>VXBL01010431.1:48981-73396 GCA_013400195.1 Aramus guarauna
ATGGATGGATGGACGGATGGGGACCCCAGCCCTGCGCCCGCGGGGTGCTGCGAAGCACCCCCTTAGGGCAGCAGAAGCGTCTCCCTCCGTTTCCAGCTGCGTTTTGGGGTATTTTTTTGGCCGTGGTGGGTCCGGGAGGGGGGTGCTCTGCGGCACAGGGGTGAGGTTTGTTGCAGGGGAAGTGCTGTTAACCCTCAGCGCGTCTCAAAACCAGCAAACCTTCCTGTAAGTGGCAGGGGAGGAGAGAGGAAAGCCTTGTTTTCATCGTGAAGATGGAGAGAAAAAAAAACAAAAAAAACCAAAAAAAAACCCCCAACAAAAAGCCAGCCCTGCTCGTCAGCTGATGCTAAGGAGGTCGGTTTGGCACCCAGTGAAGCGCTTCTGGGAATATCCCGTGATGCACGGCCGGGCTTGGGTCTGGCATCCGGACCGTGGCTTGGAGATGGCGCAAGATAAAAGCTGCCTGGCATCCGTCTGGCGTGCAATATATCTGTCGTCCGTATATCACATATATCACACTCGTGGGGTCGCGCTGCAGGCGTGATACCGCAAAGGTCACTTCTTTCTTGTGTCTTCCTCCAGGCCGCAAAGTTGAGGGTGCGGATGGGGGCAAGGAATTTCGGTAGCGCAGGGTGTCTGCTGCAGCGGCTGAGGTCTTGTGCAAGACTCTGGTTTATGGATTGGTCTGTAAGAGTAAAAAAAAAAAAATAATAAAAAAAAAATCAGTGCAGTTCCCGTCGGGAGGAATCTTGCACTTTCTGTGAATGCAAGCTGTACAGCCGAGCACTGCACCCCGTCTCAAGATGGATTTATTTTGCCAGTTGTCTAACCTGTGCTAATGGTTTGGCTTTCCTGGAAAGGAGTAGGTGTGGGGAAGAGTGGCTCATGTTTTGTTTTTTTGGGTTTTTTTTTTCCCCCTTAAAGACGATAAAAAGTCAAGCTTTGGTATTGCAGTAATAGCTGTAATGAAGTCACCAGGTCCTGAATTTGGTGCATGCCTGTGGGGCCACCAAGCTAACCTGGCTGCACAGCAAGCGAAGCTGGATCGCTTTGTTTGCGCGCTTGCTTTATTGTGGCTTAGAGTCACGCACAAATACTGGCAGCCAGAACAAAGGACAAAGCTCGGCTTGGGTAAAGGGCTGCTTGCTGGAGGAGGACACATGACTTGGGCTTTGCTGGTTCCCCTCACCTGGGAGGGGTGGGGGTGTTATAGCTGTGAGGGTGGGACAGCTTTTATCTTCCTCAAACCTTTGGGAAAGGGGGTGTGTAGGTGCCTCTGTGCCTGCAGGGGTTTGGTCCAGACGGTGGAGGAGCTGAGAGGTGCTTCAGGGCTGTGACTTATCTCAGGGCCTGACCTGCCTAAACTGAGTCATGTGAGCTGGGCTTGGAGTAGCCGGGTTTGAGCTGGTTGGGGTTTTTTTTTTGACTGAGCAGAGAAATGCCCACTTAAATGACACTTGTGGGCTTTGATTTCTGAGTGATGCAGGGAAAACTTTTGTGGTGGGACTCTGCAGCGGTGAGCTGCAGAGGGATTTGCTGCTGCTGGCACTGTTGCATCTCCCTGGGCTGCTGGCAGGAGGCTGTGGGACCCTGCTGATCTCTGGCATAACGCGGTCCAAATAGTTGGAGCTACATCCCTGAGAAAGCAGGCAGGGAACTGCCTCTGGCTCCAAGATCTCCTGGTCAGGAAGGATGGAGAAGGCACCTGGGTGATGTCATCTCCTCCCTGCCTGCGCCGTTGCAGGCAGCAGCGCAGAGGGACTGCGGGTGCGTGATGCGGCACCAGCCTGAACCATCTCTCCTCCCTCGCACGCTGCAGCTGCTCTGAGCAGCTGGTGTGGGAGAGCCTTCAGCCTCAGTGCTTCCTCCTGGCTGGCTGGGAGGGGGGCAGCTCAAGGGCTGCACTCAGGTGGTCCAACCTTCTTCTCTGTAAGGAACCAGCTGGCTGAATTGTGAGAGTCCTGCCCAGGGTCAGGGGTGCTGGTGGGTGGCAGCTTTCTGGAGTTATTTCTTGCTCATCTTTCAAGGAATTGCATTACCAGATACTTTACTATTTACCAGATACTTGGGCCATAGCCCACGAGGAGGTTGGGGAAGCTCAGGGGGGCTCCCTGCAAGCCCCAAACATTCTCCTGTGATCTGGAGAGTTTGCCAAGGTGAAGCTGCTGTGTTTTAGGAAGTTCACCAGCCAAGCTTTGCTGCTATTTTCAAGCTAATAGGCTGAGGTGGGATATGAGCTGGGAAGACAGCCTTTGCCAGGGGTATCCTGAAGTTGCGAGGTACCTCCAGAGACTTGGGGGGGGGGATGCAAAGGGAAGGGATCTCCTGTGGTGGCTGGAGAAAGTCCTCTGGCCTGTTCGGTGTGCGGAAAGAAGAGCAGGTATCTGTCAGGTGCAGCAGCTGTTATGCAAGATTGGTTTTGGTTTTGCTCTTTCGGTGGTATTTAAAACAGCCGTGGGGCTTCAGGGGGAGGGAGCGTGTGTGTAGGAGATAGGGGTGGTGGGGGAAGTACAGGCAACGCTGCCACGGGAAGTGTCTTACTGCTCGTGTCTGCGGGGAAAGGGGGGTGATAGTGGAAACCAGCAGCCTTGCTGCATTGCTGCTGGGGTGGGCAGAAACTCGTCCTGCGAGCCCCGTGCCCGCGTGCTCTCTGTGTAAACGCTTGATAAAGCCGTGGAGGCAGGTAGGGAGGAAAAAATGACATGGGATGGAGGATTTCCCCCTCTTTCTCCACTCAGATTGTGGGATACTCCGTGCCATCCAGCTAAGAGTATCAGCTTCCCCCACCCCCCTCCCCAAAACTTCATGGCAAGAGGCTTGTTTGCTGCAACGGCCGGCTGGTTCCCAGCTATTTGGGCGATGTGTGGCTGCTCCTCCTGGGTTTGCTGGCCGTCGGCCGCCTCGTTGGGTGGTTGCAGTGCAGCAGAGCTTAAAAGGCGAGCGCTTGTCGGAGGGGAAAGAACCCGGGATCTTTTTTCAGTTTGGTCTCGGGTTGCCTGGAGCTCGTATTCTGCAGCCGGTGTGTGGTCTGGTAACCTGAGGATTGGAGATCTCCCGCGTCTGTCTGTCCGTCAGGAGCTCGGTGCAAGCAGCCGTATCCGAGCAGAAGGCTTTGCAGGGTGGGTTTCAGTGTGTCAGCAAATTTACAAGCATCCTGCTAAAACCGAAGGTGTATCAGGTGGTTTCTGGCCTCAAAACTGCCTCCGTTCTGTGCTACAGAAAAATTAAAGTTGACTGCAGGAAGTATAGAGGGGTTTGGTTTTGCTTTGGTGGGGGGGGTTTATTTTATTTTTTTTAAAGATTTTTCATTAGAAAAGGTGCTTCAGCTCAGGCCAGTCACCTGTAGGCTTCCTATGGCCACGTTGAAGGGACACAAGGCAAAAACCACGTTAGCCTTACAAACGCGCATTTGTTTCTCTGGGCGTAACGTCCTTCCTGCTGTGTAAGCAGGGGAGCACGGCGGGGACACGGGCAATGCCAGCAAGTCCCTTGTCAAGGAGAAACCTCCAAGTGAGCAAATATACATAAAACACCTTCAAAGAGGGGAGATGTGGAGGTAGGAGGACCCACGTGCTGCTGAAACTCAACGAGCTTTTAGGCTGAGCATCCTGCTGAAAGCACGAAGAGTGGGAAGAAAAATAAATGGTGGAAAGAGGAGGGAGGAGGAGGAAAAAAACCAAAACAAAATAAAAAACCCCAACCCTTTATACAGTTAGCTGCAGCCGCCTGGGCTTGTCGCTGGCAGAAAGTAGGACACTCCTGCTGGGTTTTCTTCTCTGGAAAGGCTAAACTTGGCTGCGAGTGGGTGGAGGCAGCCTGCATGGAAATGCGCCGGTGTCTCCCCATCCCCTGCTCGGCAGGCTGCGCTGCCGTGGGGCCGGAGAGCTGCTGGCAGGAGCTGCGCGTCTGGCTGCTCGGCTGTGTTTGCCCAGAAGGGTTTAAGCCCAAGCTCGCAAAGGTGATCAGCTTGCTGAGATGAGTAGGAATTAGAACCTAAATATCTCTGCTGTTCAGGCTGCTGTGGAGTATCCGAGGTCTTTGGTCGTTTGTCGGGATCGGGGCTCGTCAGGGTGGGTGTGGGGTTGGTGGAAGGGGGAGCTGGGAGGTTTTGGAGGAGGAAGAAGGTGCCTGGGTGTGTTTGCGGAGGTTGAGCGCTCGTGGTCCCTCTGCGTGTCTGAGTCAGGCGTGGGGGTGTGGAGCAAGGGGTGGCTGCTGGAGTTGGGGGTTAAACCGGAGTTGGGCAATTTAACGTGAATTAGGTTAAAGGAGGTGGGAGAGCAGAAAAGCCACCGAGCCCTGGAGCATCTTTGAGTTGGGTGATGCTTGTGCTTCTGCACAGGAGGTCCACTCTTGCCATGGTCCTGGAGTTCCCCTGTGTTTCTGTTCCCCAAAGCAGGACTTTCCTGGTGCCCCACGCCCAGGGATGCGGCTTCACAGCCTCCCTCGTGCAAAGCCGCGGTGGAAGGAGAGCACAGGCAGCTCTGGTGCATGGGCAGGGGGTCACTACCCCAGGGCTGTGACCCCAGTCAGGGTCTCCAGGGCAATGGGCTGGCGAAAATGGGGCCGTAAAGTCCAAAAATGTGAATTGGAGCGATATCTTTGAAGGGAAGAGCGCGGCACTAGGGCAGGGGCTAGCAAGTCCCCGGGGCTGTAGCCCTGCCTGCAGTTTGCCATGGAGGTGGGGTGTCACTTACTCCTCCTCCTCGTCCTTATTCTCTGTTTTTGTGGAAATAAACACAGCTTTTCCTACCATCCAAATCCCTTGGATCTGCTTCAAAAGATATTTTCCTGCTGTTACTAATCCTGCAGTGGTCAACAAACAGGGTTGCCTTGTCTGATTTCTTTGAGCTGCAGGAGGGGGGTTATTAGTCTTCTCCTGCTTTTCTCCTGACCTTTGGGGTAAGTCGGGATTGGGAGGGACTTTGTACAGCCACATGTTTTAGCCTCCCACGTGTTGCTGTTATGGTCCTTCTGCCAAGACCTCGCTCGCGGTCCAAGCCCATCTTGGGAAGGTTTCCAACAATGCCCAAATCTCGCTGCAGGTGAAGTGTCCTCTTCTGTAGCCAAGATGTGGCTGTCCGTGTCCATCCTGTGCGTCCTGGTGGCCTTTGCCAATGCTCGCAGCGTTCCTTACTACCCTCCCCTCTCCAATGAGTTGGTCAACCACATAAACAAGCTCAACACCACCTGGAAGGTGAGTACTGGGTTGATTTTTGGGGGTTTGGGTGGGGTTTTTTGGTGCATTGTTTGACAGTCTTTGTGGGACTTAAAAGCTGAGCTTTGGGAGTCTCACCACTGTGGTTGCATGAACCCAGCCTTGGTCCCAGTTGACTTCTCCAATGAGTAGATGCCATCAGGGATTCTTGTGGTGACAGTAACTCTGCAGCTTCTCTTTGTAGCAGAGCACTGACAAATTCATAGACTAGGAGCAACGCTGAGAGGAGATTCTGTGGGAGGCTGGAAACAAGCAGCAAGTATCAAGCTGTATTGGTGACCTGGCCAAACCCACCTTGGCCAGGCTGCTGTGGCCAAAGTGTAGAGTTGGACCTTAGCTTACTGGTCATGATGCACTCATCCTAGAAGGGGCTGTGTTGTTCTGTGTCCACATGTAGTTTGGCTCTCGGCCCCTGGGTTTTAAAACAAGTGTCAGACACCAATTGCGTCTGAGGGAGATCTGGAGCACCAGGCTGGTCCCAGCAATGCACTTGACGGCCGTGGAGAGTCATGTCCCATTTCTCTGTGTCTCTTCCTAGGCCGGGCACAACTTCCACAATGCTGACATGAGCTATGTGAAGAAGCTCTGTGGCACCTTCCTGGGTGGGCCCAAGCTCCCTGAGAGGTGAGAAGATGATGAGGGCTCTGTAAAGCTTGTGTGGGTGTTTCTGGTGTGTCTGCAGTGGGTGAGGGGTTCCCTGGGTGCAGCTTACTGGACATCTTGCACGGAGATAAACACAGGACCATGCATGGGCAGAACATCCATCTTCTACCCTGCCAGATACTTGAGCAATCATGTAGCTTGTACTCCTTGAAACTCAAAACAGTGGAGGAGCTGCTGACGTGGTCTGAGGACTTCAGAAGTATTTATTCTCATTCAGTAAGCAAAGAACAAGAGCGTTTTTCCTCCAGGTCACCTTCAGAGAAGGTTGGGGAGTCCTGTGCACCCAGTCCTGTTAAACTGGCGTTCCGATAACAGGACTTCCCTATTTTCACTTGCAGGGTAGATTTTGCTGCAGACATGGAGCTGCCTGATAACTTTGACTCACGGACGCAGTGGCCTAACTGTCCTACCATCAACGAGATAAGAGACCAGGGCTCTTGTGGCTCTTGCTGGGTAAGAGTGTGGGTGGTTTAAGGTCATGCTGATAACAGAGTTTGCTGGACAAAAAACATGCTGTTGAGTTTGCCACTTAACTGCATAAATGGGGGGACACGGGGGATCCTGAGCTTCTCAGTGGGCTTCTCCCAGCCAGGCTCATGTTTGCTGCACTCATTCCAAAAAGTTGCCTGGTTTTTCTCCCTTGGCCAGCTCTAATGGTCTTCCTATGGGTTTCTGGGGCTGCTTGTAGGCTTTTGGTGCTGTAGAAGCAATTTCGGACAGAATCTGCGTGCACACGAACGCCAAGGTGAGCGTGGAGGTCTCGGCGGAGGACTTGCTGTCGTGCTGTGGCTTCGAGTGCGGCATGGGGTGAGCTGCTCTTGGTTCTTGTGCGCTTAAAAAGTGAATGGGAGGAGCAGGGACACAACCCGAAGATGCTGATCGTTTCAGCCCTGTCTCCCTAATGAGCAGGAAGCCCCACCAGTGGTTTGTGCTGTAGATGCTGGAGTTAGGTGGGAACATAAAGGTGACTGGATGGACTGGAAGTCCTTGGGGGCCACATCCTGTCTCCAGCAGTAGCTGGGTGATGATGGATGGTGCAGGGAGGGCAAGCACATAGCAATGCTTTCCATACAGAGTTGACAGCTGCATAAGCCAAAGGATGGATCTTTTAATAGCCCCAAAGCGTTGGATGTCAGGCACGACCCTTTTGCCTGTGGCTTTTGCAGTTGTCGAGAGCAGAGTGGGGAGTTGAGTCTCTGAGCTGCGTGACTTCTGCTGCTCCTGGCAGCAGAGGCTGACCAGGGACCTGGCAGGGAGGCACCGCTGCTTTGGCATTTGGAGGCTTGGGTGCTCTTAGCTCCTTCTTGCCCTGAGGCTTTGGTGTCTCGAGGCCTAGAAATCCTGGGGAAGGCAGGGACAGACTTAAAGTCCGATGCGCTGAAAGGTTCCCTTCAGCCATCCCAAGCTGGCTCCATTTTCCCCACCTCCCCGAAAAGGGGATGGCTCTGAGCAGGCTGTAGCTGGAACTGCTGCTTCTTTCTCCAGGTGCAATGGTGGTTACCCCTCTGGCGCGTGGAGGTACTGGACAGAGAGGGGCCTCGTGTCTGGGGGTCTCTACGATTCCCACGTGGGTAAGTCCTGGCAGATACCCTTGTGAAAGCAAAGAGGAGCACCTCTGCTCTGGGTGCAGGTTCATGTCCTTCAGGGTGCTTCTCTTCTGGTCTGCGTCCTTGTGGCTGCTCCCCCCTTTGGGGCTGGGCTCAAACACCTCTGCTGTCCCAGGTGGCTGCTCCTGTCCCCATGGCTCCTTCTGGTCGCCCCTTTGGGACAAGGGTTTTGCTGGTTTTGGATCGGTTCAATACACTTTGGATGAGGGCAGGAGTCTTCCTGATGTGTTTCCCCCCCTCAAAAGAAAAAAAACAAACTTCCAGACTGGAAACCTCTGCCTCCTCCTAGCATGGTCATGAGCTGGTTCGTGTTTCCATCACCTTGTCAAGAGGGAGGTGGTGGGAAGCAGGTCCAGAGGGGAAGCCCACTGCTGATGCAGGGATTGCTCCTCTGGCAGTGGCTCGCACCCCACTGACCTGTGGGGTTTCTGGGTCGGAAAGGTCAGACTCTTCTCTTGGGGCATCTGTTGCCTTCTCCAGCGTGGCTGTTGGACAAGGGTGCTTGGGGACAGCCAGTTCATGCCTCCTCTGTCCTCGACAGGCTGCCGTCCTTACTCCATCCCACCCTGTGAGCACCATGTCAACGGCTCCCGGCCACCGTGTACCGGGGAGGGGGGGGAAACCCCCAGGTGCAGCCGGCACTGCGAACCCGGCTACTCGCCCTCGTACAAGGAGGACAAGCACTACGGTAAGGGAGGTGGCCTCCAACGATGCTTGATGCACAGCAGCTCCAGATCTGCTCCTAGTGGTAGTTTGGTGGGGTTGGCAGGGTTGGACCTCTTCCTAAGCTATTTGGTGGTGATTATTTTCTGTGCCTTCAGGGTGGGTGGTCCTGGAGCAAACATAAGCCTGGCAGATGCACAGTTCGTGTTTGCTGAGACTCAGCTGAGAGGTGGGGACTGATCTGAGTCCTCGTGATGACCTGCCTGGGTTGAAGAGCAGGATGCTGAGCCCCGTGGGAGTCTGGTGTCAAAGCCACCTCCTTCCTACTCGTTGGTGACAGCCAGCACCATACATGTAGAAGAGTCGTCTTGGAGATTTGTTTTAGTCTTGAGTAATTTGGTTTGGTTTGGAAATAAGGATGTACAAGGGAAAACCTTCCTGGTGTTTGGGTACAGAATAGGATTCGGGTTAAATCATTCCCTCTGGAAGAGGCATGGTTGGAGCCTGCTTTCCCTGCCTGGTTGTGTCAGTGCTTCTGGAGCAGCTAGGTTTGGATTTAACCTTTAACAAGCATGCCAAGCAGTCACTGTTCATCTCTCCCAAGACCCGTGTGGCCTGACAATGCTGTACTAATGGTGGGACGTTTTCCCTTAGGCATCACATCCTACAGTGTCCCTCACAGTGAGAAGGAAATCATGGCTGAGATCTACAAGAATGGCCCAGTGGAAGGAGCCTTTATTGTCTACGAGGACTTCCTGATGTACAAGTCCGGTAAGCACCAGCACCAAGGCTGTAGGGAACCCTGTTCCATGCTTCATCCATAGGGTCTGTCTTGTGTGGCCCTTGTCCCTCTCCTCAAGCCTGGAAGATCTCAGGCTTACACTGCAGTGTCTGGCGTTGCAAGAACATGGGAAGATACCATCTCCTGTATCCGTTGGTTTGTAGCAAGGGGAACAGGTCCTTGGGATTGGCTCAGGGGGCAGCCCCGATGGGGAGTCCCCAGAATTGCAATTGAGAACAACAGGCAGGATTTTAGGTAAAACCCTGGCAGATGGCTCTGCAGGTGTAGCCCCAGCTGCTTGGGATGTGCCACCTTGGGACCCTTCCCAAGTGTCCCTGGGCGTCTTGCGTGCTGAGCTGACACTTAGCATCAGTCTTGCCTCCAGACTCTACACTAAGCTTCAGGTTTGCACTTAACCAAAACCACCACCTCAGCTGACCTCTGGGCTTTGATATGGGATGTCTCCTGAGCTGGCAGTGGTCTGAAGCAGGGGGAGATGCGGCGTTCCTTGACACGTTGGCGTGTTGCTTTGCAGGGGTCTACCAGCACGTGTCCGGCGAGCAGGTTGGAGGCCACGCGATCCGGATCCTGGGCTGGGGGGTGGACAACGGTACTCCGTACTGGCTGGCTGCCAACTCCTGGAACACCGACTGGGGGGACAACGGTGAGTGACACCCCCCAAATGCTGCCTTGGGGGGACGGACAGGGGGGCTGCCAGATGGAACCCCCTCCCTGTTCTTGGTACAGCAGAGAGGTTGACTTTTGCTCTTGGTGTGCTTCCAGGCTTCTTCAAAATCCTCCGAGGACAGGACCACTGCGGCATCGAGTCCGAGATTGTGGCTGGCATCCCCAGGCCGGAGCAGTACTGGACGAAGGTGTAACCTTGATCAAACCACAAATAATCCTGAGTCCCCGATGCTTTTAACTGATAGCAGGTTGGGTGCAGAGCCCCCCCTTCTAAGAGACTATAGTTGAAGTTACTTTATTAAAGCTTTTTATCTTTTTTTTTTTTNGTGGAGCTGGAGGTGGAACTTCTCCCTGGAAGCCCTCTGCTCCTGGTGGGTCGTAGCTATGGGGCATTCCCTGCGCAAAGGACTGCTGGAGGGCTCGCTGGCCTCTCGTACCGTGGTATTTGGTTAGCCTGGACCCCCTATCAGCCCAGTCTGTTACTGGGAGTGTAGGAAGCAGTAGCTTTATGCTGGGACTAGGGACTTGGTGGGGTAGTGGAGATGGACCCTGCTGGGAAGCCGTGGCCAGAGGTGGTCTGTGCATGGCTGGCTGGGTTGGTCTGACTGTTAGCACCCAAAACAAGCAGGGTGTGTTAGCGAGTGCCTTGAACTGGCTAAACTTAGACCTATTGATGACAAAATAGCGACAAACTTGATGTGGGGCTGTCTCTGACCAGAGCCTTGCCTTCAGCAAGTCCTTTGTGCATCGCTTGCTCTGCCCCATCCGTTCGGCTGCTTTCCTAAACCACTTGTTCCTCAGCTGTTGATTTTGGGGTGGGTTTTTTTTTTCCTGCTGTAGTCTGGGGTTATTGATCCTAGGGAAGGGCCTGGCTGGAGCTCCACCAGCCTCTGCAAGCATCTAGAAGCACGCTGGAAAGAGCAAACCACTTGTTATCCGTGGCTGGGAAGCTGGGGTCGTGCCTTGGCAAGGGTGCCACATCCGAAACCGGTGCGGTGCTTTGGGAGTGCGGGTGCTGAGCAGGGATGAGGATGTTCCGTGGGTCTGCTGCAGGGTGCTCATGCAGGTATCTTGCTAACTTGCACACAATCGAAGCTTTTTTTTTTTTCTTTTTGAGCCACAGGTGTTAAGGAAGAAGAAAAAACCCTTGTTTTTGTTACTGGGGGGAAGTGTAAAAGCTGTGTAGGAGGAATCATGTGATTTGCCAACACTAATAAAGCAAAAAAAGCTTTTTTTTTTTTTTTTAAATTTTAAAGCACAAAGTATATTGCTGAGCAGGGATGCGTGAAGCAGGCTCTCCCCCGCACTGTATGATGGCCCCTTACCTCTGCTCACTCAGACACCAGTGAGACAGGGACCCGTGTCTACGAATGGAACAACCGTGCCAATAAATGATTTCTCCAGTGTCTCGTCTCCTGGCCCTTGGTTGCTTCTGCGTGACCTCACCTCAAATTCTTCTCCTGTTGCTGTGTGTGTGGTGACAGCCTTGTCCTCTGCCAGTGACAGCGTGTGGGCTGCTGAGGAGCCCCTGGGCATCACCTACTCCTGGTGCTGGGCAGGGTGCTCCAACAGCCCCGGCAGCTCTTGCAGAGGTGCAGGGGGAGGAGGATGCACCAGGGAAGGTACGGGAGATGTGCCTGCAGCCCTGGGCTGTGCCATCATGGCACAAGGGCCGTTAAAGTTAATTTGCTGACTTGAGCTGTCTCTCGCCCTGGTGCAAAAGGTAAGGCTTTACGGAGATGCCACCAAGGAAGCATCTGCATTTCATCTGAGCTGAGGGCTTGTGACTTGTGGTGAGACGGTGCCAGTATAAAAGAAATGACACCTTTAAAAAAAAAAAAAATAAATCATGCACTTTTTTTTTTTTCTTCCCAAAGAAAAACTTTAATTTTAACAAGACAGGAAGCTGCACAAAGAGAGCTACCGCAAGTTTCTTTTGAACAACAGCTTACAACTATCTACATCGGTACCGGTGGAGCAGAGGTCCTCCCTCCGAGAAACAGTCTGGCCACACAGGCTGGGCCTTGCAAAGGCCACTGAGCTGCGCCTGTAGGCTGAGCTCTGTCCTGCATCAGGACATGGGCTGTCCTCCCCTTCGCAAAGGCAAAGCAGCATTTGGGGGTGATAGGGACCACGAGAACAAAAATCCACCCCAGGAACATGGGACTCGCCTTTAAAGCATTGTTTCTTCTTGAAGTAAGTCCAGTCTGATGCGTCTCAAAAGAGTAGTGGAAGCCTCTTCCAGTTTGCATGTCGGTCTGACCCAAACCATCACCTGGGGGGCCAAGGAAACCTGCCCTGGCCCCCCCTCGGTGGCCTGAGCCTTCCCAGCCCGCAGCAGGGATCATCACTGCCTTTTGGGGTGCCCAACAGACCAAAGCTCCCAAAAACCCATCCCACGAGGGACGGCACAGTGCAAACCCTCGCTCCCCTGCCTTGCAGAGGCATCCGGCGCCGCTGCGATGGTCCTGCTCTGCTGCGGCCAGCCCCCCCCGGGGCTGAGGAAGGGGTTCGGACCCCCCAGCGGAGTTGGGCCGGGGGGGGACCAGCTCAGGGCTGTGCAGGCAGCTCCTGTCTCCTCCATTTCATCATCCACCCAGCTGCTAAATTACGAAGCTTTGCAAGTGCAGGGTGCCATCTGCTAGAGGCCAGGGAGCTGCAGGAGATGACTTCCAGCTGGGGGGGGCACATTAAAGTGGACAGAGCATCCCCCCTCCTACGTATTTAACATGAAAAGGGCTCGCTTGAAGCCTAGTAGCCTCCTTCGGCACGACAACAGAAACGCAAAGATCGCCTCTGCCTGCTCCCAGGCTGCAGGATGTCAGCCAGCCTGGGCTGAAGGCCAGAAGGTGGCCAGAGCTTTTTCCCTGGATAAGGGAGCGTATTCCTCTCCTGTCAGTGCGGAGCAGGCACCAGAGGTGATGGGGAAGAGCCTGCCTAAGAAAGGGAAGCAAAACCTAGAAGGTTTTCCTCAGCTCTGAGCTGGAAAGGTTTCTCAAATCTCAAGCAAGAAAAGAGGCAACTGGAGTTTCTATTTAAACCCATCCTAACAAAAACCAACAACAAAAAAAAAAATCAAGTAAACTGTCCAACAAGAAAGAAGGGGGAAAAAAATATATTCGACCCCAAACAGTAAGACTCCGATTAGCAATTGTAACCATCCAAGCAGATAGCAAGGGCGGTGAGGAGCGGAGTCCGGCAACGCCGCACCATCGCCCCGGGGCTGCAGCTCACCGACGTCCCGTCCTCGTCACCGTCCCAGGCCCCGTGGCACCCCGCTGCCCGGCCATCCCCACCGGTGGGGGACAAGGACCCTCCTGCCTGCGCTGCCCATCTGCCGACCGTCTTTCCCCCCCCCCCGCCCGCCGTCCATCAGTTCTCGCCCGCCTGGACGTACTCCTCGGTGGCCTTGGAGATGGTGCTCAGGTACTGCCAGCTCAGGGCGGCCAGGAGCATGGCGCATGACAGGTAGATAGGGGAGTAGTGGTGGCGTGATACCATGGGGCTGCTGGGCAAGCTCATGGCACGGATGGAGGCAATGACCTGCTGGGTCTTGTTGCACGATGGGTCCGTGCTTGGGATCTTCTGGTAGATCTGGGGAGGGAGGGAGGAAGGAGGAGTTACGGTTCTACCCAAGGTTGAGGAGACAAGACCACCAGGTGGAAGAAGAAGCCTTAAGGGCCACCGTGTCCTCAAGAGCAACCTCAGTGGTGGACTGCCATGGAGCCAGGACCAGCGGCAAGGGAGGCCGGGCTGGGGCCAGGGCCTGCTTCCCCTGAGAAGTGCACTAAGCCAAGCAGCCTCTTGAGGGCACCCCATGACGGGAGATGGCCCACACAGTGTCAGACACAAGTCCTCAACCTCAAGCGGTGTTGCTGGGACCAGCAGTTCTTGCCCAGCAATCCTCACTCACTAATGGCATGCTGCAGCCCACCCCAAACCAGTGAGGACACCCCAGCGTGACCAGCAGCCAGTGTGACTGCCGGGCAACGGCCACCTTCATCAGATAACCCCAAAGACCACGGGGTTTTCTCCTCATGGTCTGCAAACCCCATGGCCTTTAAGGAACGTGTCTGCACGAGTCTTGGGGAGACATGCACAAGCAGAGACCCTCCTCTGGGCTAAGGTCCCTTGTCATGGGGTTGGCCAGCTGCAAAGGGAGCTCTAATAACCCATGGTTTGGGGTCTCCCTGGTGCAGAAGTAATGTCTTTTTAACAGCCCTCACTGGATTTGGTTTTGGGGGCTGGGGGGGGGGTTCCCATGAATCTATCCACCAGATGTTCCTCCACGTGAACTTTTAACCTCCATAGTACCCTGAAGTTGGGAGTCCCACTGCTTTAACCACCTCTTCAGCTGCTCCACCTTATTTACTGTCAGCCAAGGAGCACAAGGAAACAACCACCACATCAGGCTGCCAGTTGCAGCTACAGACACGGAGAAAACAAGACTGCTCGCTGGAGCAGCCCACGGGGAGATGATGCAACCTGCTCAGACGTGTGCTGTGGGAAAGGTCTTCTGTGCCTGCTCAGCCCAGGGGAAGCCCTGTGCTGTGACAGCCGACTCATCTCAGTCTCAACCAGAAGGACAACAGGACCTTGATCTCTGCCTCTCAACACAGGCACAGACCAAGGATACGTTCAAGGGCACCCAGTTTGGTCCAGGGCAAAACCACATCAGGGTCACCATGCCCTGCCACCACTGAACTAAGAGACATGAGGATTAACAGATTCACAGCTCTTCCCAATTCCACACCAGGAATGAGGATGGGAAGAGCCAGAAACTACTCGAAGCAAGTTCTCAACCCACCTCTTCCACATACTGGTACATGATGGCTTTGACAGCTTGTATGTTTGTGGCGTCCATCATGAGAGTGACGGCTTGTCCCTTCCGGATCTTCACTACACCCCTGAACACCTGCTTGTTGTTATAGCACGCGGACAACGTGGCAATAGCCATCACCTAAGGAGAAACACGAACGAGTTTACCACATTGCGAGGAGCGTGCCAAGGGAGTAACCTTGGCCCTAGTGAAAACGATGGCAAGACACTCTGGAGCGGAGCCACAATCTCACCGGCAGCAGAAACGGTAGGTACCAGGAAAGAAGGAAAAGGTAGAAGAGATGGAGAATTAAACAGGCTAATACTGATGTAATAAATAACCTCCTTCACCTCCGACTTCTCATCAGCTGGGCTGCAGGCGATGAATAACCACTTGAAAACATAACTCACCTGAGGGATAGCGCAGAAGTTGAAGACACTTTGGTTTTTCAGGCGGGATAAGTACGTGAGGACATCAGGGACGTGGTGGAGGGCGTTGGTGATGAGCTCATTCAGACACTGGACGGCCATATCAATGTTCTCTGGTTTGGCAAGATCCGAGAGCTTCTTTGCGTATCTGCTCCAAACCTAAACATCAAGATAAGGACTCACAAGTTGGAGAGTGCATTCATGCCGTAAGAGAGACATCAGTAACAGTCTGTGGTCTGGGAGAGCAACAACCACCACCAGAGACACATGAAAACCTTGAAGGGTTGGGGTGTACTAGGCTAATGAAAAGAAGGGCGGGCAGGCTGTGGCCTTCGTATATACAAAGGGACTGTAAAGAAGAAGGATGCACCTCATCTCCACATCTTCTCTTGGTAGGGCAAGAAAAAGATGCATCACACATCAGGCTGACATCAAGAAATGCTCTATGAGACAGGTGAGACACATGGAAAAGGGAGAGAAAAATTCTTGGAGGGCCTCAAGAAGAGCAGGCAAGCATCTGTCAGGCACAGGCAGAGCTGATCCCACCTTTGGGAACAGACCAGGTACCCTCTCGAGATCTTACCCAGTCTTGTCCTCCCTCATTCCTAGAGCCAACATAAGAGAGAGGGCAAAAAAGCTGCCCAACGTGTTCTTGGCAGTGTGGGGGGACATCACCTCCTCCCCCACATTGTACCCAGACAGCTGTACGTAGGGTGGAACTTGTCGGCCAAGACGTCATTAGAAAAACTGTTGTTATCAAGAAGATGTACAACCAACAGTAACGATCTTATGCAGCACAGCTTTACTGTAGGGTCTTAAAATTAAAGCAGACCGTCAAGTCCCTCCTGTTTGATTTAAGAGGACATGAGAGACAATACAATTTTAAGTACACACGCCGTAGTGTGCTCCCAAGACAGGCGTCCTGGGAAGCATGGCTGATTGGGTCCATCCATTACAGGTCTGGGATAGAAGTATTGAAGACTGAAAAGGGACACCAGAAACAGGGGGGAAAAACCATGGCTTTGGGGATTTCAAAGGAAATCCCAGCAGGAACCCTTCTACTGAGAGGATGCAACTCTATCAGGGCAGCAACAACAACACCTGCAGTCTTAGCGCGTTTCCCAAAGGGGCACAGTAGAAACACTCGCCCCAAGGTGATGTTTTCCCTCACCTCTCTGGGCCAGAACTCCCTTCCCTCCAGCTGGTCCTCCAGATAATCACGAATGATGTTGGTTTTCTGCAGGAAGAGGCCCATGGAGTTCGCCAGCTCTGTGTCCTGCCCAACAATAGGATCTTCTAGCTCTGATGCAGAGAAGAGACGTGAAAGGCCGATCCCCACCAGCCCAGCAACGTAGTGACAATACTGCGACGCACAGAGAGGGGAAGGGACAGGAAAAAAAGAAAAAAAAAACAAACAAACAACAAGATAAAAGGAGAAGTTAAAGAGCCACAGTGAGTTTTCCAAAAATGATGCTCAGAATTCACAGTCCATTTTCTGCAAGTTCTCACAGCTCTCCCTGGGATGTCTCAGCTTTCCCATGCCCAGCAAACACTTCACCAAGGGTGTCATAGAATCACAGAATGGTTTGGGTTGGAAAGGACCTCACAGCCCATCCAGTCCCACCCCTGCCATGGGCAGGGACACCCTCCACTAGCCCAGGTTGCCCAAAGCCCCATCCAACCTGGCCTTGAACACTGCCAGGGATGGGGCATCTACAATCTCTCTGGGCAACCTGTTCCGGTGCCTCACCAAGGTGACACTCTGCCTCCAGCAGCCAAATGAACTGCCCTGAGGGGAACAGCTGACGTGATGGGTCACCCAAAACACGTGCTGGTGAGCAACGCCAACAATCCATGTCATCCTCCCGTTACCCACAGGACCAGGAGTCTCTCAAAGCCTTCCCAAGCCCACACGGCCTCCCTCATCCGGCTGGATGCTCTTCCCGCAGGGATGCTCTGTCTCCTCCTTCCCCAGAGACAAGGTGGACCCAGCTCAGGTTCAGTCTACTCCTCTGTCTGGGCTGACTTACCTTATCCCACTCGTGCTCAGAGTCCACCTTCTTCTCCAAGAACTCTGCCATACCGACACCCATCTTGTGGCAGATATCTGAAATCACATCCTGGTAGACCTTTGACAGGTTCCTGAACTCCATGGAGATCTGCAGCACAAACGACCACAAGGGGAAGGAAAAGAAAAGAAGAAAAAAAAAAAAAAGGCAGAGTCAGGAAAAAATAGCAGAGCTCAACATTTATTAAGAAATCAGAAAAGACTGTTTACCAGGCTCTTATCCCACCCTGGCTGGAGATCTAGGACAACTCCCACAAGCAGAGCTGTTTCAAGGCCCTTAAAGCACAGGCTGAGTCTGTTCTCAGTCTAAACGGAACGGTCTCTGGCGGTAGATCAGACACAGCAATATCTCTGGGAAAGCTCCGTGGCCTTGGACTGGTATCATCTGGGAGCTGCAGGACAAAACTAGCTATGCTTGGTGTGCAGAGTTGTTTTTTGGGTTTGTTTTTTTTTTTAATTTGTGAGAGCACCCCATCAGGCCAACCACAGGAAAAGACAGGGGAGGTTTCTGGTGCTCTGTTCTGAGCCCTCTCCAGCTCTGGCTCCGCAGGGCACAACTGGAAAGGCATCAAGCAACGGATAAAGCGTGAAATCATTCTTCTGCCTGTCCAATAACGCGATTAAGTGACTCAATCGCTCTCACACCAAAGAAAAAAAAAAAAAGAAAAAATCAAAAAGCGCATCCTCCCCTTCCCAAAACTGCGGAGCATTGCTTTTTACTGTGCTGAGGTTTATTCTCCATCAGTGGGTAACTACAGCCAGCGCAGGGTGTGCGTCCGGGAAGGACAGCGGTGTGCACGGTGACAGCTCAGACACCACCGCAGATCCAGGCTCTCCTCCCGACTCCGTCCCTGGCTGCTGGCACGTCCTGGCCCTGTGTCTCAGCCTGTCTGGAAAATACACGTTACCCACTCTGCTTCTGTCTCAAGGGCTTCAGTCCACTACGCAGCACGACCTGCGAGCACACCTCTACCAACTATTATTAAAATCCTGCGTGAACACGAACTCGGATTGCCCGAGTAACACACACCAAGAGAGAACAGCAAAGTGCCAAAAACACCTTCTCAAAAGCTTTTTAAGAGTACCCAGCCATTGGCACACCTACCATATCTCTATCACTATACATCAAGAATCTGCTGACACAGCCACCTCCTATAGCACACGTCCTTCCCACACAGGGCACAGCCACTGTTATCCCAAGGCTGAGCATCAAAATTTACAATACACCTCAGTTTTCCAAACAATTATCCCACTCCCCACTGCTAGGGAAAGTCCAATAAGGGTAGAATAAATTTGAAATGGTGCAAAGCTGAACGCAACAAGACTTCCTCAGAAAACAAAATGCTCCTCGCTATAACCATTATACTTTTTCTTAAACAGAACTTAAATAAAAACCTAAAAAATAAACCCAGCTATTCTCGATCAACATGAGCAACAGCAAAACTGCAGCATCCAACCAAGGGCCGGTCCCTGCACCCTCACCAAAACCAGAGGTCCGTATCCCCACCCAGCAGAGCTCAGCCTTGCATCTCTGTCTGCTGTCAGCTTGATGGATCTCCTCTAGGACAACTGGCCAGATGGACTTCCCTTCAGTGCTGGGAGACGCTGCATCTCAGCGCAGCAAAGCTCCATCATCCCACTGCTCCTGCTGGGGATGAAAGCTGGCAGGAGCTCAGGACAAGCATCTTGGTTTCAGCTCTGCATCCTGCCATCCCGAGTGCCTACAGCAGAGTCAAGGCCCTACAGCTCCATCTGCACCAGGAACTTCACTGTGGAGCATGGAATCAATCACCTGCATGGCCCTGGTGGGATTCTGACCCCAAGCCATCCCCAGACGGAGCTTGGGAAACAGCGTGGGCCAGAAACCACTTCTCAAGGACAGCCTGGGATGCAACCATGCTGTTCTGGATGCTGAGAGAGTTTAACAGCTTGGACATGGACAGACTTTCCCAACTGGTGTCCAAGTCAGCAAACGGGCTCCGGTACTGCTTAGCTGGCTAGTGGAGATGCAGAGTCTCTGTGGCTTCTTTTTTTTAGAGCAGTAAGACTCAGGGCAACATCGTTACCAACAGCGAGGGTGCTTTTTATCTTATGTGCATGTCAAAGATCTGCGGACAGGCTGCTGTAGCTCTAGAGCAGAACCTGCAGGACTGCTGCAAACATCGGTCCATCCACAAGCCAGATGCCAGCCCAGCTCTCCTCCTCTCCCTATCTGTCAGGAGTCACAGGACACCCAACCCAGGCCACGCACAGCACTGGGCAACAATCCAAATCGCTCTCCGCAAGCACACAGTCATTCGCTCTTCCAACGAGGGAGGCAAAAAGCCACTTTTTAGAGCTGGCACTTCTCCACAGCCAGGTTATCTGTGGCTCACATGGAGAGTTGCAGAATGTTTGCGTTTCTCACTCCAGCCTGCATCCAGCCTTAGATGCAGGTGATGTAGCTCTGCTGAAGAGCTACAGGGTCACCAGGGACTGAATGAGCTCAGGAGTAACGTGGAGAGGCAACTCTGCACACAAAGGTGACACAAGGCAGCTGAAGCAAGGAGGTGGATGCCTTACCGTTGGGAAGTCCTCGAGCACCTGCCGGTCCTTCTCCTTGCTCTCCATGTATTTCCACTCCGGTTGATAGAGATAGGAGTGAAACTCGTGCAGCATCGGGACCTTTACATCTAAGCTGATGGTCATGTCATCCTCTATAGTGTCCAGGGCACGGAGGACTAGGTAGAATATACAGACAGCATGTCTGTGGTGGGGGGAGAGAAAAAAAACAATCATTCCTTACTTGGGACCAGCTATTAGGCAGGACAAACGTCTTAGATTAACCACACAGCCTTCAGCAGAGGCGATTCCAGCACGACACGACACACACCGGCACTGCCGGGTCATTGATGCCTTTGGAAGACACAAGCACTTCCAGCATAATTCACTTTCACATGTCAAGTGCTACGGTACTTCAGCCACTGAGCAGAAGAGAAAGCGGTGATCTGAAAACCTTCTCGGCCCCCACCATTGTATCCTACAGTTTGGAAATCGGCTTTGGTCACAGGTTGTCCACATCCCTCTTCCATCAAATCACAGAATCATTGGGTTGGAAGGGACCTTTCAAGCCCATCTTAGTCCAACCTCCCTGCAATGAGCAGGGACATCTTCAGCTAGATCCAGGGTGCCAGCTTCCCCAGCCCTCATTTGGGGACAGCGTCTGTCCCCTGCAGTGCAGGAACGTAAAATAAATGCATTAGAAACGTGCTGCTCAAGTCGCAGGGTCACAGGAGCAGGTTAGGGATGGAAAGCACCCACAGCAGCACTTCCCACCTACCTTGCGCATCATCTCCTTGAATGAGCAACAGAGGTGCCTCCGCACAAACTCTCCATGGGCTGGCCTGGGCTGGGTTAGGAAACCCAGGCTTTTCCCTGCGCGCAGAGAACTACAGCATGATCCTGGCTAAGAGGTATCGGGGAAGGGACAGGCCCCTGAGGTGTCCCTGGGCAGGGCACTGCCGGCTCCAACCGGGCAAGCGAGGCCAGCGCTCGCTAGGACCCAGAGGGCAGAGCCTGAGGTCAGCTTATTGGAAAAAAAACAACGCAAAATAAGGAATGGAAAAAAAGCAGATGTACTTTTCCCATCACTTCCCCTTCTCTGCACCCAGCACCCTTTTATCCTGGTTTTTTTTGTGGGGGAAATAAGGGGGTCCCGTACTGTGCAACAGGAATATTAGGACTGGTAGATAGAACCAAAACCACCCTGTACATTACATCTCCATGCAGAAGACACTGGAGCCAGCCCATGTGTTCCAGCATCCCAGCAGAAAGCTGCTTGGAGATCCACTTCCCCTCCCGGTCCTACCAGCCCTGCCTTCCCCACCCAGGCTCCACGTTTCTGCAGCTGAAGTTAAAAAAAAAAACAAAAAACAAAACAAAAAACAAATCAACAAAACAAAAAAAAAAGTCCTGATCAGCATAAATACCATATCTGACTCTAGGATTTATATAAAATAATCCCCCAGCTCTAAATGAGCACAGTGATCCTTCAAGGAGGTGATGTGCTTGTTAATTGTTTGACAAATGGGAACGAGCTTGGACTGCTTAAACGCTAATTACCAGGCGAAAGCGTTGCTCTCCTGGGATGATAACGTGCAAGCGGTGATTAAGCAGCCAGGGAAGACTGACTGGCTCTTAGAGCCAATACTGTTAAATTTGGCATTTTTCCTTAATTGACGGGTAATTAATACCCCCGTCAAACCACACATCCAAGTGCTCACGAGCAGCTCTCTCGTGCCCTCCTGCTCCTTTGCACGACTGAGTTTTTTCGTTTCACCTGGGCTGCAAAGGTTCACCCGACACGATGTAAGTGCCCAGGACTCCCACCCCCTTTCAGCAGCAAGCAAGAACGGCAGAGCAGAACCTGACGCGCCAGCCCAGAAGCACCTCTCGCATTGACACCGTGCCAAGGGAAGAGCTAGCAGTGACTCCAGAGCCCAGCATAGTTCAAACACTTAATTAACCCCACTTCTGCACCCAAACCGCAACTGCATCCCTAGCTTCCATCTTACACCGAATGTAGCTCCGTGGCAATTTGGGGAAATCAAAGAATAAGTTCTTCCCGGTGAGGGTGCTGAGGCCCTGGCCCAGGGTGCCCAGAGAAGCTGTGGCTGCCCCTGGCTCCCTGGCAGTGTTCAAGGCCAGGTTGGATGGGGCTTTGGGCAACCTGGGCTAGTGGAGGGTGTCCCTGCCCATGGCAGGGGTGGAACTGGGTGGGCTGTGAGGTCCCTTCCCACCCAAATCAGTCTGGGATTCTACGAAACCGAAGACCATAAAAACAACTACGCAGTGAGCGCGGTCTGCCTGCAGGTCCCCATTTCCCTGCAGGGTTCCCACGCACCACGGTCCCAGCTGGGCTCCAACCTGAGATCCACGGGCATGACAGGGGCCAACCAAAACCTCACAGTCTTCACCAGAAAACACGCCTGAAGAGGCCACTGCGGCATTACCTCCTCTTCGCACAACTGGAAATGCCCATGTCCGAACAGCAAACCTGGTATCATCTCAGGGCTTAAGCTCCAGCCCTGTCCTAGGCTGGTCCTCTCTACAAAGCAGCTGAACCTACAGGAATTGATCCTGAAGGGTCCTGGGGATGGGCAGAACCACGGGCCTGGCAGCAGAGGAAGACAGGAGCATCCCTCCTCCTCCTCTCTGTCACCAGGAGAGGAGCCATGATGTTGGCTCATTACTCCTCTCCACAACCAGGAGCTACGACGTTGGCTCAGCTGCCAACGAAGCTGCAGTTTTGAGCCTTCCACCTTCCAGAAAAAACGCCCTAACCATGGAGCAACGGGCTGGACAGAGCCCTGGCCAGCAAGACACACAGTGCATGGGGCCAAAAAAAATAAGCAAGAAGGAACCAAACATTTTAGCTCAACTATCAATATGCTGGCCTGGGGAAGCACTGCTCCAAGCACTCATCCAGGAGTTCTCCGTCGTCCAACGGTGTGCTTGGGGGACGTGTGGAGCGGGGGTGTGAACCAGGGAGCAAGAGCTTCACGCTTCCCCAACCTTCAAACAAGGAGATTTCACCCCAAAGAAGTTGCAAATAACTTTGTGGCAGGGGAGGGGACCGGGCTGTGGCAGGGGACGCTGCGCCCGGGAGCAGACCCCGGGCAGAGCTGTGTTTCTCAGCATGACGTGGATGTTTTGATACTTGAATCCTACACCACCAGCTCCTTCAAACAGCAAGCGCAGAGGCAAATATTAAGCGGTCTGTAACCACAGGGGTTCAGTTTAACCCCTTAACGGGGTTAACAGCAATGAAAGCGCTTCTTTGACGCGATCCAGCAAAATTAATTCCTTTGGTAAGCTTACTGCTCTGCCTGTTTCTATATTCTGCCTCTTTAGCATTTCTCTCTTTTGTCCCTAAACTCTTCAGCGGGGCTAGTACGCTTTGAAAATGAGTTTCTTCTGATCCACTACAGAGCCAGCTGTAATTCAGCAGCAATCCCTGTACAGCCGTAGGTTGCAAAGATCCGGCAACAGCATTTTTAGGATGCCAGGCAGAAGTTTCTGTGCCCCGAGAGAACAAAGCCTTCCTGATCTGTTCAAGCTGCAATGCAAGGATTAAAGAACGGAAAAGACAGGCGAGAAAGATAACTGCAGGAAGATCAAGGCAAGCACACCGCGTACTGACACTGCTAACAAGTTTCAGGGTGCTTCACTGATTGGTTTTTTGGCTTAATTTCTACATTAGCTAATATACCAAGCACGGAAATTTAATTCTTGGCCCCACTCGTACCTTTCCATGCAACCCCAGCCAAGCCGCTGAATTTCCTTGCATTTCCTTTAAAACAGGCTGCAGATGACCATTTCATAAATGCTGGACGACAGCTACGGGGCAGCATCCAAAATGCCAAACCAGGGCTCAGAAACCCAACAGATAACCCAGTGTTCAGGCCGACGCCTGCAACTGCTCGGCGGAGTCGCAACCGCAGCATTACACGTGCCTAGTACAACTTGTAGGAACCTCTAATATTGACAATTAACCCATCCTTGGATTAACTGCAAAGAGATCTACATGCTGAAATCAGTTATTTCTGTATGAACGTAATATATAAAGCATATATATATACATATATGTATGAGGCCCGAGGCCAGCTGAGCTTTGCAACCTCTGTTGCTATTACCGCCTGAAGCTTTCCTGCACAGGTCAGCAAAATGCACACAATGAAAAAATGAGTGTGCAGCAAGCCCCCGATGACGACAGCGTAGGTTTTGAGGCAGCTGTTTCCAAACTTACCTTTGTGGCGGGGTCCAGACCCTCGGTCAGCCCTGGGTTTTTGCTCACCTCCTCCCACCAGCCGGGTCACGTCCCTGCAGCCAGCCTGAAGGCCAGCGCCAGCCTTGGCACTGCCGGGACACATTCCCAGGGTGTCACAAACAGCACATGGCCGGGCGCTGCGATTAACCGTCTGCTGGCCGAGAAGCTGTAGTGCCCAGGAACCCAGCTGGGGGGGGCTGGACACACACGCATGTGTAATGGACGTGAAAAACCCCACGTCCAGCTGCACAGCGTGAGGCTGCACGGAGCATCTCCCAGCTCAGCCTGTACCCGGCGATCTGCTGCACCCCGGTGCAAGAGGGAGCGTTTCCCAGCGGCTCAGCTAAAGAAGCATGGCATACGGGGGCACTGCACGGACCACCTCCTGAGGAGCCCCAGTTTGGGGAGGGGGGGACACTGCACCTTCCACCTCCCGGGAAGGTCCAGGGACAGGAAGATACCGCAGCCAATGCGTCCCGGCGAGCCCTGGTGTTGGGGGGACATTGACCCACCAGCTCCCAGAGAGCTCTGGCCTTGGGGGACATTGCAGCCACCCCCTCCCGAGGAGCCCTGGTGTAGGGGGCACACTGCAGCCACCCACCCCCAAAGAGTCCCAGTGCGGGGGGCACACTGCAGCCACCCACCCCCTCCTGAGGGGCCCTGGCACGGGGGGACA
>VXBL01010431.1:74868-113889 GCA_013400195.1 Aramus guarauna
TGAGGCGCGTTTTTATTTCAGTCGCCTTCCGTCCTTCCCCGCGGTGGCAGCTCCCCTCAGGAGTCACCCTGCGGTGAGTCGGGCCGAGACCTCACCCCGAGGTGAGGTCAGGGAATGCACCGCTCGCCCGAGTCGGGTCAGCCGTCCCTCCCCCACGGATGCCCGGCTGCCATCGCCTCCCTCCAGGTGCGAGGGTTGGGCTGGGGGGCTCGTTTTCGAGATTTTTTTATTATTGTTTTTTTTGCTTATTTTGGAAGGGCACTGAAAATACCATGCCTCGCTTCCAGGCCTTAGTTAATGCTCCACAGGACACGCTCAGAAGTGACATCAACCACCTTCTTCAGCACCGTAACCCCAATAACTGGATTATGCAGCAGTCCCGTAACGTGCAGCCACCCACGGGCGTCACAGTTCACGGGGGAAAGTCCCTGCAAGGCTTGTGCGGGAAGCAGCCTACTCCAGCAGTTCCAGCTGTTTCGCAATCTACCTCTAAATCCCATGAAATTCCCATGAAAAGAGGTTTCCTGCCAAGCCGCCCTCACACAGCTGAGGGAAGCTGCTGGTACCATCCTCTGAAGGACAGCACCAAACACTGGAGTTTCCCTGGACCCCTCATGTTTTAATCAAAAAACTACTAGAAGAGACACACTGAATTTAAACTGAACATTACCGGTCCTAACCCCAGTTTTTATTTTTCACTCAAGTCTCAACAATCTATTAAAACAACCCCAGAGAGAGAAGACAGCAACAGCTTCTGCCTACTGCAGAGAGACAGCCCAAAGGAGGGACCACATCATCTCTATTTCCAAATCTTTCTGCTTTCAAGTTACTTTGCAGATCATGAGTTTTATGCAATTTGTCACAAACGTTCAGACTTCCCCCAGATCGGTCAAGGCTTGTGATTGCACTTGTAACTAGTGATTTGACTGAGCCTCGCAGTCCCTCCCTTAGGGGCCACCTCTATAAACTATTAAAGCAGAATAGTATTTTTTATTTATATATATTTTTTTTTTACATGGAGATCTAGAATTGGCAGCTCACCCCCACAGGTTTCACTTTTGTGGCAGGCACCAGCCAGGCAGAGATGAGCTCCACCAAGTACTGCTGAGGTATATTTTCACCTCTCGGAAGGAGACAGCTGTTCCTGTAAGAGCTGACAGGCAGAACAGCCACTCACTTTTAACTACGCCTAATCACAGCCCAGCACACAAGTATTCAGCTACAAGCAGAGGTGGGATTGTCTAATAATTAATCGAGCTGTGGGGCAGAGGGATATGCTCCTAACTCCACCATAAGCCACTGCACCCACAGAGTCAAGCGACAGGGTCCCTTCAGAGCACAGCAATCACCCGCTCGACACCCTACGCTTTGCATTCACCATAGCCTGAACAGGAGGAGCAAGACACTATTTACAAACTATTTACATTGTTGTATGCCTGTGACACAGAGATGTACAACCACTTTCATTTTTGCATCGAGGCATGCAGTACTGTAACTTCCTGTAACCTCCAGTGAGCTCTCCACCAACTGTCCCTAAGGAACAGGCTCAGTGGCCTCAAAGAAACCACAAAGCCCTTCTCAGAAGGGCTGAGAGCGTGGTTCAGAGACCACCGAGACACCCTCCAGAAAAGAGGGAACACAGAAAGTCAGGTCACTCAGTGTCTGCAGAAGGATCCCCATCCCCTGACAGCAGCACCACAGGCTGGCACTGAGGACACCACCACGTAAGTCTCTTAAAGCCATCTGAGGGTCCAAGAGTTCCCTTCATCACCGCATGCCCGAGGGGACACTGCTCCTTCTGGTAGATCTGGGGGTGCAGCCCTTTGCCGTGCAGCTTGCTGTGCAGCCAGTCAGAGCTGAACTGAATGGCACAGTCAAGCAGACGCTCCAGGTCCGAGACAGCCAAGAGACAGCCTTGTGTTAACGGATGGATCTTGGCCAGGTACAAGATCTCATTCTTAATGATGTTTCCTGGAAAGGGTCAGAAATAAGAAATATCCTTATTGTTTCCTTATCAAGATGATGCAGACTTACAGCTCCAGTCACTGTGACTTCTGCCTCTGATCACAGCTAGCAGCGCCATTCCCCGTATCACAGGTGACATACAAGGAGTAGGCTTACAGCTGGGATTGGCCTGGAAGACAATCTCTTCCCAAGACCTTCCTTTTTTCCAAAAGGACAGCCAATCCATAGTCACATACACAAAGACAGTTCACTCTGCTCACGCGGTGCACTCAAGCATCTGAAGCCTGCTGCTGCAGACTGCAAGCCTTGTCCTCAGCAAGGTGACCACGCACCCTCAGCTGGATCAACCAGAAGCCAGGAGGCTAAGGACTAAAAGGGTCAGTCATGCAGCTGTGGATCTGCAGACATCCCACCCACCTTCCTCTATTTCTTGCTCTGCCACTACACCCTGGAACTCACCCAACCCTGAAAAATATCTTTGGTCTAAGAGGGTGTAGCAGATGGGATCGGGTGTGCGGAGGGCATCCAGTGCCCGGCCACGGTGGAACTCCACAGACAGGATGTCAGAAGTTGGATCAGCCCTGGGAGATGAGCACCAGTGCATTCGGCAGTTGTAGAAAACAAGGAAGCCTCCGCTCTCGAAGTGCAGAACCAGCCTGGGAGAAGCAGAGAAGTTAAGCCTCTCGCCAGAAACATCCCCAAACCATTTGTTACATTCTGCTCTGGCTGCAGAAGCTTGCATGGAAAGGAAAGAGCAGAAAGAGACAGCAGCATAGTGAAAGACTACTGGAAGGTGAGAAAAGAGCCTGTACATGCCTTAAGTTTAGGGAGAAGCACATAGCAAGGCATCAGCCCTCGCACATGCCTACTTATTCTCATGAGAGCCAGGGTGACATCCTGAAGTACCAGTCCCCCAAGCCTGTACCTGTCTAGCTATTCATTCCCTGCGGTTTATCACTGCACATGGGTCACAGCAGGCACCCCAACACACCAGGCCACCATCTTAAGGCAAGGCAACCTCTTTAACGATTTCAGCTAAGAAATCTGGTTGTGAACCCACACAATTTGTGGACAGTTGTTTTTTTCTGCTGCCCTGTGGTCCCAAGCCAAGAGAAGGCAGCAGGCAGGGAGATGTATCAGCACCTTTGCTCTCCCCAGCGGGCAAGCCAGGTGGGGCAGGAGGGTCCACAAATCGGCAAAACTTATGCTGAGAGTAGTGCACGAACCTGACTGTATAGAAATAAAGTAATCCTTCAAAAGATTGCAGGATGAGGGGGCAAGGTTTGTGTCCCTAACAAGTACACCACATACACAGGTGCCATACCCACCTTGTGCATTATTAACCACCCAGGTTAAACAGCTCACAAGAGCAGAGTCCACACTATGTTCAGTATTTACTCCTTACACTTCCAGTGGGACTTAGGACACAGACTGTTGCCTGTGTTTTCAACACACTGCTGCCAGTAATTCCAGCTGCCCTAGGTGCATGCTATTTATCCAAGTTTGTGGGTTCTGGGTTTTTTTTTTAAACATGTAATAGGGAGAAACTGGCATTTTCAGGGCATGATTCAACCTAGCATGCTAAAAGTTCTCTCAAAAATCTTAATCGAGCTGGTACTATGATCCTCAGGGTGGCAGGCAACATGCATCCCACAAGTGCAATCATTTAATTCTGTGATCACATAAAACAAAGGGGATAAACCACACAGGAACAACAGAAAAAGAAAAGCATTAGAGAGGATGTGGCTGGGAGGAGGGAAAAAGCAACAAAGGGCAGAGAACACAGTTTCTTACTAAGGGTATAAAAATGTGTGGTGCTGAGATAAGGTATGTCCAAGGAAAACCAGGACCAGCTGATACTGTTGGGAGACCTGCAAGACACCTACACCATAGGAACACCCAGACAACAGTCAACTGTTGATTCCCTGGTTGAACACACCCCACGAATGCCAGCCCTCATGCTTACTTATCTTAAGAATTAGCAGAGGAAATAAAAAAACACCACCACAAGACTAAGAACATTCCCACACAGATTTAGTTTGAGACAGAAGAGTGCCTCTCCAGAATAAGAGGTGGGGAGAAAGCAGAGTTTGTGAGGACTCCATCAGATACCTGGGTATAGGGTCTTTCCAGTCGCCCCTCTTATTAGCTTTGTTTGCTCTTGAGAACTCATTTGCCCGAATGCTGCCAAACAAGCCGAAGTGGAAGCGCAGCCAGTTGCCCGGACCTTCTACTGCATCTAGAGGTTCAGATCTTGAGTGCTGAAGTTCCTGCAGCTCCTCATTCTGGGAACTCACCTGTGGAGCACAAACAACTTCCTGCCCCCCCCGGGCAGGAAAGCTTGCCCCACTAGCAGCCTCTCTTTGCAGCACTGTCTCTTCTGCAGCTGGTACTAAGGGACCTCCAGCTGCCACAAATGCCAGGTACAAGTTCTTCCCATGAACCTGAGAAAAAGAGGCAGGATGTACTGAGGATTCACACAACCTCTGGCTGTTTCTGTACAAGTGACTTTTCTCTCTTTTAGAGAGAAGGCACATCACCCCACCCTGAACACGGGATTCATTACTATCTGAGCCCTTCCCAGACCTGCACTCATCCTATCAGCATCCCTTCGCTATCTACACGAAGCCCCCACTGTCCAGATGCCACTCTAGCGTGAAACCCTCCCAGAAGCTTCTGTCAGGCCAAAGAGACATACCAGGACAGACACACATGGTTTTGAAGTCTGTCATCACTGCTTCTCATTCATCAACCTACTTTGTGCTGGCCTCAAGTGTCTCTGGCTAGGATGACCTAACTCAAGGGCAGCTCTGAAGCCACAGGCTAGCCAAAAATTACTATTGAGCAGCTCACATCTGTGCCCCCAGCTGAGACTGTCATTAATCAGAGGTGAGGCTACACTAGCAGTTGGTCAGTCAGGTCCAAATCATCACCTGAAGCAGGTGAGGCAAATGAAGCCCCCAGCAGGACTCTCTCACAAGGGCCCACAGTATGGACTTTTCAATCCAGCCAGGTAAAACCATGCCCTCAGGTATAAGGGAAGCAACTGTGCAAGGTCACAGCTGAGCTAAACAAGGCTGCTGCTGTACATATCCACATATTGAAGAAATCAACTCTCATCTTCTACAAACAGCCCTTGCCAACACCAACTCCTCATCCCTTGGGAGGCACAGCATCAGTGCATTAGCGTGACTGACCAAAATTGCAGATAATTCTGGGCATATCCATCTAGCCAGATCTCTGCAATAGCCTCTTCTCACAGTAACCTCAATCCTGAATTTTGTAACACAGAGCGGTACTTTGAAATGGGCATTCACACCTTTTTGGCCACATTGACCTATTTTGTGGCTATAAACAAGGCCAACAGTTCACCTCAAACACAAGCTGGTGTCGTTCCCAGGTTATGCACCTTCTCTGACCCAGATGCAGGACAATGGTGGTTTGCCTCAGACTTGCCATGGGCCAGTAAGTTTACCTTTAGTACAGCTCACCTGGGAGTCCTGGAGCCTCAAAGCATTCAAGTCATTCACATTGATCTTCCGGCTACTTCCCCCCACCTTGGTCACCACTTGTCCCACAAAAGGGGAGGTCAGCAGCTGGAACTTCCTCACCGATGGGCCCTCTGGCATCTCTAGCAGCCGTTAAGGGAACAGCAGGACCTTCTCACACTTGATACCCTAGACTTGAAGGAAAAGTTGCACCTCAAATACACAAAAACAATCGGAGCCTGAGCTTACCGCAATCTCCTCATCCCCTTTTTCCTCCTCAAGCCCCTGTGGCAAAGTCCATGGAGATAAGCAGGTTCTTTTCAGGCCCAGGGAGGTGGGGGAATTTCCATCCTTGGGGATATTCATAATTCAATTAAGGCCCTGAGCAACCCGCTCTAATGGTAGTTTTCACCCCACAAGCAGAAATTTGGCCTGGGGAATCTCCAGAAGTCTTTTCCTACCACAGGTTCTCCAGGAGTCATAGAGGACCTTTAATTAGACTGAGCACTGCTCCCTGATTGGCACTGGAGTTGGCTCATCCCCTCCCCTTGCTTTACCAGCTGCTTGGCCCACTGACTGCAACAGCATGGGGGCTGTTAGAGAGAATTCATACACTCTACTAGCAGCCTCTGGGATCAGAAGCTTCTGGATGAGGGGGAGAGGAAGCAGCACCATCCTACAGCATCCTGTAGCTCCCTCCAGGAAGCCACACCAGTACATAAGGGGTTACTTCTGGCATAAAATCCCAGCCACATGTCACTTGCAGTTCTTCTGAGGACTTCTGCCAGGATTAGGTGTACAAGAAAGAAATATGGAAAGCACAGTCTAGCTTTCATCCCACGGTGCCAATTCCCCCTGCAGACCAATCCCAGAGACCAGAACTGACCAGAGGCTCAGCTTCAAACTCCACAGAAGTCAGTACAAGGCTCTGAGCTACCTGGCACAGCTCTGAGATAGCTTGATGTAAAAAAAAAATAATAATTAAAAAAAAAAAATCAACAGTAGTCTTATGCATGCCCCCCTACCTCATGCTAGCATCTCAGCTTCTCTGCTACCTCAGATGCAAGTGTGGGCTGGTGTATCAGCTCACAGCAACTGTGAAACCAAAGCCTTCAGTGCCATGTGTTCCTGCCACAGCCCTCTAACCCACCTACTGCCACAGCAAGGGGACATCGTTGTGCACAGAAGCTTTTATCCCAGAAAAGCCACGTAAGCCAGCAGCCACCCCCACGGGGCTGTGAACAGCAGTGAGGTGTGTCCATACCCTCAACAGGAGCAGGCAAGGCAGCATGGCTGTAAAACCCTTCATGTGCTGCAGCTCAAACCAAAGCTCTTTTGGAAGAGCTCAGGAAGAAAACATGTCAGGGAACATCCTCTGGATTCCAGACATGACATTAAAAATATTAATGGGTCATACAAACTAGCTTTACCAGGACTGAGCTTTATTCCCATGCGTCCTAGAACATGGGATAACTATTCACAGACTTCTTCCAGTTTCACCTAAAAAAGCTGCATATTGTGTTCAGACTTTAGTCAAAAGCCAGTTGCAGATCCAGTCAGCTAAAGACGTGCTCCATCTGCCAAAGGCACCAGCAGCAACCTGCATCCCTGCAAGCAGGGTTTGGCCAGTGGACACAGACCATCCAAGGGGTCTGCCCATGTCCCAGACCCTTTGGGTCTTCCTCCTGACTATCCAGGCGCTGGCTTCGTGTCAGGCAGCACAAAATGAGCTTGCCCAGCCCTGAGCTCAGATCCCGAGGAAGCTCATCGCCTGCAGAGCTGCACAGCTCTGAGTACTACGGGTGCAGTTCACAACAGGCCCATTGTGAGACTACAAGTGCTGAGCACTTTGTAGGTTTTAATGCACGCACTCCCCCAGCTGCAGCCACTCTGGACAGCAGATTGCTGCTCCTTTTCAAGAGGAGAGCCTGCCCTTAACCCCAGGGCATCAGAAGAACCAGCATCTGCTGTCTCTAGCCTCCTCCTTCTCTCCATGGACCTTCCTACTTACATTTTTACTCCAAACCTACTTCAGTCTCTTCTAAAATGCTCCTCCCTCCAAGGAGAAATAGAATAACAAAGCACCAGCCCTCTGCAGGCCATGACACCCATTCCCCCAAAAGCATGACCACTGCACCCCAGAGCATGTCCCAGCCACCCGAGCTGGTGCCACTACAGGCCTAGGGCAGGGATCCAAGGTCTCCATAAGAAATCCTCCCTGTGCAGGGGCTCATTTCCAGCCCTTGCACTCAGACAGAAGCCAAGCACCCACACCAGGACATAACAAGGACACAGCTGCTAGGTTCATCCACATCAACCACCATTGCACACCCACACTGCCAGCTCGCCTGCACCCAGGGATTGCAGCCCCACGCCCTGCTGCAGAGAAAGCCCCACCATGAATTCACACTCCTGCAGAGATTTTGAGGTGCAGGCCTGACCCTCCACAGGCAATTAAGGGAGTGCAGAGCCCACCATCTTCTCATACTCATCCAAGCATCAACTTGCAGCTCCCCAAAACAACTCAGCCCCAAGTTCCCCCCATTGCAACAGAGGCAGTCTGCCCACACCAAAGCACTGGGGAAGGAGAAACACCCAGCACCTTCACATGCACTATACAGAGCCCCAAAGGCAGCACCCATTGCACACACCCTTGAGCCCCACATCCAGCCCTCAAGCCACTGCCCTTCCCAGGCTCACCCCATGCATGCACCTGGGGAGCAGACCACACAGCCTTTCTCCCCTACCTCATTGCCTCCCTTCTGCTCCTCCATGCTCTAGAGCCCTTCTGCTCCCAGTCCCCCTTCCAACACCACCTCCCCAGATCAGCTCTACTCTCTTACTTACTAACTAACTAACCCTCAATACCACTTTCTGCACCCAATACCCTTCCACTCACCCACTTTTATAGTGAAGGAGGACCCTCCACCCCCAAATATCAGGGGAGGTCCCCAATTGGCCAGTGTAGGAGGAATGGGTGGGGTTTTAAGTGCTGGCTATACTTACCCCACCAGTTGTACTGGGGTCTAGGGACTAGTTGGGCTGGGAAGGAAGCTGGGCACTCAGGGGAGAAAGGTTGGGTGCTCATAGTAAAACTGAATTCTGTCACCCCCACCTTCTGCAGAAGCTCAGCCCTTGCAGGAAATGTGATTTTTGGCTTAAGGGTGGTGTCTCTGCATTCATCTGGAAGCAATTAGGCTAATAACAGCCTACAGCACAAGGCCATGTTAGTGAGCAAACAAAAACCAAAGTCACAATTGTATGAAAGTGTCCAGAGGAGCTTTTCCCTAATCTGCTGTGCAGAAAGCGTATTGAGTGCTTTTCCCCCTTTGAATTAAAATCATAGCATGGTCTGGGTTGGAAGGGACCTGTGATGGGTTGACCCTGGCTGGGGGCCCGAGGTGCCCACCAGAGCCGCTCTATCACTCCCTTTGTTCACTAGACAGGGGAGAAAAAGTATAAAGAAAAGCTTTGTGGGTTGAGATAAGGACAGGGAGAGATCACTCACCAATTATTGTCATGAGCAAAACAGACTGAACTTAGGGGAAATTCANCACCTGCAAAAGCTCCCTGTAACTGTTGGCTTTTTTCCCTTCTTAAATATGTTATCACAGAGGTGCTGATTGGCTTGGCCTTGGCCAGCGATGGGTCTGTCTTGGAGCCGGCTGGCGTGGGCTCTGTCAGACACAGGGGAAGCTTGTGGCAGAAGCCACCCCTGTAGCCTCCCCCTGCCCCACTACCAAAACCTTGCCATGCAAACCCAACACAGGACCTTAAAGACTATCTCATCCTAACCCCCTGCCATGGGCAGGGACACCCTCCACTAGACCAGGTTGCCCAAAGTTCCATCCAACCTGGCCTTGAACTGCTCCTTTGCTGGGTCTGTCTCTTCTGGTGTTTGTCATCCTCTGTTGGCCATCCCAGCTCCTACCTACAAAAAGGGGATCTGTGTGACTCCAGGGCTTGGAGACAATGTTCAGTCTCCTGCAATGACTCATTGCTTGGGAGTCCCCAACTTGAGCAATTAATTTACCAATGATTTTGCCTCTCATTAGAATCTAATGTTTATTTGGAAAAACATTTTCACCATGAAGGTGGTCAAACAGTGGAACAGGAACCCAGGGAGGCTATAGGATTTCCATCCTTGGGGATATTCAACACTTGACTGAACAGGGTCCCAAGAAACCTGATCTAGTTCCTTCTGACTTAAATTACTCTGTAATTCTGTCGTTAGGAGCTCCCTAGGGCAGGACCCGTTGCACCATTGCTTCTCCAACTGTACTTCATAGGTGATTGATTACCCCCAGCCCTCTCCAAGAAGCCCACAAGGGTAGTCAGAGTCAAGCAGCAGCCTTCTGGTTTTATTATCGTTGTTTTATTTCCATTAGTTCTAAAGGTGTAGAAGTTACGTGGATTGGTAGCCATACTACTTCATAATATATATTTTTTTACATCTTTAAATAATTACAGCTTGTTCAGTTGGTTGGTTTCTCTCTCCCCCTTACAAATAAGTGTCTGTTCCCATGGGACCTTCCCAGGTGACCTGGGAAGCTTCAGAATTTATACATGGGGAGAAAAATAGCAAAACAAACCACCACCCCTGACATAGTCACAGCTTCAATGTTACATTAAAAGTTGTTGATTTGCTTTAAAGCTCCCTTACAATATTCCTGAGCTCCTCCTGATTGCACCCTCTACAGCCAGCCCATAAGATTGCAAGTGAAAAATTAATCTCTTCTGATCAATTTAGAAAAGAGTAACTGAAGTGATTCCAGATATTGCACCTCCACAAAAAGGAAAGACATTTAGCAATGGTTGAGTGACCTTTCTACCCCTCTGGCTCCCTGTCCTGGGTCTCATCTGCTCATTTCACTCTGGACTGACAATTGCTCTACAAGTTTTGAGTGATTGAAAACAATGACAGAACCAGGTGTATCTGAACTTGTACTGCTTGTGGTGCAAAAGGAAGGACAAAAGAGCTAATTTCTACTACCAAAGAGAGCCCAGGTGTCCTCATGGCTCCCAGAGCCCCACCTTCCTAAAGCAGACATCTTACCCTTTTACTGGGGTCCTTGTAAATGCTCCTCACTGTGTTTCAAGAATTATTTTCTAGGCTTTGAGGAAGGCTGAGAACAGTTAAGAAATCTCTGCCATGATCATTTAGATAACCTGAGGGAGTATATGGCAGGTTTATGTCTGGCAGGGATTTTCCCCTTTCATTGCAAGTGGACTCCTTTATGGCATCTTGGAGTGTGTTTTAAGGGCAGGAGAAAAATTCAGCCAGAGAGTTTGGCTTTGAGGGTAGGAGGAGGAGCACAGCAATAATAAGGCAAGGTGGACAGAGCCTCTGGGAGCAACCATATGGAAAGAGAAATGCTGTGTGTGGGCTGGATTTTAGCTTCTCTCCAGGAGGGCACCTGCTTCCCTCCCTCTCAGATTGTCCAGGGTAGTTCTAGGTATCTCAAACATGTGCATTAGCCAAGCTGCATCTTCGTGGTGCATGCTTCTCTGTCACAGACAGGAATTCACAGCCAGATCCCAAGAGAGCTCAACTGCCATTTACAAAGGAATGTAGTTCAAGGAGGAGGCAGGTTAAAAACCTGCATGCCTGTGAAGAAACACCTTTATATTTTCACCCCAAATTCATATTTTAGGTGCTATTTCTGGCCTCTTATCTGCAGCCTATCAGGCTTGAGTAAAATCACAGAATTTCATTTATTTTATTCATGTTTCATGAATGTCTTTTCTTTGTTTGTAATTAACACTAATGAGGCTAGACCCTGCATTAGCTCAGCAAGACATAGTACAAACACTAGTGCAAACACCATCCAGCCATCCCCATGGCATCACTGCCATCATGTTTTTCTCTGGGGAGTGCAGAGGCTCTGTCACCCCTCCAAAACCTGCAAATCTGAGTTACACAGAGCACAGAGAATGTGGAAGGGTACAGGTGTCTGTGACTCCAGTCCCAGTCTTTATCACAACCAGTCCAGTTGAATCCTTCTCCTTAAAGAAGCTTTTCTACCATCAGGAGGAAAATGGTGAGTTCAAACAAAAACAATACAATGCCATTCTCTTGCTTCAACCATGTATGTGGCTTTCCTCTTCACCAAGCCACGTACGTCAGTATTTGGTTGGAAACACTCTGTAGGAATGTTAAATAGTGGGAGATGGATGATAGCACATTTGGCAGGGGGATGCACAATCCCTCTTCTAGATTTTCACTTGGTAGTTCCTTACTTGAGTTCTGGATGCAGAGAGGAAAGAAAGGAGCTGGGAAGGCAAGAAGAGTAATAGAGTTTGGGAGTGGACAGAAACAAGAGCGGAGAATCTTGCACGACGAGGTCTCCCAGAAATTCTCTGCCTGAACAGGCAAAGCTGTCCCTCCTCAGAAATGTTGATGAAAATGTCATGGCAAACATCTGATGAAGCACGTAGACAGCACAGAGGAGCTATGGCATCTGCAATGCTGGAGTTTGTTAAGCACATGCTAGAGAAAGAGCAGTCAGGGCGAGGTTAGGTAGAATTGATCCCTTTGGGAAGAGGGAATGAGTCAGTGAGATCTCAGCATCTCTTCCAACCCCATTTTCTAGAATTCCCTGGTTGCTGAGAGCCTTATGGACAAGAAAAAACATGAGTCTTGTTTAACACTCGTGCATGGATGGAGTTATGCTTCCCTTGCAAGCAAGCAAGTCTATGCACATACTTGGTAAGAAAACAGCCCTTGCCTACCTCCATTGGAGGCTGAAGCCTTTGCTTATTGCAAAAGGTGAAATCCTAAAGGGTTAGATGTGTGAAATGGTCATGAGCCAGCTGTTAGGGGGAAAGTAGGCACTCACAATGCAGCCAAAAATAAACGACAATCAGATTTCATCAATGACATCAAAACCAACAGAAATGTATGCAAAATAATTAAATTAACTGTCTCAAAAGGCATGGCACAGCAGCATTAGAAGAGCATTGTTCACTTGCTGTGCTCTTGAATAATCTCTAAGCCTGGCTTGTAGCTAGACATAAGGCAAGAGCCCAGCAATCTCCTCCAGGATTTGATGACCAGTGTGGGTCTCCTCTACCTGCTTCCAGAAGGTTCCTCCTTCCAAAATACCCTTTTGACTTTCGACAGACCTTCTCTGGGCTCAGCCAACAACCTTTTGGAAACACAGTCCCATGATTTTGCAATGATAAATAGGAAAGGAGTTATTATTAAATACGGACATTCGTTAGGTTTTCAGACCATCTAGGAAAACAAAGACAATACTCTAGATGTGTAAGCTGAGGATGTGGGGGGGGAGGGTCTCTTTTTTCTCTGCCCTAGATCATATCAAATGCACTAAAGCCACCACAGCATGTCTAGTGAAGTCTGTTCAACAAACTGTTCTGGAACTGGCTCCATTTGGTGGAAGATCGCTGAATTTGGGTAATGAGAAGGTGGTGGCATTTTCTTCTGGTCAGAAAAAGAACAGATGGTGACAGCAGAAAAAAGTGTCTCTGCTCCACCATGATCTGAGTCTTAAATGCCAGATGTTTTTAAATAAACAAAACTCAAGAACTGTGTCCATCTTTGTGTTTCTGGCTATTTCATAGAAGGTGGTGATAATCAAATAGAGAGGCTTGTTTAAAGGCAGGGAAAAAGCTTCAAATCCATTAGTTACTTTGAGATTTGAGTCTTCTCTGTTGATTTCATAAGAGCTCTCCTACACCTCAGATAAGTCCTCTTTACCTCTTTGCTGGAACATCTCACAAGGGGAGAGAAGGAGGCAGAGCAGAGGAGGTGGGAAACAACATTGACTTGATGATTACATGGCATCTTCTTCATCTCTCAAGCAGATCAACCTGAAGTCCATGGGTGGAAGACCAGGTTATGCAGTTATGATGTCCCCGTGGTTTTCAGCTAAGACCAGGCTGTTCCAGGAGTCCTGTTTGGAGCTGGTTTGTGGAGACTGGCTGATAGCTGACTGGTAAGCCTGCGGGGAAAGCTTCAGAGCTGAAATTGCAGGGTGAATAGTTGATCCATGTCCAGACATGGCAGAGACTGAGAATGCCTATGGACAAAAGACAATCCTGTGAACAAAGCTTCAAACCATAGAGGACTCGTGAATCCCTTTATGGGGGCTGGTGCTACTGTAATAACATGTCTGTGGATTTGTTGTAGAGCTGCAGATTGCAGCTTATGCATGATATTGTGGACAGGCTCTTTCCTTCTCGTTCTAGACCCTGTTCTTTCCTATTACTGCAGATGGGGCATCTTGTTCTCTCCTAAATGTCAGAAATTATCATTTTACCTCCCAGAGCTTGAGATTTCATTGGCCTTGGGCTCTCCTAGCTTACAAATAGCCTCCTGTGGATTGCAGGACACAATAACAGTGCTGCAGGTACAGGATCAGTCCAGCACAACACTCCACCATTTATTTTGTCTCTAGGGAGGAAACTGGAGTTCCCTATATGAACCCAAAAGGAGAGCAACTATCATATACTTCTGCCTCTGAATCATGCTGTGCTGTGAGGATCCTTAACCAAAGAACAGTTATTAAACCTCATGACATTTGCACAGATCAGCTTCCAGATCAGGGTGTCACTCAGCAGGATAAGCATCTTGTGTGGATGCAGCACTGGTCCCAAGACATCTGGTGGTGGAAATGGTACAGAGCACACCACTTTACCCTGCAGCTCTCTGCCATCATGCTGTCTTGCTTTACCTTTTGCAGGCACTCAACTCAGATTTGGGCTGTGTGAGTTTATTCTCCTCACATTGCAATTCTTATAACGCTCAACACACAGCCAGCCAGTGCAGAAAAAGTAGGGTAATATTGCCAAGTTTTTCCTTGCTCAAGACAAATCAAATCACAAAAAGGGAACGGGAATTTTCTTGCTATGGGACCTATACAGCTGTCCAGCTAGAAGGAATTTTATGTTTTCAACAGAGCTGCTACTGCTTGTTGTCCATTCAGAACTGCCACACACCATTAAAAAACTATATTGTACTGTAGACATGGTGACAAGAATGTGGGGATTTGCCCCATCCCAGAGGTGAGATCTCTTACTGTGAACTTCTAGATCCCTGGGGTGAAAAGAGGCAGCCCTTTTCCACAGAGGTTTTGAGGATGTTCTTCTTACCATCCTAGTTCCCATCTTTGTCCCACTGCCAGCATCTCCCCTCTGTACCTGAGAAATTGGGCTGTGGTGCCCGTAATGAGATGAGAGCCCGGGTTCTGTTTTTATGGGGCGCATTTCCTCAGTGGTTGTGGCGCTGCTGCTGCTGCTGGTGGAGCTGGTGGTCGGAGTAAGACTCTCGCTGCTGGATGGACCTGTGAGAAAGCAGATGGTAAAACAGGCTCTTCCCAAAGACCCCTTTCAGTACAGAGCTGCAGCCACCCACCCAAAGTTAAGAGTGGGTAAAAATAAATAAACACATAGTGGGAAGGGCTTTCAGCATTCAGACATCCCCCATTTTTGAAAAATCAGCCCATTTTGTGGTTGGGTGTCTTATTCACAGGACACAATGGTCGGAAACACAAGTGCACACATGTATACACATACGATAAACTCCCCTATTCAACACCTACCTGCTGGCGCCTTTGTTTTGTTAAGGTTCTTCGGCTTGCGCTTCCTCGTCTGAATGCCCTCTTTTCTCATTGCTAAAGGCCTTGGAACCTACAGAGCCAAATATAAAAGCACATTGGTTTCTGTGCGTCCATCTAGGAGAATGCAATTCCAGCTCTACCTCGTAGGCTCCCTGAAAAACAGCTGATTTAATTGAAAGCAACAACCTGATGGAGCCCAACGTCACTGGTCAGCACTGCTGTGTGAAGAGATATGTCAAACCTACAAGATGTGCATCCAAATGGGAATAGATAGGCTTTTCACATCATAAGTGTTGAGTGTTTTAAGGCCAGAAGGGAACAACAGCTCATCTGATTTACTTTCCTGCTTAACTCAGAGCAGAAGACCTCTTCCTGGCTGATACCTGCTTTCTGGAAAGGTACCAAGCCTGTGTGGGGAGACCTCCCTTGGGAACTGATCCCACTGAGGCAGTCACCCTCAGAAACATGCTGGGATTTCAAGAAGAATTGTTGGGTTAGGTAAGGCTTCCGCTCATCCACCTTATCTTCCAGTTTTGACTCGTCTCTCATCAATGCTCTTCCATCCACTTTGAAGCACTGGACATCATCTAGAGCATGGATGTGTATAAAACCCCTAGGAATAGCAATGAGAAGTGGAACTGGGGGTTGCTCCTAAGCAATCACCCCTCTGTCTCTGCCATGGGGGTGGCCCCATTGCCACTGACTGATGGGAGAAGGACTGGAGATTTGCATCCTGAAGTCCAGCTATGCCTTGGACTCCAACAGGAGTCTTCTAGATATATCAGACATGACATAGATGCAGGAAGCCCCCACTGTCAGGAAGAGACTATCTGGACACCTGTGCAAGTAAAGTCATCTATGACTCCCATGACAAGTCGGCAATCAAGTCTTAGCTGGGATCTGACACCTTGTGTGGAGGAGCTCAGCCCTTCTTTGTGCTTCTGACTCAGATTTTTCACTAAAGCACCTGAATTTAGGTAGGAAGAATCTGGGCCTGGTTTTATTTAGTTTCAAGACTTTGATTCAAAAGGTAGCTAATTAGTATGTGAGAAATGGCCTGCATGCATCACCCCTGCCAATGTAAACATGATGTAACGTTGAGGGGGACTAAAGCCCAGAGGAACATCAGGGAAAACAGCGCCAGGAGAGCAGGGTGTTGTGCAACGAACGCAGTCCCCAGCTTAGTGCTACTGATATCCTCCCCACAGACAGTAAAGATAATGAAGGAGTTACCCCATGGAGCTTCATGTAGAGTCCGCAGGCGTTACAGACAGGCTCTCCCTCGGCATTTCTGCGCCAGAGCGTGGTTGTCGTTGTGTGGCAGTTGGCACAAGAGAGACCGACGCGGCGGGAAGCCGACTGCAAGGAAGAAAACACATCAGACCTCCACTGCTACCATCGGCAGCATCTCAGATCCCAACAAGGTCGCTCCAGCACACCTCAGGTTTTTCTCTCCTCTTGCCTCCCTTCTCATTTCTCTGCCTTTTTCTCTTCTCGTCTTGGTGCAGTGGATAACACAACTGCCTTTTTCTTCCCCTACTTGCTCCACTGCCTTTCCACTGCCTCCTGCCTGCCAGTGCTGCACAGACATCTCAGCTGTCCTGGGGCATCTCCGATGGTGCCAGAGACATCACCTGAACAGAGCCCCAGATCTCCAGTGGGTCTAGCAGCAGCTTAGAGACCCACTGCATGTGCACACACCTACACTAAGGTGTCTGGATCTCAGACCGTCCTTCCCTTTCAGGCTCCCAAGCCCGTCACCTTCTAGGCATCATGGCATATCCCAAGAAGATGTTATCAATGCCATGAATTTTACATACTCCTTGCTGCGTTTGCGTGATGTTGCTCATGTGGCTTGAGGGGGAGATAAGAAAAAGAGTGCTTCCAGCAGTATCGTCTTCCTAAAGATAAAGAGGGATAATTAATAGGAATCCCCACTAACGAAACCATGTAGGGAACAGGCCTTTTCAAGTTACCTGTCTGGGTGAACTGGATAACCAGGCTCAAAAGGCCACAGGAGGAAAACAATGGGCTTAAAACCATATAAAATACCAGTTTTGAGCTTGGGAGCAGAGTAGGAGGTGGGGGAAGAAAAAAGCCATATCCTCCATGTGTGCCTAACTGTTCCCAGCATCCTTCAAAGCACATGTCTTAAGAGGCTGAGGATAAAGTCTGGGTAGGCTGGGGTCAAATTCCCTCTTTGCTTGCTTTGCTTCCGTTCTGAGCACCAAACAGAAGTGCTAGAGCTGTATGAACATGCCGGTTCTCGTGGTGCCTGAAAAGAAGCCTATAGGGAGGACATCTGGTGCTCTTGGACATCTCACCAGCTCTGCAGACATGAACAGCACAGCTGGATGCTGTGTTCGGGGTGAAAGCCTGGGAGATGAGGACCTGGCAGCTACCAGGGATTTCCTCTGTGATCTTTGCCACAGCACTTCTCTCCGTGTCTTCTCCCTCATTATAAAACATGATCAGTTAATCTACAGCAGCAGGACAATAAAAAGTGAAATTCAAATACTTCCTAAGACTTCAAAAGCTGGAAACCCCTTTGGTGCAAAGAAACGAAACATTGTTTTAGTTGTAACCTCTCCATATATTAGCTTCAATCATCGGCCTTTGTAAGTGGACCAAGAACTTAAAAGAGAGCTTGCAGCAAAGGCAAAGATCTCCCCCTGCAGGGGCATATCTCAGTCTCTGAAAAAAAGGGGTTACAGAGTGACAGATTAAACTCAATCACTTATACTGAATATATTCATTCAGGTAAACCAAATTGTCATTACTTTAACCACACTCCTACATTGCATCCCTAGACATATCCTCCTTTTCTTTATGGAAATCCTTTCCCAGAAGAAAAAGCAGGAATTTGGCGATTTTTGCAAGACTTCCAGATTTCCAGCTGCCTAGAAAAGTAACAAAAGTGCGTGTACAGATCTGCACAGCTCATGCATTTATACTTCTCCCAGGGTTTTCCAAGCCCAAGGCTGTGCAGAGTTAAAAGCATGCATAGTTTCTTGCTCCAAAGGACCAAACCTGATACCCAACAGGCCATTCCTGACTACATAGATGTGCCCAGGCATAACATGGAGAGCAGTAAATGAAACAGGGCAAGGTCCTGGGGTGCTAGGGTGCAAAAACTGCTGGGTCCATCAGTGCAGGGTCTAAGAAAGGGTTTTCACAAGAGGGCGCTGGGTGGCCGTGGCTGGTGGCAGCGCTCAAGCTGCCACTGTCATTTTTGACACTTACAGGGGACGGCTGGGTTTAGTCACAGGCAGGTCTGGGCGATGCAAAGGGCAGGGCAGGTTGGGGATGGAGCCTCATGGAGGACAAGGAGAGGGGAAATATGGCCTCGAGGGATGGATTGCTGGCTCTTTGCTGCCTAGGGTCACGATTGGCCCTGGGGCCCAGACTACAGAGACCTTCCCAAAACTCCTCACCAAAATGGGCAGGGACAGGCAGGATATCAACACCAAAATGTTCCCATCCCCCAGGTTCCCCATGCATATCCCATCCTGACCCCACAGGCTTTGGGGTGCCCTGACCTGCCCCACAAGCTCTGCTTCAGCTCACCCAATGGAGCCAGGATTGGGGTATCCGGAAAAGGTGGCCAATCACCATGAAGCGACTGGAGAATAAGTACCTGAGGGTAAGAGAAGATGGACTGATGGTGTGGTGGAGCTGGAAAGGGTTTCCATTCATCCTAATATGCCTGCAGGGATACTAAAGCAAAGACTGGCTTTTGCTAAACCTTCACCATGGTAGTCCCCCTGTGTCCTACAGCCCCTTCCACTGCCTGGCCTGGGTATCTGCAGAACTGCTCTAGCCAGTACAAGGTCTTGGAGTGTACCAAACACCAGACAATCTGGATTGTTTTGGAAATCTGGACCAAAACTACATAGATTGGGAAGATGGAAGCCCAAGGAGTTGAAACACCCCTGGCATCTCCACCTAGCTGAGGTCTTTTTGCCTTGTCCTCACACACAGCCTTGCCTCACGTGCGTTGTGTGATCTTGACTTACCAGCCTCCTCTGAGGTTTGAACAAGGGCCGGTTGATGCCATTCATCTTGTGGTAGAGCCCGCAGGCATTGCAGAGGTAGTGCCCTGTGCCATCTCTCCTCCAGAGTGGGGTGGACATGGCCCCACAGTTGACACATTCTCGCCCCTCTGAATAATCATCAAAAAATTCTGCTGCCATGATGGAAGATAAGGGAAAAGACTTAGTTAATTAGGCGGTCATACATTTAATTTCTGATCTGGTTCTCAATATTTGAGCGTAGAAGTGACATTTCAAGAAATCACAAACATCCTGATTTTACAGGGTACAAGAAACAGCTCTTCCTTTCTCAAGAAAGCTGTTGGGATTATTGCAAAGAGGAACCCCTTTCCCAGCCATACAGTGTTGGGTGCAGGACTTCTGTGCCTTCAAGGATGTGCTGGGACACAGATACAAGGAGAAAGAAATAGAAACCTTCCCTTCTGCTCTGACGTTACCCAGTTTTCAAGATTGGACATAGCCAGGGCAAGCAGCTTGAGGCAGGCGAACAGCCATGTTTACAGTCAAGACAAATTGCCTGCGACCACAGACAAACACAACCCAGACCCACAAAGCAGAACTGCCTAGAGATCGGACAGCTGCCCGAGCATCTCTCAATGGGGCTGAAGCAAACACGGGCAGGGAAGGCTGTGCCCATATGCCCCGCCACCCCTCAGGACTGCTCCTCACCCAGCCCATGGCAGTTCCCACCCAGCCCTGCTGCAGAGGCGAATGGCTGCAGAGAGCCAAGGAGGACAGACGTTCACGTGCCTTCTCCCTATTCTCTGCACAAGAAACATGTCCTGAACTACAAGAATCCACATGTACAACCCCAGCTCAGGCTGTCAGCTAACAGACTTTCACAGGTGTCAGAGACTTGGCTTTTGATGCAAATCTCCATCGTGCTTGATGTCACTCTCCAGGGCTTGGTTCACGAACCCACCACGTTCCTGGTTCACCCTCCACCAGGGCCTGGCTGCAGCTGCGATGTGAGGGTGAGAACAACTGCCCTGGGCTGGGCTGGTCAAATCCCTCTGGCTATGGCAGGTCCGTGTCATCTGCAAGGTGGTGCAGAGGTCAACACACCTTGACTGCATCATCATTTGGAAAGACGCAGGTCAACTCACCCTTGGACACACCGCCCTCAAGAAGCCAAGAACTTCACCTAATAAGCATCAGCTGTAGGTCTTGCTGAGATATAAATATAGCTGCATCCAGTAGCATGGCCCTTGAAAATGTGCATTCCGGATGGTGATCCCACCCAGAGAGTATCAGCTATTAAGTTCAACTTGGAGATGTATTTCTTCTGTTACAAAAATGTTTCTTCCTGCACATGGTAAAACAATTGTGGAGAAGAAGAAAACGACAAATAACAGCAAAGGGCTCCATTACTTAGCGCAGGCTGGGAATAAACCAGGCTGCTGAAAATACTCCCAACAAAAGGCAAGAGATCTTGCCTCTTGGAGAGAGGCGAGAGCTTTGCATCAGGACCTTTAGCCATTACAGACCAGCGTAGCATTAGCTCTTAAAATGTTAGTGTACATCTTGCTATATTTTGTGCTAGTCCACCTGCTTGTTATAAAAGTATCTCAGCTTTCTGCTGGAAGACAATAGTTCCCCAAAGAGCAAACCAACAAAATTTGGCTTCTTGCTGATATGTGTCTCAATCCCATGTGGATTCTCTGAGATCTAAGAAGCGTTATGTTCAAATATCAGTGTTATTTTCTCTTTTCTCCAGATTATTTTTGGAAAATCTGTAGGAAACTACATAACCATGAAACAGCCAAAGGATTAAAAAATTACTAAAGTGGTGCCAGTAAACTGAGACACCGAGAAAAAGATTAATGCAAGCCTAATTGTCCCTAGAAAAGCAAGCTAAAAATGGCATTACATAAAAATGGCAATCTATTACATAAAAATGGATTACACTGTGTACCCATGGGGAAATACTAGAAATTAATTTACCCGAGGGGCTCTGGAGCTAGAAGAGAAGGAATCCAGTATCTTATCAGCATCTTAGGAAAATCTCATTACCTTTGAGCAATTCTGGTGGTTTAAGAAAGATGGGAATCCCTCCAGGTGACTTTTGTACATGTGGATTCAGTGATACCATAACCATAATGCCTCACTTTCCCCTTTAAAATCATCATTGAGTCATAGCCAAAATCTAGATCAAATAAACTTCCTTCAAAAAGAGAAGGGATTGGAACAGCTGGTCAGGAAAGAACTCATTTCCTTGAAAAATCTCAAGAAAGGAAAACATTTCACTGTTTTTTTCATCTTAGAAGTTGTTGAGGCTTTTGATTATAATTTTCCAAAGAAAGCCAAATTATTTTCAGAGTAATTTTTGTCCTGTGAGAAAACCTTTTCTTGTTTGAAAATAATTCAGTACAAAGTTGTTTGTTGATATAAGCCAGGGAGAATTTAGCTGAGCAGAGGTAGTCCAAAGGTAACAGTTAAAACTCTTGACCGATTTGAGTTGTGTCTGTGACTAATTACAAATACCATATTTTCTGGAGATTTTTCCACCAGAAAGCCAAAATCTGTAAGTTTTTAATCAAAGAAAAAAGAGAAAATTCCTAACAGTCCCTCTGAAATGTTGGACTAGCTCTTGAATAAGAAGGTCCCTCAAAATGGGTGTGATAAGAAGAAATGTCAAGTATGGGTATACTTCAGTTTTTAGAAAAAAAACAGAGGATGTGAAGTTTAAACCAGGCAAAATGCAAGTCTTTTATTATTTCCTGACAATAATCAAATTTGCTACTGGATATTAAATGTTGTTTCCTAAGAGTTTGTGTGATACTGAGCTCCACTGTCCACATTATTTTCACTGTTGGTTTGTAATCAGACATCCAAAATCCCCATGCAAAGCAGTCTTGAGACTTGCTCTCCTTTTCAATCTCTTTTTGTTTAAGCTATATTCTTCACTACTTGTTTGAGGTGTTTTTTTCAGCTTCCATAGGATTTGGACTAGAGCTTTTTCTCTTGAAGGACTTTCACTGGTTTAGGTTTAAAAAAAAAAACAAACAACTCTTCTGCTTCCGTAGTAATAGAATTTGTGTGATTTTCCCCTCTCAGCTGCAGACAAAGGTGATCCTTGTGAACATTAATAAAGAGGAATCACTGGTGCTTGAGATGGGGAAGGAACAGACTTTGTTCCCAGGGCACACTGAAACTCCATGAAATGGGTGGCTCTCCGTAATCACAGCCCTCCTGGGGCAATACCAGATGGGTGCGTCTGTTGCGTGCACCACCCAGTGCTGAGTCAGAAGATGACATCTTCAGAGTGCAACCTCATTAAAACCATTCCCAGAGCCCCATCAGAGCAGAGGGAGCTCCTTGACCTCAAGAGATCTCACCTAGAGGAGAAATAGCCTCTCCTGCTTCAAAGTGTGATGTTAGTGGATGTCTCTTGGACACTAGTGGATCCTGGCTCAGAGAAGATGAGGTAGGCTTAGTGTATGCCCTTTAGTGAACGAAGGGCATTTTGGCACCAGTGGAGAACTGGAAGGCAAGGGACTGGATTTCTTTCTAAAAGACGTGCTATAATTTCACAGCATCACTAAGCTCAAGGATGAAGTTGCCAAGGAGAGCCTTCTGGGCTGACTTTCTGGCCACACCACTGAGGCATCCCAGCTGCTCCTGAAAACCTGAGGGTCTACAAAATAATGAAAGTATCACCTGAAGAACTGCAGCCCATGCAGTTTGACGTGGGTGGGTGTCTAAGACCTAGGAAACGCAAATGCTCAAAATAGCTGCTTGTTTCTGAAGATGTGGGCCATGGTCTCTGCCTGTCTCCTTCCCCCAGGGACATAGCTGGGGACAAGACCCTCTCCCCATGCCTGCTTTCATGAGAAGACAGCAATATCTCCAAGGTCACTTCCAAGACAAACCGAGTGCTCAGAGCCCACAGGAACTATGATCCACTGGCAGGCTGAGCTACATTGGGCATGGAGGTCACTGGGCCTCAAGTGCACTGATTGTTTAATTTGCCATTGTTATTAATAATGAGGATTAAGGCATGGTGGACTGGAGACTCCCCGGGAAAAAGCAGCAAAGTGTTTTCTCGGCTTCTGTCTTGGGGATGGAGCTCTAAATCCTGGCATTATGAGATCCCCTGACACTTATTCCTTGTACTTAGCAGCTGGGAAAGGAAACGTTTATTCAGGCAGCAAATTGCCTGAGCAGCTCCCAGAGGGCCCTGAACAATGCGGGGGGAAGGAAAGGCTCCCCCAGTCACACTCAGGGCAATAATTTCCGTATTGTGGCACAGGAGCCGCTGCCTGATAATGGAGATTTATGGGTCCGTCCGGTGACCTCTGTAATAGCCTTTCTGCTGAAGAGATTTACTCCCTCTGCCAAAGCCAGGTATGGCCTGCACTGGGACAGGGTTGAGGAAGGGATAACGTTTGCCAGTTAGGCTGAGAAGGACACTGACCCATGGCTGAAATAGCCTCCTTCGCTATGTGTGCTGAATGGTCTCATCTTCCTCCTTGAACATACAGCTCCACCAAGCGCCTTTGCCCAGCCCTTATCTTGAATAATATCAGTCTCAAGATCATTCAGTCCTTTTTATGGGTCGGGTCTCTGGCGTTGGCTCATGCTAATGGCCTTCTACTTAATTCTTCATAAGACTTAATTCTTCATAAGACCCTACCTTTAGTCCGTGAAGGAGTTTCTCACATGAGAGCAGATCATGAAATCTCACTGAATGATCCAGCTGGTGGAGAGGATGGATTGGGTCTTGTCCCTATCCTGGTCATCAGCTTATTGTGTAAAAGGAGATCTTTTTCCCCTCACACATACTGTTTATGAGGCCTGCAAGGTCCCCAGGGCAGGAAATGTCACTTGTGTGTTGCACAACAGCTTCCTAATCTTGGGTGAGGCCTTGAGCATGCTAATGTCAGAAATACTTTCCACAATGGACATTCAGTCCCCAGGGAGCCAGGAGTAGCTCCTAAGTGGGGCACTGGGGTCTGGTAGGGAAAAAGCATTCTTGGATATGGCCCTTCATGGCTCTTAGTCATTGGGAGTGGTCCTTCACATCCACCGCCAGGTCCACAGAGATCAACTGGTACGGACAATGCAGGGCTCAAGAAGAAAGCAGATCTGAGCACCGCTAGCCAGTCCACACCTACAGGCATTTTTTCCAGCATGGTTAGGACATGACAGCATCTCTGACCAAGGACATGGCCCACCCAAACGCTGAGTACTTTTGCCTTCCCAATCAGGAGAATCAGATACCCTCTTGGAACCAAGTCAGCTGGGGATCAGAGGGAGGTTGTCCAGGACTCAAGTCTGAAGAGCGGCTTGAACTGCCTTCTCTGGGTCTTTCCACCATCTCTGCAAACCCCAGCTCTGCCAGCCTGACAGCATGGCCATTCCTAGGCCCAAACCTTCTGGGTTTGTTTGGGCTTTTCTTTAGCAACCCTAAATCTGTTAACCTTGGAGAGATCATCTTGAACACATAAACCTGAAGGATCAGGACCCAAAGGAATAATAACGGTAAAAACACCTACGATAGAGAGATTTTGAATCCTTCAGTTCAGAGCCAGCAACCAGTTTGCAAGTTTCTGTTCCCAAACCAACTTCTAGAAGGGGACAAAGAGCCCTCCCTGCACTGGTTTGGGTCAGACGCAGTTGTTGCTGAATGAGAAACAACAAGGAGGTTGTATACCTTCTTCTGTCCTCCAGCCCCCTGCTGCCTTCACCCCCTCTGGGCAAAGAGAGATGGAAAGAGGCTTCCATTAATATAGCACTGGAGTTTTGTTTACAGCTGGAGGGATATTTAATATCAACATTTCCCCCTGCAGAAGTGTCTTCTCAACCCAATGAAGCAAGTCAGCAAAGGAGAAGCTGTCCTTCAAACACAGCCAGGCACTTAACAGGCTCTAAACAGAACCTGAGAGCAATTTTCCCTGCAGAGAAGCAGTTTCCTAAAACAATTTGTTATGATAAGAGGTGAGAGCCACGATCCTGTGTGTACATGAATCCCAAATGGACTCTCAGGGGCATTCGCAGCTGAGGCAAAGGACATTGGCCCCTCGGACACATGGACACCCTGGGATCCCACCCACCTTCTGTTTCAAGGGACATCCACAACAGCACGGCAAGGGGAAACAGGATTTGCTATTCCCAGCAGCTCAGGATGGTTTGTCCCAAATCCCGAGATTGTTTCCATTAAAAAGTGACAATGTGGAAATAGTTCCTACAGTTCAAGCCCTTAGGGGTCTTTTTAATAAGCATTTTGCTGCAGCTAGTAGAGCTGAAAGTCACATTTTCTATTTCTTTTGAATGGATTGAGATGCTCCCATGAATTGCATGACTCCAGAAGCTGAAGTTTCAAGGGGAAAAATCCACTGAAAGGTTTCTGGTCAGATCACAGCAGTTAAAAGCACTGGTTGGTCCAGTACCGTGGCAGAGCAGGGCTGGACTGGAAAGGAAGACAGCAGCAAAACCAAGGAGAGATAAAAGTAGAAGGCGCAGGGAGCGGCTGTAAATAAAAAAGCCCAAATTTATGCATGGGAGAGATCTGTAGCCAAAAGAAAGGTGCCAGTGAGCCTTTCCTTTTTCGAGAGGGACATCACCAGCTTGACAAACGGACAGGATGAGAAAGCCCATATGCATTATCTTACCATTCAGCTAATGGATCCCAGGATGTTTCTGTAAAAACAGGTTCTTCCCATTGGCTTTTTCCCCCTTCTCTGCCTGTTTCCCCTCTGACATAATTTGGGAAAATTAATCCAAGGCCCCACTGTTTTAGAGGCTAATGGGACCTAGGTACATGGTGAGAGCAGGACAGTGCCTGCTTGAGTAGTGCCCATCACTGGGTTGAGTGGTGGTGAGAATGTGGCTCCCTACTCTCTGATCTGCATTAACAGAGAACATCACCGGTGTGATTGCTGATCTGCAGGAAATGGCGAAAGGGGTAAATTCCTCACTGTTAACCAGAAACCCAATTTCAAGCAAAATGCATCATTGTGAAGCTTCTCAGAGATGGCTCAATGCTGTCCCAGAATGTTTTGGGGTTTATCTGACACATCTCCAGTGGAGAAAATGGTTGGTTACTCGGCTGCCTAGACCAAACAGCTTTCCCCTGCAAACCTAAAGACCCTACATATTGCTTAGGAAACATTGGACCTACAGTCTGGCTGAGCCACATGCTGCTTTTGAAAAGGCAAAGAAATCTGTTTTCTCCTTGCTTGTGAAACGCCACAGCGAGACTGTTCCTGTGCAACCATTCCCAGGCCAAATGTTTCACGTCAAGGCAAAGGGAACATTGTGTCCTTCTCCTGCAAAGCTCCCTCCTCTGCCTGCGGCAAGCCAAGGTCTATGGCACACACCATTGCCAACAGCCAAGAATACTCCTTTCCTTCATGGATATGTTTTTCTCAGTTTGAAGGACGGTAGAGGTAGAAGCAGCCAAGGGACCAGCTGAGATCATGTGCAAGAGGGACACGATGGGAAGGTTGGTCAAATCCTGGGCTTGGATTTGAGTTCAGCCTTGGCTCTGCAATAAGCTTCCCTTGAGCAAGGCTTTGCATCTCCTTGCAGCACTGTTCTTCCCCCCATAAGAAGGAGCAAAGGCTCTTGCCTGCCTCACTGGAGAGGGGCAACGGGACAACTTTCAAAGGCCACAGTCATAGATGTGGAGACAAGCAGTGGGTAGAAGAAAGGTGGGTGGAAATGGGCTGGATTCCTCTAAAGCAGATACAGACAAACTGCCTGTTTCGGAAAGGAGCAGGAGATGGTCCTGGGGGTGACTAGCCAACCTGGTTGCTTGGAAAAGCATTGACAGCTCTCCAGCACACCAGAACCGCCAGACCTCAAACTATCAAATCCAATGGTTGTACCAGAGCTGACTGGAGAGACTGTCAATCCACACACTGAAGTACCATGGAGTACCCACATCCAAAGGGTACACAGACTGCTTGCTATACAGGAGACAGGCATGCAGGCACCCCTGATGATGTAGGTGCTTTTGGCTGGAGTAATTGCTGGCTACCCCTTCAATAGCAACCCGGTGTCCTACAGCAACTTCTGCTGACTGTCAAGTTGTGCATGTCCGAAGGTCCAAGGTCTGCTTTCTTTTGCTGAGATGCAAGCCTGATCCCACCCTCCAAAGTGACCTCCCCTTTCTTACTCCTACTTACAGTTTTTACACTTGTAAATATCTGAGGCTCTTCTGATAAACAGGAGATTCCTCTGCTTATCGACTGTCCAAATATTTTTTAACAAATCTTAGATTAGAATGGAGAGCCCGGGGAATGGCCAGGATGGGGCCATCCACAGCTTGGGGTCTGCTTGGCGGGAGGCACCTGGAAATGGTCTTTCCCTCTTTTGACAGAGGAAAAAAAAGCCTACAGCATTTTCTTCCTTGAAACATATTCCATCTCCAAATGGACATGCCCTAGCAGAGGCTCTCCTTTGATGACTGCAAGGGAAGGGACGGTGGGGAAAAAAAAGTAGAGGATCAGAAAAGCTTGGGATTTGCAATGCCATGATCCCACCTGGGCAGCTGTTTCTGAGTTGGGCACAGGCAATGGATCATCTCTGACCTGTGGAGCTGTGGCTGGTGTACCCACAGGGGACCACAAGCAGATGTGCTGTGGAGGCATGCCAAGCTGCTGCTCCATGGTTGGGCCATGGGAGCTGTCCTTATGGCTACTGGGTAACTGGTGAAACGGGGACAGTTCCTGGGTAACTGGTGAACCCTGACCATAAACCCAGCTAGCAGAGTCTGGACACTCTTGAACCCTAATCCACTGGTTCCCGGGACCTGCACCTGCTTGGGTCAGGCTGAGATGGTCTGTGCTCAGACCTTGCCAAGAGTGTGGTCTGTTGGGTTCCCATGGCTGGCATCTGGCACTAGTTCATCATCGAGCATGACATAACCTTCACATGCTCTTGGCCCGCTCGGGCTCCTACAGAGCAGCTGATGATGTGTCACTTAGGGACATGGTTTAGTGGTGGACTTGGCAGTATTAGGTTTACAGTTGGACTCGATGATTTTAAAGGTCTTTTCCAGCCTAAATGATTCTATGGTTCTATGAGCTAAAACTCCTTAAACCATGGGAACCCAATGGTTTATGGTCGTATGTCCTAGCGCAGCATCTGTCTGTCTGATGGTGACCATCTGTCTGTCTAGAGAGGTGACTACCAGCACCCAGGTGGACCAACGCCAGGGCCAGCTTTGAGCGCAGGGAAACTAGTACTGTTTGGGATCATCACAAACCCATCAGGGAGAAGCTAGGCAGATATATGTGGACAACAGAGCCAAACTCTTCTTAGTGGTGGAAGAAGGCACAAGGGGATGCAGCACAAACCACAGGTTGGGCCTTAGGAAAAGTGTTTTCATTAGGAGGTGAACCGAGTACCCAGAGGGGGGGCAGAATTCCCATCCCTGGGCATTTCCAAGCCTCATCCAAGCAAATCCACACCTGACCTCAGCTAGTGCTAGTGGTTGTCCTGCTTCAAGCAGGAGGTTGGACTAGAGAACTTCCAGCCTGCATTTCTGCAGTCCCGCAGCTCCACAAAATCAAAGGTGGTGGTTGGTGGTTTTTTTTCCCCCAGTCTAGTGCAGATCAGAGGGAAGGACATTTATCCACTTCAAATCGGCACAATCCTGCTTGTAGGAATGCAATTCATTGTATTATTATTATCATATGTGTGTGCATATTATACATGTGTGTTTGTATTTGTGTACGCCCATACATATATATACACCTATATATTTTTATATATACACATATACCATGTCCTTAAGAATGCCATTTTAGCAAGCTAGGAGTCATCTCTAATCAAGTCTCCTTGCTTTTGCTATTAGAATTATGAATTTATGGCTATATATAGAGAATATATAGAGAATATATAGAGAATATATAGGTATAGAATATAGGTATAGAATTATGTGTGTATATATATTTATCTATACATGCACAAATATAACACACACACATATTTAAAAACTCACTTTATATGTATAAAAGATATATATATACCATGTATAGAATTACATATAATATAAAATGCTCCACATGTCTGAGCTCTGAACATGATGGCACTAACCAATATTGATGAGCATATGCATATCCAAACCCTCATCCCAATTTTCTTTAGCTCACTAATTTAGACACAGGCTCTGACTCCAGCTCAGAGGTGTTACACTGATAAATCCCACTCAGAGGAGTTACACCAAAATAAATTAAACCAGCCTCTGGTCTCCCCATGGGACACCAGCCAGGGACAAACAAGTATGTGTTCATCACGTTATAGGGGACAGTCAGTTTGTCTAACTCCTCGCCCTTCTCTTTTCCTCTTTTATTAGTTATTCTGAATGTTAAATCAACTCGGCCCTCGAGCGGGACGGGAGGATGGAACGATTCTCCCAGCCGCCGATAAAGGATCTGCAAAGGTCAGTTCGCACAGAAACTGCAGCCCAGGCCACTAAAACGGCAAGTACCGAACTTATCAGGGCAACATATAACTTGCAGTTTTTCTAACTCAATTGATTGGACTTTTTATCTAAAATAACAGGCATTATAAGATAGGCGAAAGTCGAGATAAGGAAGAAAATTGAGTAGGTCTTGAATCAAGATCAGCTTGGGGACAGGTTCAAACTCCCACACCTGCCCTGGAGGAATCAATGAAAGTTTCTTGGCCTCGTCCGCTCGTTTGGAAATGCTGCTGAAGTTGAGTGAACTTTGAGACCGCGGCGTTTATTCTGTGATTATAATTAACCTGCTCACCCGTTGTTATTGATTTCACATGAAGGGAGGTGACAGAGTCTGACCGGGATGTTGGTTTAGGAATAGAAATGGTTGGGGAGGGGAGGCAGCAGGGCAGGCAGTGGGGCAGGCAGCGGAGCAGGCAGCTAGCCTTGCTGGAGGGAGACCTTTCCCCAGCTGGAAGCGAAGGGAAGAGGGTACGAGGGGGATTTCACCCTCCTGCTTGTGGTTCTGCTTGTGCTGGGATCTGGGAAAACCATCAGAGCCAGATCTTGACATCCAGAGGGTCAGGGTAAATCACAGCACCGATGATCTGCCCCATTAAAGCAATGAAGGACTGAACGTAGGAAGCCCCTGGAGAAAAGCCTCAGTCATGCCCAGGATCCAGCCCAGGAGAGCGTGAGGAGGAAACATCCCCCAAGCCTGCTGCCTCTCTCATGCTCCACATCACCAAGACATGTCCCAACTCAGCGTCCTTCCCAGCAGCCAGTCCCCTGAGCAGCCAGCCCCTGGGGCCAGCACTCCCTTCCCAAAATAATCTCAGACATCTGGGGCCAAACATGTCATTCGGAGGAGTCCTGATGTCTGGGGCTCGCTGCCTCACTGATTTTCTACAGCTCCAGCACTGCAAGCTCTGAATATTAAATAATGATGGCTCCCTGGCTTGGAAATTCACAGAAGTTTAAATAATAAATATTAAATTATTTTTATGTCTCTTCTGGAGTTTCAGCATGAAGGAATCAGGGTTTCCCAGCTTTTCTCCTGTCCAGAAAAGCTCTTCCTTCCCTTCCTGCAAAACCAGAGCCTGACGTATGATAACGTGACTCCGGAAGCTGGAGCCTGAAGGAAAACTGAGGTGCACGGAGGCATAATGGCTGGCAAATGCCAGCGGCAGGCAGCTGAGAAGCAGACAAGATGGAGATGTCTCCCAAACTGTTGGGAGATGTTTTCAGAGCCAAAGGAGACAGCCTACTGCCCTGGCCCTCGAGGCCAGAGGACAACCTGGAACTTGCTTAAATTCTATTGAATTTAAGCAGCCAGAAAACACCATGCCAGCAGGAGCTGTGGAAAAAAAAAAAAGCAAAAATTGGCAAAATCTTGCTCCGAGGGAGCGACATGGTCTCTTTTCTCCCCCTCGCTCCATCTCTGCCCCCAACCTCTTCTGCTGGGCTCAGGTTTTAACCTTTTAGGAGAGCCTGATGGCAACAGGCACCCAGCCCTACCCCAGCACCCCATAAACACACCGCGCCGCAGCTGCAAGCATCGACTGGAGGAAAATGGCTGAGCTTTGGGAAGAAGAGCAAGAACAGGCAGCGGCGTCCCACCACGGGACCTCTCCTGAAATGCTCCCCCAGCAGACACCGACCTAATTCCCAGGGATTAGGAGGAAACATTTCCAGGCAGTGATTTTGTTATCCCAGATTCAGAAGCATCCAGTACCAGTCCCTGCTGGAGACAGGAGATCAGCCCCGCTGCATCGCTCATCTGGCTGCCCTCACCCCACATCTGCTGGAAAACTTACTTTTCCTTGACTTTGCATGAATTATTTTTTTCCCTCTTTCACAAACAAAATGAGTTTCCAAGTCCCTTCCCAAGGCTGGCACAAGCTGTTCGAGCCCAGCTGGCTCCGATAAGGGGCTCACCAGCTTTACGGGACAATAAAAAATAATTTTAAAAAAGCACAAATCCTTTCATACTGCAATATGCAATATTGCAATATTCATACTGCAATCAAGTGTCCGCTTTCCAGAAAGGAAAAAGAAAGGTCCCACTGGCTTTTGGGGCTTCAGCTCCCCAAGAAAACCTGTAGGTCCCCCTATAATTTGCAGGGGGCTGTGTTTCTTTCCTTCTTCTTGCATGGGCCTGATCCCGCACCAGCTCCCAGCGAACCTGCCTTTGCTTTAAAACAGGGATAGTTTCAGCTCTGAGCAGGCAAGGTAGGTTTTTTTGTTTGGGTTTTGGTTTTTTTCGCAGCCCATGCTGAATCTGTTTTAGGAGGGGAGCTGATCCTGCAAGCCTTGCCTGGGCGAAACAGCAGGATTGGTCTGAACAAGACGGAGAAAACAGCAGAAAGATGTGAGAAGGACACAAACTTTGTACCTCCCCAAGCAAAAGGTGCATCCTACATTTAGGTGTCCACCTAATTAAGCAAAAACCCCCCTTTGTGCCAACAAATAACTCAGAAAAACTGGGCACTTCTTGGAAAAGAAAACATTATTTTCGCTTCCAGTTGACGCTGCCCCAAACTTGGCTTTCAAATCCAGACCTTGCCAAAACCTGAATGCTGAAATGTTTCAGCGCTGATGGCAGGGTCAGATCTACGTCCAGCTTCGAAAATCTCTGCCCAGATTTTCTTTCCTAGCAGACTCAGTACCCGCCCGCCTGCGCTTTTTTTTTAGGATAAGAAAATCCAGCTCCGGCTTATCATATTGAAAAAGAAATCAGCCCCGAGTGTTGAAAAGGGTGCAATAGGACAGGGAATGCTGCAAACTCAAGCATACCCTGCAGCAAGTGACCTTCAGAAAAACTTCAAGGGAAAAAAAAAACCCAACCCACCATTTCTGCTGTACGAGACCTTACAACGGCATCGCTCGGCGCGGCAGAAACACGAGGGTTTTCTAAAAAGCCTTGAATACCACTTGTACCGGCCACTGCGAAGGCAACGATGATCGAATTATTTTCAAGCACTGTCACGCACGTGTAAGCATCCGTGTACAAAGACCTCACTGCTCAGGCATGGCAGATAATTGGGTTTAATTTGCCATTACAGATGTATTTACAGCTTGGACTGGTCACCGTGACCGATGATATGGAGAAGACTTGTAAAAGCCAAAGAGATTTTAATATTTTGCTGTAATGCTGGACGTTATTGTAGCCAGCTGCAAGGTTTTTGCCCCACAAGGTTTTTTTCTCCCCCCCCTCAAAATAAAAAAAAAAATTCAATCTAACCTTATAATGAAATTTGTTTTTATAATTCAAGTTAATTTTGGAGGTAAGAGCACATTCTCACATTTTTCCTTGGTTATTTAAGCAGCATTTCGCACTCGCCCACTAAAGGCGTATTTACACCATCCTGCCAGACAGCAGCGTGAATTCGGGATCCATCGACAAGGTGAATATTTGGCATTTCCAGTCTCCTTTTCTGCAATCCTCGAGGCACAATTACACACATCCCCCCCACCAAAGCAAGCCGTACCCGTAACCACCCAACGTTGCCGTTACGACTGAGGGATTTTAGCAATGAAATTGCGTTATTTGGGGATCACGCATTGCTGTAACACGGGGCCGGCGCAGCCATCCCAGCAAAAAATCTACATTTCTGCCTCTGCCCTCCCAGCGTGAGCAAAACCGGCTGCTTTAAGCCCCATGGGCTGATCTCCGGCTGGTTTCACAGGCAGCGGTGAGCCCCAAATGGGAGGCAGACGCTTCGTTAAATCTTTTTATAATAGGATTCAAAAGCCTCGAAGGACTCGAGATGTTCAGCTGTATCTCCCTGCATTCCTGTCCCCCCCCGGAGAATCGCCGAACAGGGGGAGATCCCTGAATATCCCATTTCTGCACCTCCTTCCCAGTAAGGAAATTGTAAGGAGGGAAGGATACACCAGGCTGGCATGCAGGGCAGGGAATTTGGGAAGAAAACCTCCAAAAAGGAGGTTTATTATATTTGCATCCCTTTTTCCTACGCATGCAAAGCTCTGCGGACCTCAAGGAGCAAAAATTTCATCCCAGAGCTCTATGTTGATGACAAACAAGATCTTTGCAGATTTCACGACTGTGCTATCAAGGGTTTTTTAATTGCATTTTCATTAAAATTGCATTTGTCCACCGTTATTTTAACAGCCCCTGCACACATCCCACCCCGCCAGCAACAACAGGCTGCTGACCTTCAAGGCACAAAAACTTGCTCATCTCACTGCGCTGCTGCTTTTTCACCCAATTTCGGATTTTATTTGCTGGTTGGTGCTTTCTTGGTTGGTTTTGTTGTTTTGTTTTTTTTTTCCAAGGCATCCTTAATTTTACAGCTATTGGGAGCAAGATGGTTTGCCCATTCAAAATACCCGTCTGTGTTTGGGATAACCAACTTTGGGGAGCCCCTCTCTGTCTGCCGAGCCAAGGCTTCTCCATCATCAGAGGAGCACAGAGGCAGCAGGATCGGGTCCAATTTCCTTTGGGAACACTGAATAAACCCTCATCTGTTTCCAAGGATTTTACCTCTTTCCTCCCAAACTGATGGAAATAAATACAGAAAGAGCAAAACACAGGCTGTCTCTTAAAAAAAAATAAAATTAAAAAATCACTGTTATTGTTACAGGAACAGATACGCACAGGAGTGCATGTGTGGAGGAGAAAAATAATTAATCCTGGCTTAATAAAGTCTTAGATTCAGGGCCACTATCCACTGCTTTAAGTTTTACTGCTTTACAAAAATTCACGAGCATTTATAATGTATTATATATCACACCGTGGCTGTTCTATGCAACATATGCATTTGTATTCGGTAATAAAGTGCAGTCTACAATGAAGGAACTGTATTATTAATCAGGGTGATATAGTGCCCATGATGGTGATATTTTTATTATTATTTTTGCTTTATTTATATTTTAAAATATACTGTCTGGGGACTTGGGGGCTAAAAACCCGTTGTGTGTTTGAGCTCAATCTTGTAGCCCCTAATTCTGTGGGTTTCATCCCAAATCCCAGACTGACCGGTGACAATTAAATTAGGCGGGAGAGCAGAAGGTGGTTTGAAACCCGCGGGAGGGGGGAAACAAAGCCCTGGGCCAACCTTCCCCGCCGGCGGAGCCGAGGTGAGAAATGCAACCGCTTGCAAAACGAGGGACGTAGGGTCCCGTGCAAAATGCAGACACGTCCTGTGGTCCCATCCCTCCGTCCTACGGCCCCGTCCCCTCCGAGGGCAGGGACAGCAGAGATGCTGGGCTCCCCCCATCACCCTCACCTTGTCTTTAGGTGCACGGGGAAGGTCAGGGGCTGCTTGTAGGGTGGAGGGTTGTAACAAATGCCGGTGAGTTACTGGAAACGCCGGCCCCGGGGATGCTACGGGGCAAATCTCTTAGCATCCCTATGGGAAAGCTTAAGATCTGGTTCACAATCTCTCCCCCGCCAGCAGCAGAAAAGACATTTTCCAACCTAACGTCTGCTCCAGGCTTTGATCTTCCCAGATGCTGCTGCCGTGTTCGAACGGTGCCTGTTCGGGGAACCCTGACTTCGACTTAGTCAAAACAAAATACAAAGCACCCCTCAGACATGCCCACAGTCCCTCGCCCCGATTTCCTCCCAACCACATCAACCTCCTCGATGCCACAGCAAAAGAAAAACCCCGCTGCATTTTTTTTTTTTTTTTGCGAAAAGCAAAATTGTAGAGGGTGGGGATGACAAACCAGGATCTGTCCCTCCATCACCAGCCTGGAAACATCGGGAGGCAGCAAGCGGCAGCGGGCTGGATGCGCTCGGGCTCCCGTGCCGCCCTTGATCCCCGCTCCCCTCCGCCTGAAGAAGGGGGAAGGAGCAAGCTGCTAATTTTTGGACAGATTTCAAGAGGTTTTTTGGCACTGGCAGGGAAATCTCCTGAAAGGGGACTTTGCAGCGGGTCCTTTGCATGCCTCATTAAGTCGGGAATTCACTGTAATGCCATCCCAGGCAAATGCCTGCAGCAAGTTCACGGCCTCGACCGCAGGGTCTGATCCTGCCCTTCAGGGTAATGAAATCATTCGCCAGACTTACCCTGAAAAGCCCAAATTTGGCATTTTGAATTCACACCGGGGAAAGTTTTTCAAATAGGCCCATGTGATTTACGCACCCATCCTTCGCAGTGCTTTATTCCACAGAGCTGCATTGGCACGTTTTAATCCAGGCCAAAATGCCTCTTAATAGGGAAAACCAAGCAGATCTTTATTTCTTTTAGTATCATTTTCTTTGAATGCATTTTCACTAAACTTCTTTCCCCGGTTCATTGCTTTACAGTGGGGAAAAAACCACCATGCCCAATTGTGTAGACTGCATGTCTGTGTCTGCGGATCCAGCTACACCTGCATAGGCTTGATCTTCGCTATTAAAATATGATAATAATTAATACTCTAATGCTCCCAGAGGTGTGCTTCAATTAATGCTATTCAAAGATGACGATTCTCCAGTAAGCAAAATCACTGGAGGAAAATGAGAGCGCTGCAAAAATCACTTGATTTAATATACCCTTGCACGAAGGATTGCGTTTGCACCTTGAAATTCCTCATTGTGCAGAGAATAAAATTATCTTTAGCCCTAAGGAAAGGCAAAGGACTGAGCCTGGGCTCCACCATGCCAGGGACTGCTCAGATGCTGAGCCAGGTTGGGATGTGTTATTAAAATGCGCCTGTGATGGGTACAGTCCACGACGGTGTTTCCCCCCCACTACATCTTTCAGTGCCTTCAGTTTTTCAGCCCGTCAAGGCTTTTCACCCTTGCTCTTAGGAAAAAAAAAACAAAACCTCAAACTTTTCCCTGCTCAGGAACCACCAGCCAGCCTTTACGTGCTTCATACAACCCAGCAGCCCGTGCAAAGCATCGCCCCGGCGTCCAGAAGGGACCCAGCTTGGAGCAGCCCGGCAGCGGCCATGTCCCGGCTCGGGAAAAAGAGGGAAAGGGGCAGGTCTGGACTTTAAACGACTTTCTGGGGGAGCTGCCTTCCAATAAATCCCCACAACCATTTTAATCCTGAATTTAAAACTCACCAGCTTTCAGGCAGTTTTTGTTTGAGGCAACATGTTGGGGTTTTTTTACCATAAACCGAGCATTTTTTATTTAAAACCAGTGCTGTTTCCACATTCAAGAGAGAGGTGTAATAAGACCCACGCTAATAAATCCCCTGGCTTCAGCGATTTGGGAGGCGAGACCGTGAATCCAGCACCCAAACCGGGTCCTGGCGAAGGAAATGGGTCCTCCTTCATTAGCAACCGCTAACATTTTCTGGACTGGCTCAAGGCATCCCCTCTTCCCGGGACTATTTAAGAGCCCAGATAAAAAAAATCACTTTTTGCCACCAAAAGGCAGGCTGAGAGACCTGCAACGCAGACTGACGCTTAACGCAGGGCTGGAAACCCCAAAATCATTACGCTCAAACTCTGGCATCTTAAAAGCTGCCGGGTATTTCTGCAACTGCAATTCTTTATTTGCATTATTTTGGGTTTAAGTTATTATTGTTACTCAGAGCCCTTTTGAGACCACTGCAAAAAGGTGATATTTTTTCCCCAAGGAAGAGAAGGCACGGTAGTCAAATACAAATGCGCATGTCCTTGTTGATAATATTAAATTATTATCTGATTATTCAGTTCATCCTGCTTTTTTCCTATACTTTCTACCTTCCCAGGGCTTCCCAAAAACATTGCCTGGTTGGCCAAAACTTTGTCCTTAAAGACAATCCGCTCCCCATTTTAAGCAATTTCAGAATGCCTAAAGAAAAGCAAAAGGCATTGGCAAGGCCAAGCCTTCACCGAGGCACAACTTTCCTTTTTTTAACGCCTTAAAATAATGCTAGAGATAAAGCAAATCTTGCTAGACACGATGGAAAAATTGCCCTCCAAAATTCAGGTTAAAGAACGCAATCTTAAAACGTATCTACAGACGAATTTGAGTAATTTTCTTTGTTAACCCCGACCCTGATGCAATCAGAAATACCTTCACGGAGAGAAGGCGGGGAGGAAAAAAGGGGTTATGAAACCTCGATGCAAAGATGTGCCCTGCATTTCTCCCTCTTCCACCATACAAAATAAAAAAAGTGGCATTTTAAGCCATTCAGGCCGATTTCTGGTTGTAGGGCGCAGGGGCGCTTAATGAAATGAAAGGCTCCAAGATCGGGATGGGCACAAGAGATCATTTTTTGGGGCAAAGAGACCCTGAAATACAAGGCTGAGTCCTCCAGATGTACCTATGAGTTCCCCCAAAAGCATAATAATAATAATAAATGCGAATGCATTTCTTTTTCTCCTTCTCCATCCTCTCTCCCCCATCGGCGCCAAATTTCCCTTCGCTCTCCCTTTTTCCAGCCTAACCGACCTTTCAAAAAATTAAAAAAAAAAAAAAAAAAAAAAGAAAAAAAACATAAAACAGCCCAAAGGGAAGAGCTGAGATTCACAGACAAAACTTTTGATTTCCCCATTTTCCAAACATTTTTCCCCATTTTACACCTAAAGCAAGCCGGGGAGGGGGCTGCCTGCACGCCCACGGAGCATCGTGGTCCTGCACACTGTGGTCATCCCCATCGCGGCCCCTAAATCTCCGCGGAGATATTTGTGGAGCCAGCAGGCCCTTGCGCTGGAACTCGGCGCATCATTTCTTGCCACTCCAGGCCTACCTTAAATTGTACTTATTTTTTAGGAAACTGTGTTCCTTGAGGATATTTTGAAAGGGCGGTTTTGCAGACAAAGTGTGCGTGCAGGGGGAGCAGCCCCAGCACCGCGGGGACCCCCGTGTTTTGCAGCCGGGCAGTCGGCTCCAGCAGCAACACCCCGAATACGCCGAATTTCTCCCTCCTGCCCTTCACGCCTCCTCGTCCTACCCAAAGAGGGGTCCGTGCACAAAAATTTGGCGGGGCGACGGGGTGAGACCCTCCCTCCCCTATCCCAACCCTGGCTGCGCTCACCTATATTGGCGTGCCGGGCGGCCGCGGGCGTCCCTCGGCTCTGCAGGTTGTGCAGCATGGGGCTGTCGAAGGGTGAAGAAGTCCAAGTCGTGGCCATTTCGGGGCTCATGTAAGCCGGATAAGGGCTGGAATAGGAGCTGCCGAAACCCCTGCTGTACTGCTCCCTCCCGTTAGCAGAAAGGTTCAAGGAGCTGCTGTAAGCCGCCGCGGCTTCCCGGGAAGAAGTGGCGGGGATGGGGGTGCTGGTGGAGAAGGAGAACCGAGGTGACACGGGAGGGTGAGAAGATCCGGGGTTGTAAGCGGCGCTTTCGGCTCCGGGTTGAGTCCAGATGGAGTGGCTGGAGACGGGGCTGCCTTGCTGGGAAGAGCCGCTGCTCTGGAGGTAAGGCAGGCTGGGGAGCATGGAGGTGACCCTCGTGGTGGGCACATAGACGGGGGACGCTGCGGCCGCGCTGTGCATGAAGCCACCTGCCCCCTCGTACGCCGGAGGGCCGGGGTTAGCTGCCATGGCTAAACTCTGGTACATCTCGCGATGGGCCCCCCCAAACCCCAGCCGGGTCCCCGGCCACAATCCGGAGCGATGGGGAGCGGGTG
>VXBL01010431.1:128411-178582 GCA_013400195.1 Aramus guarauna
AAAAAAAAAAAAAAGGAGGTGAAAATATATAGGGCTTTTCCCTATTTTTGTCCATTTTTCCTGGTTTCTCTTTCCCCCACTTTCATTTTTTTCTCCCTGCTGCTGGTTCAATGCTGGAGCCCAAATGCCTTACATTGCTATTTTGAAATGAAAAAGAAAAAGGAAAAAAAAAGAAAAAGAAAAAAGTAACTTTTTGGGGAGAGCTCTGCCCTTTGGATTTGGCCTGTTTTGGAGCCTGGATCATCAACGAGCTTTTACTTTTACTTTTTTTTCTTTCTTCTCTGCCGTGCTATTCTCATCCTATCAGATGAATCCTGATCTCATCAAGATCTCTGTGTGTGCTTATCTCCGCTCCATTGACTGGAAGAAGGTTTGCTCAGTAAATAAAGCTAAGCAAATGGTCACGTCTTCAAAAGATATCAGGGCTTTAGATGGAAAGGTGTCTTTGTCCAAGGCTCCCATGTTCGGCTATGAACACAATAATGCCCTGACTTGGCCGGTCCTTTACGTCACTCTTGGAGGAGAAGGATGTCCTTAAACCTGGGAAACCCTAGCTCAATTCTCAACCATCCTGAGGCCTTAGAGAGGCCACCTCACCTCTCTTGGGATCTCGGTTGCCCATCTGATAAAATTGGGAGAATATAGCCCCATGTGCTGCAAGCGGTGAATCTTTGACTGCGACGTGCTCTCCACATAGCCGGACTCTGAGGTGGCACGAGCCGAGAGGACATTCATCCCAACATCCAGCTCGTAGACAAGGGAGGGAGGGATTTCACCATCCAAACACAGATTAAACCATTGATCAAAACAATCCTGAATGGGCTTATAGATAGGTCTATCAGCGGCTAGAGCTTGGTGCCCTCTCTGCGAATAGTGGAGGGCTGATGGCTCGGCAATGCCGCTGTGGTGATAAGATGATAATGTTGACCAGAGGAGTTATCAGGGTTGGGGACAATGAGAGGACATGAGCAAACACTGGGCAGCGGCATCGCACGGGAGGCTTTGGGAGCCGGCGGGGTGATGCTATCTCGCACGGCAGACCCCGAGAGCCGCTTTCTCTGCCCGGCAGTGTCGGGAGGGACTAAGGTGACTGAGGCAACCGTAGGTCAGGAAAGACTGAGGGTACAACGTGATGGTGTTTGGGTGACAGCACTGGAAAATCAGTGTGCAAAGCAGATTGGACGCTCTCGCCAAGTGCACTGAAATCATCCGTTCTCAGCTCAACTTTGTACAAGTTTGGGATGGGGAAGGCTGCTGGAAAACGGGCTCAGTGTTACCTCTGTGTCTGTAGCTTCCTTTTTAAACCTGTAACTATGTGAGTGTGCTGGCTGCACGTTTGTCCTGATAACATTTAAATTTACTGATTAGTTCAAGCCAGGTTTGCCAGAGGGGTGGAGACCTGTAGGTGAGAGTAGGAATAGGTACCAGGCATCCAGATTCACAGACTCCAGCTGGAAGCAACGCTGAGCCAGGAGCTGTTTGCATGCCTAAGCTATGCAGACTGGCTAAAGGTGAAGTAGATGTCTGTGAAAAATCATCCTATTTAATTTTTTCTCCCCCAAACAAAAGGATTCTAGCTTTCCCATGAAAAGAAATCTGCTCTCACAATGTTATTATGCTTTGAGACAACCAATTTGCACCCATTTCCACTGGGCTTATAATTAAAATGAGATCCCAGAGCTGAGAGTTGCCAGCCAGCCCCTGTAAAGTTCACACATTTAAATGTTCCCATCAGAGCAAAATGAACGTCCAAAAACTTGTCAGTAATTGGATCATGAAGTGCAAGCTCCTGTGATTAGATTAGGAGCACTCTGCCAGGATTACACTAAATCAAAAGAAATAATCAGACAGCTAGAAAAGGGAGCAGGTCTTCATTTAAACTTCATTAATTTCCTGTCCACTTGGCAAAGTCCACGAATTACGCACTTAAAGATGCAGAGTTTACTTCTAGTGAGCATGAGCTATTGCTGCAGCAAGAAAAAAACCCTCATAATCCACACAAAGTGAAGAAGCGAAGTCCATGCTCCAATTATTCTCAATATGCCTTGTCTAAAGAAAATATTTAGCTGCCTGCTGTATTTTCTGTTCGGGTTGGCAGGTGGCTGCTCTGCTTTACAGGGTTCCTGGGTCAGCTGAGGTCTTTCTCTGCTGGGCCAAGCAGAGGTATCTCCCAAGGGCAAGAGGAGGGAGATAAAGGCATCGACAATGGCCGGTTGGACAGGCTTATGCAGAGTTGGAAGAAATATGGAGAAGTGATTGTATTATTTTTTTCACAGTATAATCATAGAATGACAGAATCATAGAATGGTTTGGGTTGGAAGGGACCTCAAAGATCATCTAGTCCAACCCCCTGCCATGTGCAGGGACACCCTCCACTAGCCCAGGTTGCCCAAAGCCCCATCCAACCTGGCCTTGAACACTGCCAGGGGCATCCACAACCTCTCTGGGCAGGTTGCTCAGGAAAGTTTCAGAGGTCTCCAACTTGCACTCTGCTAGATGGAGGGCTTTCAGCTCTCATGCTGATGCTCAGGAGGATATTTCTCTAGAGGCAAAGGGACACGCTTTGTGCTTAAAGAAGAATTTTACTCGAAAATACCAGGCATCCACATGTTTAGCCCTGCTTAGCTGTTGCTGAAGTCATTTTTCATCAATGATAATTTATTTACATCTTCATCTAAACCAAGTATGCCCTGATGTTTTTTTCCTGCTGATGTTACCTTTTGGGAAGCTAAACAGCAATAACATGAGCCAACCCCTCTGTGCTACATACCTGTGAAGGCCACACTGCCCACACCTCTGTGAGGCTTGGCTTTGAGCTGAATTTACAGCTAACTTGTCTTATCCAAGTGAGTAGCCCCACGGATTCACATGGGCGGACTCGAGAGAGGGAAGGTTGATGGGGCTGAGCCCATTGTTTGGGAGGTATCACCAGGTCGTGCTGTTACACACTCGTCTTCTGGCAGCGTGCAAGCAAGCGCTCAGTCTTAGGAAGACACGTACCACGGCGAAGTTTCTTGTGCCAAGTTTTGCATGTCTTAGAGTTGGAGTTTCCTGGAGCTTGGATGGCAAACCACACTTGGGTGGCATTGGCTAAGGTGCACACCATCTGATTCAACATAACTTTAAAGAGGTCCAAGCCTGGATTATTGTATTGTGGCAGGTAGGTGCAAGGATGCTGACCTGGTGCCCCCCGAAGTTGTCCTTACCACAGCCTGAGTTTATGTGGACATCTGAAGGACTGTCGGAACAGGAGAGACCAGAAATGTTCTGGGCTGCAACTAGTCTATCTGGTGTAACTTCCCCAAAAGGATACTGTGGTTTTAGGCAGAATTTTTCGTGACAGCAGCTGAACACACTTTCTACTATGAGGAAGTGTGTGGTTTTTTAACAGAAAATCCCCTAAAATCCCGTCAATTTTGGTTTGAAAGCAAAAAGTAAGGGAGTTGCTGTCAGCAGCAGCAGATTCATTCATCTTAAAAGAAAGACATTCCAGCCAAATTAAATAATAAAAGAGGTGATAAAACCCACCTGCTTTTTAACTCCAGGTTTCTGTTTCTTTTTAAATCAGGTCAGTGTATTAAAGATATTCAGACCGAGACTTTTTTATGGAATTATTGGGCCAGATCTGTATCTATTTCAAATGCAAAGAGGCATGTTATTCTAATCACCATCATTTTATGATGCTGTACATCCCTCTTCACTAGCTGATCTCAGAAGAAGCAGATTTCACCCCTGTTTTACAGGAGCAGAAATCAAAGCAGGAGACTTTCCTAAAGTTTCCCAGGGGGTGAGGGATAGAGCTGGGAAGACAAGCAGGACTCTCTGCCTCTTTGTTGCTCTGGGCTTCACATCATGCTTCAAATTATGACATCTTGGCTCCCTCAGAGGTGGATCTGCCGATTTCCACATTCTGAGATTTACTGGCCTCCCAGTCTATAGGTGAACACCAGCTGCGAGAGGGTGGTGAAAAAAGGAGAAAGGAGTAGTAACAAAAACCTGGGCAATCAGCACCATCTCAGCCCCCCACATCTGTCCCCCAGTGGGTGTCCAACCACAACCATGTTTCACCTGTTGCAATGCCCATTTTGACACTTCTCTATAGGCATAACTTCACAGTGACGTAACTGCAGCTCATGCAGTCTGCCATAGACCTAAACGTATGATGTCCTGTCCATTTCTGGAAAACCATGGAAATAACAGCTTCTTGTGAGACTCAGCATCCATACTACCTTTGAAATTGATGTTTCTGCACTTCCCAGCTGTCTGTGGAGCAGGGAACTTCTTGGAAGGATGTCTGGGACCTGCAAGGAAGGACCTTGTTTGGGTTGTTTGTTTTCTTTCTTGATTTTGCCAGAGACAGCAGGATGCTGCAACGCAGTGACTTGCAAGAACCCTGAATTAAGGATATATCCAAGGAACCTGCATGTGAGCAAAATGGACTGTAGCTAATTTGGTTTCAAGGGCTCTAAACACCTATGTGTCCATCAGTGTATTCTTAATTTAGGGACCAGACACATCACGCAATGACAATGCAAGCCTAACAAGCTTGGCTTGAGTAAGAAGTGCAGCTCTTGGTGCAGCTAACTCCATTGCAAAGTCTGGAACGAACAAGCACAAAGCATGGAAGAGGCTGGTGATACCTTGAGACAAGGGAGGATTTGGAGGGAACTCAGAGAAAGGTACTTGAATAACTCTGGGACAAGACACGGATGAAAAATCCAAGAATAAAAGAGGTTTCTTAGTTAAGGGACACACTAATTAGGCACAAGTGTTGGTCTCACCATGGCATGAAGAAGATCAGTCGAAAGTAGGAGCCTTGGTTGTTTTTGGTGCTGGACAAACATATCCTGCTGCCCCAAAACTGGCAACCTCTATAACAGAGATGGACTTTGCTGAAGGGGGAGAAAGAGGTGCAAACAAGTGGAGGGACGTGTCTGGGGCTAAGCAGTAAGTCAGTGGTGGGGTCAGGGAGGGAGCTGAGCTCTCTTGGCTCCTGCTGGTTGCACCAACGTGGCTCAGGAGCAGGAAACAAGTAGTGACAGTAAAAAAGGAATGGGGTTGGTGCTTTTTATTGCATCCCTTTTCACAGACACCTTTGGAGGCTCGCACATGTGAATGGACCTGGACCTTTTAGTGGAAAAGGTAGTCCCTGCTCCACAGAGGTCATAGTGCAACCACTTCACTGGGGTCTGCAGAACATTTTTGGGAGACACCCACTAAAAAACAAAATCAAGATATCCATCAAAGCGACCTGTTTTGTGGCTTTCCCATTGCTGTTCGCCCTGTAGGGTTGGTTTGAGAATGACTGGCTGTTTTTTAACAAATCTTCCTGGCATTTGATGCAAGCCCGGGGGAACGGTGGGAAGGCGAGCTGTAAAATGGTATGCCTTGGCTGTCTCTCAGCTCCCAGTCTTTGCCTTGGAGTTAGATAACAGGAACAGCAGATAAGAGGAAAAGCGGTTCTTTAATTCAGCCAGAATTTCACTTAGTGTGAAGGAGAGCGTCTAGTGAGAGAATTAGCCTAAGCCAGGAAATAGCCTCTTAAACCCCAGCTCTCCCGTGCTAAAAGTATATTTAGGTTTTTTATATACACGCATATATATATCTTTCTCTATACCACCGTAAAATCCCTGTCTTCTGACAGTGCGGTGGCCAAGACATTCTTTTAAACTCATAAAAATTAGCCAATACAACGCTGCCTTTTCAACTACGTAGGCTGGAACATTTTTTCAGGTCTCTCCCAATATCAAATATTCCCAGCCTCTGAGGACACCCGAGGCCAACAGAGCCATAATCTACACTTGCCAAGAGGTGCCCACCCAACTCCTATCTAGCTCCACAGAGAGGGGCCTTGGCCAAGTACAGCCAAGATGGTGTTTTAGGACCTACTGCACCCTGAAGACCCACATTTGGATGAGGGGGGCCCAACCAAGGCTTTGCATTGAGCTGAGGAGGGATCAGACTCTGAGTCTTACTCTTTTTGAAGACCCAGATCCCACGTCTGGGAAGAAGGCCGTATCTACCCTGCTGCTCCTCTTATTTATCCAGTCCTGAGTGTTTGCTGGCAGACAGCAATGTTCATCCCATCTGGGCAGTGGCGTAGGATTAGCACATGGGATATCACTGTGGTTTAGGGAGATCTGCCATGAACAGCCCTTTCATGGCAAGGCATTGCTGCACCTTCACGGCAATCAGGGGGGGTTCACACCAAGAGGACAATTTGGCTTAATAAAAGACCTTTGGGCATTCCTGTGTCATCCCAGCTAGGAGCTGGCAAATCATCCAGATTCTCTTTCTGGTTTTGGAGGGAGATACATCCAAATATCCCTTCACAGCCCTTGTACGGGATCTTCCCAGTCTGCATCTCACTGACAGGAGGTCTCCTGGCCCCTCTACCAGCATCTCCTGAGAGTTCTCTGCAGTCCTGTGCTGCTGCCAACACCTCGGCAGCTACAGAGGGTTTGGTGGAGTCCTGGCTTAGGCCAGGAAAATCATAAATGTGGTAGGCTGATATTAAAACTTGGGATGGAAGCAGAAGAGAGCATCTTGCTGCTAATGGCCAACTTCCACGCTGCTTCTCCACTTCAGGTTCCTGAGCTCAGCTCTCCTAAAGACGACAGGAAGAGAGAGAGCAAACAGTGGGCATCCTCTGGGGTCCTCCTTATCCAAAATGAGCATTTTTGGTTAGTGATTTGCATTTCATTTCTTTGATTCTCTCTCTGTCAGAGCCTGCAGGTAGGAGATTCAGGCTATTCTTGGGCTTTCCTTCTTTCTTTTTTTGTTTCTAGTTATTCTTGTTATGGAAGAATAGGTGCTCTTATTTTTGTTATAAGTAAGGCAGTTGTCTCCTGGGACATTGGTATCAATTAAAGGTGGCACAGTCCAAAGCAGGAGCTATGGTCTCTCTTCTGAGAAGTTCTGCTTCACGGCAGTCATCAAATCCTTTACTGGGATCCTTTTCTGGTTTGTTTTTAGGTTGCAAACTTATCAGGCTTTGAGATGTCTTGGTATGCTGAGGGTCAGGACTACTGCTGTCATACACACGTCACTAATATCTGTTTAATAATCTAAGCATGACATGCTGCTCAATAAGATAAATAATTATATCAGCAAAATAAGGATATGGTAGTACCTCTTTGCTAGACCATGGCATCTCCACCAGCCTGTGGCCAGGGATTATACTGAACCTGAAGTGGGAACTTTGGGTTTAACTGGGGATTTTTCTTCTGTAATTTTTTCCCATCGCCATTTGAAGGCACACTGACTTCTAGCATCCGCAATGCCCTGTGGCCACCTCCACTAGACTGAAGAGAAAAGATGCTTCCAAGCAGCTCGTTGCAACACCTGTGGGGGCCGATGCAAAACCAAGAGACATTCTCTCTGCACCTAGCAAGGCAAGGTAAAGTCGAGCTTGCCTGTGAACTGATGCTGAGATAGCAGTTCAGTATCTAAACAGGTAACACCCAATTACAACAGAACTGTGTTGACTTACACTTTCCCTTATCAGAAGAATCAGGTATTCATGTAAATCACAAAAGAGTTTGATGGATGCCAGTTCACAGTGAGCCCCACACCAAGGAACAAGAGCCTAGTTAAACAAAATGTATGTTGTTCTTATCTTTAAGCTGTGACTATTGCTATGAAATAAAAAAACTATAAAATAAAGTGCCTTATCATGGGGGTTATAATTCCTTAATGTTCTCCAGGGGTTGTGCCTGTGCTGGAATCAGACCCTTGGGACCACTTTCTGAACCCCACAGAAGTAATTTTCTCTCAGACAGATGATCTTTCCTTATCATGCATTGTCTTGGCAATAAAGAAAAGTCTCTTTCTCGAGATGCATGTTTAGACTGAGCCTGGTGAAAAAAAGAAAAGGAAAAGAAGGGGCAGCTAAATTGGTCTTAATTCTGATGGTTGGCTAAAAGTAAACAATAAGGTCTGGGGACAACCTTCATTAGACCCTCCTGGGCCTGGAAGCGTGATGTGGAAAGCACATGTGGTAAGTAGCTGTCAGACAGCCACGCTGGAGACGAGCTGAGAGCCCGGTCTGAACGCCGTGGCTAATCAGACTCTTTTATCACATTTACTGGGAGATGGGTGATGCCAATAAAACCAAGTCAGGCTGAGTGCACTTAGTGGAGCCAAAAAGCTAATTGTTAATAGATACCTGCAGATCATGGATCGGGAAAGCCAGCTGGTCCCCTCTGCTCTCCTGCCTTGGTCCTGTGGGACCTTGGATTTGGGTTATTCATGGATTTCCTTTGGGAAACTGCAGAAACCAAGCACTGCCAGGAACAATGGGCAGGACACACATGATTTTATTGGTATTTTGTCATATTATGAGGTGCACAGGTGCTGTATTTGAGATCAAGACCTTATTAACATGACAGTGGTCCAGCCACCTGAGGTCTCCAAGGGTGACAGTAAAAGCAAGCCACTGCTTTGCACTACGGATATGTTGAGCCCAGATTTTGCCAAACATGGAAAACTGAAAAGTATAATTTGTGACAGTGATGGACTGTATTTATACCTCCTTCCCCTAAATTAAGAATAGAGGCTGTTAGGAGATATCTGTTGAAAAAGATGAAATGAGGTGAGCTTGTAGTGATTTTTCCCCTGATAAGCTCCCCCTGCCTCTAGAAAATTGTAGGTGATGGATATCCAGAACCAGAATTGCTATAACTGTGTTTAAATCCTTATCTTCATTTCCCCCCCCCCCCAAGAAATGCCTGTGTATCTACAGCCTTGTCTGCTTCTTCTACATCCCAGTAGTTTAAAGGGGATGTTAAACCTCACTGCAACACTCGCCTTCTGTAGGACAAAGTCCCATCTTGGAGATCTTACAGCTTAAATGAGTATATTTCTTTTTATAACCTGAGAATTTAAGCTAGCTAGCTAGATTGATCAATATATAGTTTAACAGATCCATAAAAACCAGCACCAAAACCACAGGACCCAGATGTGAATGGTAGGCAGAGTTTTCCAGCCGCGTGCTCTCCCTGCAGACTCTCAGACTCCAGCAAACACCTCCCACGTCTCCGCAGCAATCAATTCCCCTGCCTGCTCCGGAGGGAGCCTCCGACACCAGGTCCTTTGTCCAGCAGCCTTGAAGGTCCTTCCTTGTGCCTGTATGGGTCTGAGCATGCAAACCGCTTCGGGGACAGGCTGCATCCTTGCACGATTCATACCCAGCAGAGGCATGAGGTGGGAGAGACTTTCCTGGTCCAGCTGGTGCTTATTTCAACGAAGGGGCCTCGGTGTTAGCAGAGAGCAGAGATCTCCATTTCTCTGAGCAGACCTGGGTGCCTGACGTGGATATAGGTTAAGAGCTGTGATTTTGAGAGGCAATCACTTTGTACGGTCACTAGCTGCCTTCTCCTTGCCTTGCTGATACTCACGAAGGCTCCCATCATTTCTGAACCTCTGAGCCCCAGTGAAACCCCTTTATTATGGGGTGCAAAACAAGCAAGAGGTGGAGGCTTTAAAGTTGTTCTTAAAGACAAATAGCAGGGCTGTCAGAATCACAGGATCACAGAACAGCAGGGGTTGGAAGGGACCTCTGGAGATCATCTAGTCCAAACCCCTGCTAAAGCAGGATCACCTCAAGCAGGTTGCACAGGGTCATGTCCAGGTGAGTTTTTAATCTCTCCAGAGGAGGACACTCCACAACCTCTCTGGGCAGCCTGTCCCAGGGCTTGGTCACCTTCAGAGTAAAGTTTTTCCTCATATTGAGATGGAACTAATTTTTGCCTGTTACCCCTTGTCCTGTCACTGGGCACCACTGAAAAGAGTCTGGCCCCATCCTCTTGACACCCACCCTTTAGATATTTATAAGTATTGATGGGATCCCCTCTCAGTCTTCTCTTCTCCAGGCTAACCAGCCCCAGCTCTCTCAGCCTTTCCTCATACCAGAGATGCTCCACTCCCCTCATCATCCTCGTAGCCCTGTCTTTCATGTGCACAAGAGAAGGAGGCCAGGTGGCCTCTGCAGAGGCGTTGCAGAATTAGTTCCCATCACTGAGCCCCTCATTTGCTGGAGTGTTTCTCTCCCTTCTGTTTCACTCCATCACTAGATCTGAAATCTGGTACCCAGATGCAGAGACCTGGTGAGCTCAAGACATCCATCTGCAAAAAGGGGACCAGGAAAGCAGCTGGTGGAGAAGGTAAGTGGGCTGTGAGTGTACGACCACATGGGAGGGGGCTCGGCTGCAGGTGTGCAAATACAACTTGTCCCTGGCATCTTCTGGGAACACAGCTGAGTGGGGACCCGCTGCCTTTATCTCGTGACCTTTTGCTCTTCTGCTCTGGGGTTCCAAGTGCCGTGGGTTCAAGCACATCCTGGCCAACCTGGATGGGTTCCACACCACAAGGAGTGAGATTCCTCGAGGAATCCCTTGGATTCCTACTTGGGAGCACTGTGGTGGGATGCTGCTTCCCAAAAAAGATATTTGCACCCAGTCCCACAGAAGGGCAGTCCTCTGGATGCATCTGCACCCACCGCGGGGTCTCGCGCTAGCACAGCTGCATCATCTGGGTTCACATCTACCCTGCAGAATCTGCGACGGGCAGCTGTGGAAGCTACTGCTCACAGGGGCTAAGCTGCCTTTATTGCAGGTCACACACCCTCTCAAACAACAGTGGATTTAGATGCCATAAAACCCGTGGTCTAACACGCCCTCGGAATCTCCCACCGCCACGTATGTGTCGCAAAAGCATCCTTCATCGTGCTGGCAGCAGCAGTCTGGCTCAGCATCCTTTGCCAGCAGTTCTCCATGGTCATTCAGCAGCTGAGAAAATCACAGCAGCCCGCAGCCCCCTCTCGCTCCCTTTTTGCTGTTCACACATGTCGCTTCTGTGGCCACCTTGTTTTATTTTTCTGGCAACGGAGGCAAAAATAGCTCTCGTGAAAATTATTTATTTTGTATTAATAGCTTGGAGTCAAAGCCTCAGCAGACACTTGGGATAAACAGGATCACTCAAAATACAGTTGTTTGAAATCAGAGCTTTGCTCTGACCCTGGGGTTTCTAACCAAAGCCAGAAAAACTGTGTATATAAAATCCCTTAATTTTTTTCCCCTGTTAATCCACAGTACAACAAGCCTTGCTTGCAGCCAGAGGACTTTGACCAGCATGATTAAGCCAACATTTCATTCAGGCAGTTGCAGATGAGGTTGTATAGGTGGTCGAGATGTAAAATAATCCTCCCTATCTGACTAATAACCCCCTTTGCACTTCAAATTCAATTTGTATTCAAGCACATCCCACTTCTCCTTAGCCATTCCTCTCCTTTCATCATTTCCCCTCTCAAAAATATATTTTTTAAGTAGAGGCAGTTGTTGGGTGAAAAACTGTATTTTGGAAAAAATTTTCTGGACTTGCTTTCTTGAGAAACAGAGAAGGAAAAACAGCACTTTTGTTTTTTGTTTTTCCTTCCTCTTCCTTTTGTTTTCTTTTACTCCCTGTCCTGCACAGTCAGTTTTCCAGACAGATAAAAGGAAGAAAAAGGGGAAATAAAACAATGAGCGAGTTTATATTTTTATCTGTCTTCATCATGGATTTCCTCTCTTCCTCTTTTTTTCCACCAAATAACAGAAATATTTCCAGTTAGGAATTAGGGCACCTCAGCTCACTTAAATTATTGTGCAATATTGAGCACGCACGTTAGTGAATGCAGCTCTTTAACTGTGGTTAGCCCTTGCTGCTGATGGATTAATTAAGTCACAAAGAGGAAGAATAGTCTACGCAGGGGTTAATGCAGACCTTGAGAAACACAGGTTCAAGTCCACAAGCTCCTTTACCGGCTCTGAATCATCCGCATAGCTCCTTTTTGCCTCGTTCCTTTGTGAGAGGGGGGTGGCAGCCCAGATCCCGTGGCTTTGGCAGAGCGCGGTGCATGGGACCCCTTGCAGGGTCTTGCACCGTATCTGCAGGCAAAGCAGAGGCAACCAGGCAGGGATGCTCCCGGAGCAGCTCTGATAAAGGTACCCCAACTTTTCCCCCTTTGAAAAACTTCATTATTCCACCTTTGAGCCATAATTAAAAGGTTTTCAAGGGGGGGGAGCGCTGGCTTTGCCCGGCACCTCCCTTCACCCTGCAGCATCCCTGGTGAAGACGGCTCCTGTGGGGTGGGCAGCCAGGCTGCTGAGCCTTCACACTTGCTACAGCTCTTGGAAAGCCTCAGCTAGCGGCTTTCCCTATCCCAGCCGGCTGTTATAATCACACATTGTTCCCGGTCGCTGCCTTGTTGTTTAACAGCACTTGGAAAATGTCAAATGTGGGAGTCCGGCAGCCTTAGGTTAGAGTAAAAACTCCCAAACATATTTGGAGGGCTGCCAGAACTTTGCAAACCCTCTGCAAACTCAGATAAGGGGCGACCTTGCAGCCTGCGGGCTAGGCCAGGAGTTTATAAATCCTCCATTTGCTTGGGTTGAGCTTTCTCAATAACGTGATCATCCCATTCCCTTCCAACGTTGCCCGCTGCCGTGGGGTGGGAAAGCAGTGTGCGAAAGCTGGGGCTGGTGGCGATGGTGACCTTTGCCGAAAAGTGGAAGAGCCCGTTTGTGATGTGACATCCAGAGCGGACAGGGATGGGAACCCCCCCAGTGCATGGGGAGGGAGAGGGTGTGTGGGGCTGGATCTGTCACGATCGAGTGAGCAAACCCACCGCCCGGTTTTGTTTCAGCTGGAGGTTACAGACATTGGCCCCAAAACCTGTTTGGTTTTGCAGCGAACGATGGTCCTAAAAGCGCGGATGGGGAAGGATGGCAAATGCCGCCTGGTGAGGAGGGGGAGGAAGGGTTGAGTTTGGGGCTTCATTTTGAACCATAACGAAATCTAAACATTTTGAAATTCTTCCCCAAATGACAAATAATGTCAAATACTGAGATAGCACTGGGCTGGATTTGAGCCGCAAGGCACCTTCTTATATTCCTAACTTCTGATAAAAAGGATGGAACAGAGTCAGGAAAACTTTCCTCTCCTTCCCCTCATTATTTTTCTTTCTTTTTTTTTTTTTTTTTTAAATACACAACTTCAGTGAAATCAGCAACGTCTCCTGAAATGTTCCAGTTTGGATGGGAGAGCCTTTCGCAGCAGGAAATGTTTCCCTCCGGGTTTTCCTGGCCAGTTCCGGCCGACTGCACGTTCCCAACCCGCTGCCCTCGGGCTGGAGGTTCAGCCTGGGCACGGCAGCTCAAGGGTGGGCAAAGACCCCCCCAAAAAATCAGCTCTCAGGGAGCTGGTACCTCTGTGTGCACAGCACAGGGAAAACAATTTGAATCCCTGTTAATTAAACAAGGTTAATTAGCTCACAGGCAGCACAGTAGCTGTGTTAATGAAGGAACGTGGGTCATTAAAAGAGCATTGTTAATTTGCATTTTTCCCTCTTTCCTGCTTTGCTTTAGACTCATGTTCTTCTGGCAAAACCTTTGCAGGTCCGTTGACCAATATTTATACATTTTTGGTCTGCGAATCATTTACAAACCCTTTCCCCCTATATCCTTTCCCATACATCCTTACTGCACAGTTATATATGGCTGAATTATTTCTCACCCACCCATACATCATCTAGTGAATTCAGGCTCTTTCTGGGGGCCTGTTTGCAGTTTGTTGGCAGATCACACTTTCTTACTTGCAAACATATTTGTTTTCTCTCCGGGTCAAATAAGTCATGTGAAAATGTCAGTGTGTGAATTACCTGTGAACTATTTACCCCCAGCATCCCACCCGGGACCCTCTGAGCTTCCTGAAACACCACGAAAGGGTTGGGGTAATGCAGGATAAATGGCCAGAAAAACGTCCAGGTGGATTCTTGTTTGCTTTCACCTTTGTAAGAAAATCAAGATCTGTTTTCGTGGATAAATTCCTGGCTCCCAAACCTAAGGAAACTCACTGCTTTTATGGGCAAAAATACTCGAAACCATCTTTCAGGGCTGCTTGGCAAGCTGGGCTTTCCCTACTTGTCCTCAGCCTCTCTCAGTAGATCAGAGTTTTTTGTCTGGCTCCAAAATTTGGAGGAAAATCCTGCTATTATTATGGTCTTTTCGCTTCCTGTTCCTTTTTCCACTGCACCCTGCGGATGGCTCCATGTCTCAATCCTTTCTGGGCAAAGTGCACATCCCGAGCTGTGCATGGGGATAATAACCTGCAGCCTATCGTGACACAGAAACAACCTCTGCCTGCATTTCCTTTGAGAGAGGCGAAGAAAAGACCCATATCCTCCAGCCCCATATCCCCAGATGCTCTCATCCTGGGAGGGAGAAATGATGCAGATTAAGCACTCAAATACCCCAAATCTGGGTTTTTCATTCCCTGAAGTCAGGATGGTAAAGCCAACCCTGGATTGGGTAAGCATGGAGGGTCTCCAAAAGGAAGAAGAGACCATCTCTGGCCAAGACCCTGCAGACCCTGCAGAAGACACCTGCTGCTCCCCTTCTACAAACCAGCCTGCCTGTGTATCCCCCCTTTTTTTCTTCTTCTCTCTCCTCCCCTTTTTTTCTTGCCTCCCCTCTCTCAGTCCAGCAGTGGAGCTTCAGCAGTTAATATCCTTGTCTCCAATTGTGCTTTAAGAGGTGTAACGTTTGATAAGCCCCATTTAACTTGGCTGTACTACATTGTTTAAATAATTCAAATACAGATTGGCCCTTTAGAAGGATTTCTGCTCTATTGACCCTGCTGGTCATGAGTTACCAGGAAGTCAGGGAGGGGCTTCTAGAGCTGAAAGCCTGAAAAAAAAATCAATTCCAGCTCTTTAGTGCCCCAATCACACCCCATTATTCCCGGGTAATTACAGACCTGCTTTGCTGTTAACTCTTTGGGAACAATACTGCCTTTGATGGGAAGAGGGAAACCAAGGAGGGTTTTCTTCTCCAGTGGGGTCCTAATCTGCATGGACAGTATCATGTGCTTATCACTAGGGTTTGGATGAATAATTATTTACAAGTAGAAGTGTCAAACTGCTTGATTTTTTTCCCCTCCTCCCTTTCTTAATACCTGCTTTGCTGGAGGTTCCTTGGACTGAAGCATTAATAATGATTTTTTTCTGTTGATATCTCTTCTCTCCGTGCATAATATGGTTAGTCCTTGTTGGTGCTTGTCTTTCATGCTCAGGCTCCATTAGGTCCCTCTGCTTTGGGTTCTGCATAGACACATGGCAAGTCCCTTGCAATAGGCTGTAGGAGAGCAAGAAGGAACATTACACCAGTCAATGGGGTGGCCATGTAGAAGTGGGTCAATGTAGCCAAATGGTTGGTCTTGACCACATGATGTCCATGCTGCACACATTTCAACCAGGGTTTATTCTGGGTGAGCCCTGCTCTGGTCCCACAGACAGAAAGACCTATTAATAGCTGTAGTGCATCTTTTGGGTTAGTTTCATTCGAAAGGAATCCAGGTTTTTAGACACAGTTGGATCTGAGGGGGGAATTTTTCAAGGCTCAAAGCAGAGACTGTACTGTGGTGATGCTTCAGAAATGAACTGATTCAACTCCAAAAGATTTGCTTGGTTCTTTGACAGCTAGAAGGACTCAAAATTTTGCACACCTAGAAATGCCAGCTAATAACAATGTACTTTGTCTCCATCACTGTCCTTAACAGGTGAAACCTGCCCTGATGAGAAGGGGGCTGTTGTCCTGGCACCTTTGGCTTGTGAGAGCCAAGCCTGGGAGATTTCATGAATTAGGCTAGGAACCCATATGCAGGTAACAATACACCAGATCCCATCTCTGAGGTCATTCCTTCTATCATCATTCAGGTCTCTTCTTCAGCTCATGCCCCTCCTCTTGACACCAGGTAAATAGGATAGGATCCAGGGCTAAAGACTTGTCAAGACATGACACACAAAAATCTGTCCTTCTTCCTTCCTGGTGTGAGAAGGCTAAAAGTCATCCACTCCATCATCCAGTCCAATCTGGCCTGTGGCGAAAGCCACAGCCTCACCCTGTCACCCAACGTGAACCCACAGCTGGTGGTGGTGGTGTTGGGGGAGGAGATGCCAATCTGGGTGGAAAACTTCAGGTGATGGGGAACTGACCACACTTCTTGAAGCTGCTCAGTCCCCACCCCTTTTACAAATGGGTACCTTATCGTTGGGCACTGTTTATGCAGGAACAGGGGACGGACAACAGGGAGGAGCAGCATCAGCCTCTGCTATGGGTCACCACAACAGAACATGCTCAGAGTCCATCTCTAGTTTGGGTGGGGTTTTAGTCCCATCTGCTCCTCCTGGGAGACTGTCCCAGCACCTCACTCCTCTGTAGGTTAGGAGCCATCTTCTAATGACCAGCTGACATTTCCTGGGCTCACTTGTACCTCACAGCACCAGAACATCCCTGGTGCCTTCCTGAAGGGTCTCTTTGGTGTCTGTCTGTGTTTGATTGACTTGTTGATCCAGCCTGTGGATCAACAACCCTTCTGGATTTTGAGGTGTTGGCGAGGATGAGGTGACGTCTTGGGGTAATCAATGAAGCAATGTGCATCCTGGCCAGGTTGCAATATTTAATTTGGCAAGTGATGTTCTCCTGAGGTCTCTGTCATCAGGGTCTTCCAGGGGATGATATAGACCAGGAGCCTAACTTTGGTGTGCTAAGTTGTCCTTGAGAGATGCCACTGTCTCTTCCTTCACCATGGAAGGCCTACAGAGACTCTCTGGCTAATTTAGCAGGCTAAGTAACTGCTAACAAGTCAAGAGCCTGAAAACCTTCCTCAAACTCATGTTTCAATGTAGGAGCACATTCTACTGCACACTGCTGAGACTAAAACACTCAGGGTGGCTGGTTTTGCCGTGGAGACACCAAGATGGAGTAAATCCTACTTGCTGTAGGCTGCATCAGTTGCCTGTAATGTTTTGTGCCCCCAGGTGAAAGATGGGGAGAAAGAGTGTATCTAATTAGCAATATACTGTTCAGAGTGGAGTTCATCTCATTACAGATATGTACAGCAGCAGAGGAGCTTGCAGCCATGGGCAGCTCAGGGAAGCTGTAGAACAACCACCATGATGTGCATGCAAACAGCACCTGAAATTTGAAACAGAGTGAAGAGGAAGAAAAGTCTGTGATAATTTTTCAGGGAAAATGATTGGGATTTTCAAGGCATTTTAAGGTGGTCAGATGCATAGCTTCCACTGAAAAGGGATGTCCCCAGATGCAGGTATCAGAATCAATTTCCTAAGCATTTTAGAAAAGCCCTGGATGCAGAGCTGGGGGACGGTATCTTAATGAAGGTCACAGGAGACTTACCCCTATCTCCAATTGCTCTAAAGAGACTCCGGGGACCCTGGATTTAGACAAAGCAGAGCTATGCTCACCTCCTCCCCCCTCCCTGACCTGCAAAGGGTTAAAGGGTGGGGGAGCCGTTTGATTAATAGATGTCGTGTGAACATGCACATTTGCCTGTGACTGCATTCCTGGGGCTTTCGGCTGGATGATAAGCTGTGACCAAAGTCCTCTGGCTCTGGGCAAGGAGAGCAAACAGGGCCCCAATGGAGCAGTTATTAATTCCAGCCTTGCATCTCCCAGGGCTGTCTCTCAGCAACGGGGCTCCCAGGAGGCCTTTCACACACCAATCGATACAGCTCACCTTCCTCTCTCCATCCTCATCCCCCCACTGTTGCTTGCTCACCCCGGTCTCCTTCTGTGCCACAACCAGTTCTGGGACCCTTTCCCATTGGCAGCACGGGAAGGAGAGGATGATATTCCTGTTGGGGTGGTGGAAACAACCCCCAGCACCCAAACTGATGTAGGAGCTGTTCCATCTCACCATGACCCCCACGGGTCTTGGCATGGTGGGGAGGGAACGTGTCAGACTGAAAAAAGGGGAATTCAGAGGCGATATCTCCAAAGAGAGTACCTGCCTGTCTGTACCCATGAAAGGACACACTCTGAGAGTCATTGCTTTTCTTCAAAATAAATTTATAAAACAAACACACCTGATTTGGAATTTCTTTGGCTGCAAAATTTCCTTTTCCCTCAGGGCAGTTTCAAACTGATTCAAGTCACAAGTTGTTGTTTGGACTCTGAACTTTGACATAAAGATGTTGATTGAAAATGAAACTCCTTTCCCTCCCTGAAAAGCAAAACAAACCAAAACAACCTGGACCTTTCAATTTGCTTGCCTTCGGATGGGTCATTGTCACACTTACAGACCGGCTTTCACAAGGGTGTATTTTTAGTGGCAATGACTGCTGCATGGAGGATTTCTGCTTGCACCGATTTGCTGTATCAGAGCAAAAAGTGGGTTTCTGGTTGCTGGTGTATCTCCTAACCCCACAGCTGCTCTCAGGGGGCTGGCGGTGGTAGATGCTTAGACTGGGAGGTGACTCCTTCAGGAAAATCAATTTCTTGAGATGGGCCAAGACTTTCAGTAACGGCTTTGGGAAGCTTTGACTCCAGCCACTTTACAATTTCATCTCAGGGTAGGAGAATGCATTTAGTGCTGTATGACAAGATGTTTTTAAGGCATGCCAACCTGATCACTTCCAAAATGAAGTCAGCTTTTTAAGTCAGCCTGTTTTCCATAAAGAAGGCAATTTCAGATTTCATAATAAATACTATGGAATTCTTTTAGCATTACAGAGCATCATAACGGATGTTGTAGTCACACATATGCAGGCAGAGGTCATGGAAAGGCACCACCTGCAAGTGACAATACCTTTGCTCTGTAGAAGACTTTCCATTGACTTTGACAGAGACTGGACCAGCTGTCTGAGAATACTGAAAAGGGTGCAGGTGAAAAGACGCTGACATATCAAGCTGGGGATAGCACTGCGTAGCTGAAGGGCATGTTAAATGTTAATGTATGAACCATTTTTAATCCTTGAGCACAGAAGCGGGGATCTTGGAGTTTGCTCCAAGCCACAGCTGCCTTCCCCTTCTGTGGCTCCTTCAGAGGACGTGGTGTTGCGCAGGATGCCAGGACCACCAAGCTATGAGGGGTTTGGGGGAGCGAGCCAAGACGCTTTAACATATGGCACTCACAACCTGTCTTGCAGGCAGGTGGAGGACTGGATTATTCTACCCCACAACTAACATCAAAAAAACCCAAGAAAGATGAGAAAACGCTATCGTCAAGAGCATTAGCATGTAAGACCTAATACAAGCTGCTGCTTTTTTGACAGGGTGTGCATTTCCTTTTAATTTTATTTCAGGACAGGCAAAAAAAAAAAAAAAGAAAAGGGTTCATGCAGGACTCTGAAATGCAGAGACCATTTTCATGTGGGAAAGACGTTCTCTGGCCATTTATTTGCAAAGCAGGAGACTCTTGTGCCTATCCCTGGATTGTCAGGGAGAAACGTTAAAATGAGTTGTCCAAAGACTAAAAGCTGATCCTTGTACTGAGAAACTGAGAATTAAATGCCTGATTTTGTCTGTAAAGGTCTTCAAATCTGTAGGATGAGAAAAGTGATCATTTTGACCAAAAGTTCCACCCAACACTGAGAATTTTTACAGGATTCACTGAAACAAGTACATTTCCATAGATAAGTGGAATAATAATGATAATAATGATAGTGATAATAATGATAGTGATAATAATGATGATAATAAGAATGATCATGATAATAATGATAACGATAACAACAACAACAACTGGCTTTCTCCTGTTAAAAAAAAAAAAAAAAAAAAAAAAGTGTAACCCCAAACTGCAAATTTATCCAGAATTCGACCTCTTTGATCCCATTTGGTNCGGGTTTTCCCCTTTAAAAAAAAAAAAAAAAAAAAAAAGAGTAGTTTTGTCCACAAATTCCCATCAGGCTCAAGTTAGGCCTATATCTGTGGTAGCAGATATGAAAAAGGCATACTGAGGTCATCTACTCCAGGGGCCAGAAACCTTTCAAGGGCTGAGTGCCAGACTGTGTTTTTGTTCCGCAGCAGAAACTCAGCAGTCTCCATCTCTTGAAAAAAGGGTGAGCTGATGGGTGGGATCCTGTCTCTCAGGATCTAAACCATCTGCAACAGCCCAGCTGCAATCTCTGGGATTTATCCTCATAGCTCCCCTCCCAGCGCATGCATTATTTAAATGGTTTTGGATCTGACTTCAAAATAAGACATGGTGGTGGGTTTCTTCCATGCCAAGACACCTATAGTGGGAGTAGGTGACCAGTGAGTCACCACCATAGGTGGTGGCCTGAGCTCTTTGGTGGCCTGCAAGGCTTGAGCTGATGTGGAGACATGCTCTGTAGGTACACATAAGTGTATCTGGAGGGAAAAGAGGAAGGGGGAAAAGCCAAGCCTTCACTGAGTGAAGACCCATTATAACAATACCGTGTTTAAAATGAGTAGGAGCAACTTTCTGCATAGTTTGAGGCCTCTCTGTGCTGGCAGAAGGGGATGGAGGGAGGGATTCAGCTTGCAGGATCATACACCTTCATGATGTGTATATATATACATATTGCAGGGATCTCCATAGGCTCCGAGTACCTCAGCTACCGTAACTGGAGACCCAGTCCATGCAGGCAGAGCAGCAGATTAATTCACCCTAATCCAGGCATCAGGTTTAGATCAGCCTTGGGATAATCCTACTTAATCCTCACTTGCTAGGCAGAAGGACATGGGTTACCTGTATTTCCTTTGTCTTCCAGCCCCATGTGGGCATCCTGGCTGCTCTAGTGCATCTCCAGTGAGGACAACCATCTCAAGCCTGAAAATTAGCTTCCTGAATCTTTCAGTTGAATCCCATCCAAGACCTTTGCAGGAGGATAAATGCTATGCACTTCTCTGCAGATAAAGAAGATCTCCCCATGGGTTTTGAACTGTGGGAGGTAAAGGGTTTTTCATGAGAGCACAGTACCTCTACAGTCATATCGATAAGGAAATCCCACTGGCTTCAAAAGATCTTTGAGGATCTAGTCTGGAAACTCTTGTGTTTCGTAACTATTCCTACTGAAGCATTTCCAAAACACAGCACTGGGCATCTGCAAGAATTTGAAACCAGACCCAGGCTGTTGTGTTTCCTGAAATCCAGAATCTACCCAGCATCCCCTGTCCCTGGGTCTCTTCAGCCTGTTCCCCAGTCCTCAACCACATCTGCAGCTAACACAACACAGCTTCTACCTTTCAAAGCCAGATCTAAGAACTGATGAGGTCAGGGGAGGGAAACAGCACAGCACTGAGGTAATTTTAACTGTAGTTTGAGCCCTCAGGCAACTTTGATCATTTCAACACAGAAACATGTCACAGGAAAACAGCTTCCTCTTCTGGGCTGCAGTTTGGCACTGCGGAGCACCTCTCCTTTGAGTAGTCTTGAGCCAAAGGTGGCATGGTTTCTTCTGGAATAGAGTGGCTGTTCCAGGGACCCTTCATTCCAGAAGAGGTGATGCTTTTAATTGTATGGAATGGTCCTTTCTTCATGGAAAATTTCCTGCAAAATCTGTGGTCATTAAAGATTTCCCCATGAGAAAAGAGGTGTTAGTCCATTGCCCAGGTGTTGTTCCAGAGCAGATTGTGAATTTCTCCTGTGAACATCTCCTGGGAGTTTCCATACAAAGTCATCTCCTGCTCTGTCCTTGAGGTGATCAGTGCTGATAGACCACAAGCCCTGATCCATGCCAATGCATGCAGAGTGTGGTCCATGTTTCCCTTGGTCAATGATAGACGAAAGGTAAGAACCTCCAGGGGATGGGAACCTCCAGGAGGATACTGTGTTTTGAGGGAGTGTGGGTCAATTTCTGAAATAACACTTCATTTTAATTGACTCAGAAAAAGTCTTGAGCACTTTGGGGGCACTTTCTGGAAATTTGTCTTGGTCCTTCACAAGCACACCTCTACAAATCAATGCAGCTGGGGCACAAACTGTACCCCCAGCAGTCCTGATGAGTAAGGGGGACTTGAGCCTCCATCCCTCTCTTCTTCCAAATGGAGAGGACCTTCTGTCCTTCCTTGTGCACCTAAGTACTAAGGCCAGGTGCTATGACAAGAAAGTACCCTCCATACATCTAGGTGGTATCAGAAGCCATGTTCAAGTTGGGTCTTTCCACACTCACAAGAGTTTGCAGTGGGACTGATATGGAGAATGCCTTCAGTTGGCCAGCATCAGATTATTGAAACAAAGAGAGTATAGGTAGGATCAAGATGCAAGAGTCTGAGCTCCTTAAGCAACAGGGTCTCCTCCAAAGTCTTCCACCTTCAGCTGCTTTGCCTGGCCATCTTGGTTTCTTCACAGTCATGTAGATGATGGGCTTCCATCCTCCTTTTTTTGTACTCTTCAACCTTTTGGGTTTTGCTTCTACCTTTGGATAATGAGGAAGTGGTCCACAAGTGTCTAGACTGGTAAGAGACCCCACTAGTTTGGGGAGAAGAGAAAGGTTTCAATCAGATTTTTTTTCAGAAGAAAAGTGTGCAAGAAAGCTTTGTTGAAAACATATTTTTGTTTGTTTGTTTACTTTTCAGCTAAAGTCTCCACTTCTGATGAAATAGAAGGGCAATCTCTGAAGATTTTCAGCCAGATTTGATTCTCCATCACCGGAATTTCATGTTTCCTACCCCTGTAATGTGCAATGTCCTTGTAGCTCTGCTCCACCTACAAGGACTTGGGTAGGAGGCAGCACTTGCTCCCCAGCATAAAACCCACATTCTTCTTTTACACCACGGCTTCAGCCAGAGCTGATCTTGCACCCGCTGTCTTGTGGCAGGCTCTGAACCCCTTGTATTCCCATGGGGGTGTGAGCAAACACAGAGAGAAGGACCAGGGCTGGTTCCTGAGCCCATTATGGGTCCCATTTGGCTGCCGCAGATTTTTGCTGGGGCAGTAGGTCTTTGCAGCATCCCCACCACAGGGTTTATCTGGGACCTCTCTGGCCAACGAGTACAGCACTGGCACTAAAAAAAGCCCTCTCAACTGAAAGCCCAGGCCAGCACGTCCGCTGGAAAAATGACATAACCCTGTCACGTAATCTGGAGTTCTTCCTTTGGGGCAGCTTCGCAGGCCGGGGCCGCGTGAGAGGAGATCAAAGGGCAGCACAGGAAAACGAGAGCGGAGCCCATAGAGGGAAAAACACCCTCACCCGTCGGCTGGGGGACTAATCGCATCCCTCGGCAGACTTTGGGTGTTCCCGTTCACAGGAGGGATGGAGACAGACATCCTCCTCTGGCTCCGGGCACTGGGGTGGGTGCGGGCATGGCGTCTTTCTCCATGCCTGTCCCACCTTATCGTTCAGACTAGTGTGAGATGGCAGCTTGAGATGAGAACCAGCCCCTCTTGAGCCTGATGCTGTTGAAGCCCCATGGAAGAGATGATCTTGACCCAAAAAAAGCTTGGGAGACAGCAGGGCAGTGCCATCAGCATCCCCTCCCCTGCATTTCTCCAGCTGACTTCCCACCCTCCCTGACTTCAGCATACCTGGAGAAAATACAGGAGATGGATGAGGTAGGGTGAGGGAGGTGAAACAGCAAGGAAAAGCCTCTAAAATCGACGGGCACCATGCCAGGACTGGTGGTGCTGAGGGATCTGCGCTGGGTACATCCCTGCGCACAGAGCCTGGCGCAGTCTTGCAGCCCGGACCCTTTCCATCCTTCATCCTCGCTTCCCATCCCTGCAGCCGTGGGGCATTTGCCACCACCTGCACCTTCAACTGCATCCTCCCACCCCAGCTCCATCAGCCCACCGGTGCCCATGCCAGGGGTTTTGCATTGCCCAGGGTTTGTGGTTTCTGACCCCTGACTTGCCTGCTGCCACTGGAATTCCCTATCGCTCTGTGACTCAGCTGACAGAAAGGGAGACAATGGCATTTTACATCAGCCCAGGCTATCAGGAGCCTGCCTTATCTGAGCTGTGTTTTTCTATTAGTCTAACACTCCATTGTGCATCCCTTTATCAGCTGCAATGTTGATGTAATGCTGGCTTGGAAGTGGTTTCTGCATCCTAGCACTAAGACAGTTCACTTTTATTTCGGGGGGGAAGGGGAGGGCGCGAGAGGAGGGTTTATCGGGATTCTCAGGAGATAGGAGCCCTTCTCCGGCAGGGAGCGGGGAGGGAGGGCTGGCTGGGTGATGGAGGGGGGCTACCACCCCGAGCTGAGCACACTATTTGCAGCCAGCAATTTATTGAACAGAATCTTTGCTCCCCCCGCCTTCAGACAACGTGCTCGCTTGTCAGGATAAATCTCCTCTCTGGTTCCTTCTCCAAGCCCCAGAAGGTGCAGACCTGGCTTTCTGCAGCTGGACTGGCCCAGTTGCTGGTGGCAGGGTGAGCCCAGACTTGTCCTGCAGTGTGGGTCACCCCTAACAGCACTTTCCTGGGCAGCTTTTCACTGGCTGATATACCAGTTGAGCTCCCACTGTGGCTTTTACCCCAGTTTCTTTCATATCTCTAGACATCTATTTTCATAAAACATAGCTTAGCATCCTTAAGTGGCCAATGGCTTAAAAAAGTTCTGGAGTCGGATGGGAAGGACAAACGAAGCTAAGTGCATGAAGTAATAACATGACAAGGTGGCTTCATAGGCTTTTCTTCCTGGGGTTTAAACCCTCAGGACCCATCTCCATTACAGCAACAGGAACAGAGTTATTTCAGCTGCTACATGGGAAGAGAGAAGCACACTGAATTTATGTTAATACAGCAACATGAGGTATATAGCCATGTAGGATTAAGCACGTTAGATTTAGCTTATCCAGCAGTAGTAAGAGCAGCAATGAGATTGTCAGTGCAGGGCACAGGCCGTCTGGAGCCATACCTGAGCATCATCCCTGAGTACTACGGGTTGATTTCACTCAGCTACCCCAGCTCACGTATCAGCCCTGCTGCACGACCATCCTTTGGCCCAAGTCAGCAGGACCAGTATTTTCAAGCCCACTGCAGCTCCCTCCTGGAGTGGCCTCTGGTGTGAGGGGGATGGACGCAGATGGTCTCTGCTCCCTCCTTGTTGGGATTTCATGATAATTCTTTCCACCTGACTCTGTGCATGGAGGTAGAATCAGAAGATGTTTGCAGACGCATGTGCCAGCTTGGGTTTCCACTCATTATAATGAACTTGCTTATTTCCTATTTTGCATCACTCAAGGCCGGTAAAGAAGCTGCAGCTGCGATATGTCCTCATAAATTATGTATATCTGGTAGCCACTTGTAGAAGCCATATAATAATTAACATGTTATTAATAAGAATCTGGTATGACTCATATTTTGACTGTTTCACTAGTGCCTAGTTCACAGTGTGACCAAGCAGAGGACAGCATTGATTTTGGACTTTGGGTTCAACTATTGGGTGACTCACCCCGGGCGAGGGGCCGTATTGCGTGGCTCCACATAGGTGTCTGCTGCACATCCATCACCCCAGCAGCTCAGCTGCTCTGATGTCAGCTCAGCAGTCTTGTTTGATGTGGAAGGATAAGTGATCACGTGTCTTGCTACAGACCCCTAAACTCCTGTTTAATAGAGTCAGACTCAAGAGTTTCCTGCGATATATAGGAAGAGTCTGTGGAGCTCCAAAAAGCTACTCAGGACCCATTCGTATCCTTTCAGAGTTTATCTTTTAGGCAAGAGGAACTTACAGTGAACTGCAAATATAAAGCCCAGGCAAACTCCCTGCACATGTGTGAGCATCATCCTCTGGGACATTGAGTTCAATGGACACGGCTCTGCGATTGCAGGAGTACTCATACTTTCCGCAGAGGAGAAGGTGAGCGGTACGTACATACACAACTTGCAGTGGTGTTGAGGTCTGGTGCTGTCAATTACCTCATATGTGGTAGTGTGTCCTGTCTACCACTAATTCAGATATGAACAACAGCCCTTTTCATCCACACAGAGCAGGCTTCAGCCTGTGACTTTGGCATTTGCCTACTAGTACTTTTGCATCTGTGTTTGCATACCCTGGATGACTACATTTGCACATTGATCCCTGGAGATGTGTGAAGACCATGGCATGTTTTACTTGCAATGGAGAAACCAAAAACGATCCTTCTGAGAAGACCTTCAGAATTAGTTTATTGCTCCTTTCTGCAGGACAGCACCCATCAGATTAGTGGAAGTCCCACTGTGGCAGAGACTTGACAGACCTGGGTTCGAACAGAGTGCTTAGGTGGCAGTGTCTGAAGTGCTGGTGAAGGGAAAGCATAAGTAGAAACATGAACCGTGATGTGCAGAGTCATGGTAAATGGTTACTGCCCATCCCAAGCCACATCTATGTTTGAATTTGCTGTTGTGTCCTCAAACTTCAAATAAAACGGTGGAAGTGCTCATGTAATGAGGTGCAGCAGCCCTAGAGGCTCTCGGCTCACAGAGGTCCTACCTGGACCAGCCAGCTCATGCACCAAAGCTGTTTGCTCTCGACTCTTCCTCTTCAGCCTCCAGCTGCCCAAGGTGGGGCTGGCTGCTCTCTCTGCCGGGCGAGTGGCTGCAGTTTCGTCTCAGTCATCATTTCTATTGTTATCTGCCCATTATCTGATCCTCTCCCAGGCTGGGCCAGGAAATATCCTCTCTCTCTGTCTTCGACAGTGCTCCATCCTCTTCCTCCTTGGAGAAGACAAAAGCAAAACAAGCGCATAATGAATCAGACATTTCCCTTCTCACTTTGCCCCTTACTTCCCTCTCTCATTTTTTACACAGACCAATTTCTGCCTTTTCCCTCCTGTTTGTTTGGGATGTGGCCTGCGCAGTTCCCCTGTGCTCAGCATCCCGGGGAGTCTGGCCGGCTCCTCTCGGTGTCAGCAGGAGTTCAAAGGCGGGTAAGGCTGATAGGGCTCCTCTGGCCCCCACCGCATCCTCAAACCTCAAACGTCTGCAAGAAGCTTGGCCTCATGACACCAGGGCGCGGGATCAAACCTGGCAAGATGAACTCCAGCCCAGCTAGAGGTTCATGTGCGTTCAGAAAAGCAACTGGACAGTTGAGTGGAGGAAAAACAGTCTATCAAGGGCCATTAAATATGAGATCAGCTCATCCAGCTCAGGATGTCACATGGATGTAACTTGCTAGAGGCTGGAAGAGGGTGTTGGGGAAGCACTGCTCAGTCCTTGCCCTGATTTTTTTTATTTCATTGGCATTACTAGAGATGAGGTGGGACACCGACTTTTATACACTCTATGTGTTTTGCTTCAGGTGCAGAACTCTGCCCATGAAACCCAGCACTCCATGGCCTCTGGTGACCTTTCATGTTCGCTGTGTCTCAAAACAATGTCAGGTCCCACCTCCAATATTCTGCAGGATGTGCATTGCTTCAAAGCCAGGGTGGTCCTGATCTGCCCTGGACCTGGTCAGGGTAGCTGTATTGGAAAGAAAGCCACACTTGTGAAGCTCACCTAACACATCCCTCAGTCCCTGTTTGAGCAACATCTCCTTCACCTCTCTCTACTACCCAGCAATACTGCACTTTGGCTCTTCTGTTAGTTAGCCAACTTTTCTTGGGGACCAGAGGCAGGGGAAGGTCTGGAGGTCCCTGCAGTCCAGGGTCAATGCTGCTGTGGGCAGGCAATCCCTGCTCATGCAGATCACGCCTTCCACGTAGGACTTAGGTCTTGGGAAGCTCAACTGCTGGTTGGTCAAGGGTGAGGGCCATGGCAAAGACTTTGCTAACAGTGGTGTGGGTGACTGTGGGCTGGTGCCAACAGGTGTTCCCAATTCTACTTCCTTGACCGGCATAGCTAGGTGGAAAGAAAAAAATCTGCAGGAAATGTTCCCATTTCCGAAACTTTCCCAATCTTTTCATAAAATGAAGGCAAAAAGCAGCACCCACCATAGATATAGGAATTTCCTCAAATACAGATTCTGTAGTCAAATTTTTATTATGATTTTTCACTATAAACATGAAGGAACAAATAAAAATATCAAAAAAGAAAGATGAAAACATCCTAATTTCTTTACCTTTATAAAAACTCCTGGCTCTTTTCTTGTAATTTCTAACCAGCCACATAGCTTAAACCAGAGATGTCTTCTCTCTGTGAAGGCAGAAATAGACACTGGGAAAGCCACATTGCTGCTTTAAAGAAGATACTGAAAAATGAGGAAAGGCATGGAAAAAAGGTTACAGAAATTGTCTGAAGAGTGAAGAGAAAGCTTTGGCATCACAGGCTCAGAAGGCTTGTTCTGGTCAGCTTATCAGAAAAAGGAGATGGAAAAGTGACTAGAGAAGAATTTCTTGGGGAGAAAAATGCCTGATGCAAAAGGTATCTTTAATCTAGCAGAAAATGACCTTCCCATGGCTGCAAAGCAGAGCCAAACCACCCAGGCTTGTGGTTCCCGCTGAAGGTAATTGGTCAATAGTCTACCCGGGTTCTTCATCCCTGGATACCTTTAAATTAAGAGCAGATGCCTTTCTGGAAGCAATGTTTTATCCAAGTGCAAGCTGTTGAGTTACTGGTAGGAGCTACATCTGAGTGTCATACTTACAGTGCTGAAATAGAATAGGTTGAACTATATGGGAGGTGAGACCACGGGGGCCTTGAATGCTGAGATGCATGAAAACTGAAGGGGGATTTAGGAAAAGGATGCAGCAGGTTCTTTGGTTTGGTTTTGTTTTTTTTTTTTTTTTTTGTTTTTTTTTGTTTTGTTTTTGTCTTTTTTTTTTGTTTGTTTTTGTTTTATTTTGTTTTTTTTTTTTTTTTTGTTTTTTTTTTTTTTTTTTTGTTACCCAACTGGTGGATGGAGATTCCAGCTGGATTTGCTTTGGCAAACCTGGAAGGACTGCTGAGGGAGACCTGGCACCTACTCTTTGACCAGTTTTGTAGGTGCTTACAAAAGCTTATTCATAGTCATGGAGCTTCTAGTCAAGGTAAGGCTAATGGCTCGACAAACCAAGGTGATGGAGAAACTGGAGTGACAATTTTCACCAGGAAAACTTGGAGTAATCCAGGAAATGTTTTCTTCTGCTTTTATACAGGTGTTATCACACTGGTCCTGCTGGGTTTGCAGGTCATAAGCAAACAGGAAGGTTGTGCAATTTAGTACTTCACCTCTTCAAAATGGACTTGTCCTTTCTTTATTATTCATTCTGTTCTTCTTATTTTTTTATTTTTCTTTAAAGGCATGTTTCTCTCCCAGCTTCTTCATTATCAATGTGGAGTTTTCTCACTGGGCAAAATTTGTAAGACAGACTTTTGCCAAATGTGTTGCCTCGAAAATGCTTTTCTTGAGCTCTGCCTCCCATTCTGAACAAAGCTCTTGATGGATCTTCACTGGAGACAGCTGCCAGCAGCTAAATAGGGTCTAAAAACACCAGTTAGACTATAGGTTGCAAGGTGTGACCACCAGGAGGGCAACTTGAGCAAATCTTGAGCAAATCTTCAGCTCAAGAGACTGGGACTGAAGGATATTGCAACAGGTAGGGGCCCTTGAAAAACTCAGCCAGTCCAAACACTCCTCCCTCGGCTGGATTAGATCTCCATAACCTTTCCTCCTTGTGCAGCCTGTTCTTGTAAACCACTGGTGATGGAGATACTGTTCTTCCTCTCTACTCTCTCCCTAGACAGGCAAATGAGGTACATATCACATTTACCCTATGTCTTATCTTTGAACTGAACACTCCATGTCCTTCAATTGCTCGTCATCGTCTATGTTTTCCACTGCCCTGCTCATCCCCATTACCATCCTCTGCATTCCCTCCACTCACTCCCATATCCTCGTGTGATGCCCCAAGTTAGAACTGGTGCTGCAGTACTGAGCAGTCTAGACCTCCCGTATCCCAGGGTATGCACCAGTTATACTTCCCAGTGTGGAGTTAACCTCCTTTGACTGACATGCTCAGCTTCTGATCTGCACTACAGATCCTTTTCTGTTCCTCTGATCTGTTGCCTTATGGTTGGCCTCCATCAATCCTAGATTGTTGCATGCAGGATCTCTTTACTAAATCCTCCTTTTTGCTATGACTCTTTGATCCATGGTGATTGCCCTGAAATCTCACAAATACTCAGCTCCCAGCACAGAGTTTCTATACCAAGATGACGATGGAAATACTGTGTGCTCTCTCTTCTTGCTAAGCGGACCCTTTGGAAGCCAGACCGGTCATCTCTGTATGAGATGGAGGTGGGCTCCCAGCCCTTGGGGGCATCAAGTATTTCATGCCTTGTGTGCACAGCATTCAGCACAGCAAGGAGGGGTTGTAGGCTTTTGCATATAGAGAGGCCCCGACGCCTTTCATTGCATGGCTGAATAAAAGCAAGCCCCTCCATTCATTCCTTCTGAGCAGGTTTTCCAGCCTCTCCCATCTTGACCCTGATTGCTTATCAGCTGGAATATGTTTATCCTAAATCTTTCTTTTCTCCTTTTCACGTCTCCCCCTCCACCTCTCCCTTTCCTGCTTTTTCTCCCACTGTTTCTGTCTCCCAGCAGCCCACATGCACACCCCCTTTCCAAGCCCAGGGCTGAGCTTGCAGAGGAGTGGAGCTTCAGACTAAACTTTAGTTTGCACACTCCCTGTTTCAAGGGCACAAGGCATTTTTTCGTCTGTTGTTGTTCTCCACCACAGAACTGGAAGGTTCTGGTTTGTGCCACTGTTGATTGAGACATCAGCAGCATAATTACAGCATGTTCCCTCCCTGAGGAATTTAGCAGAGACCAGCTCCTTTTATAGCCTGGCTGGAGCCCCTCTGAGGGACTGCTCCTGTGCTTCTGACAGTCTTTTACACCCTCTGTCCCTGGGATTGACGTGAAAGCGCTGCAGTGTTGACCTCAAGCCCTGCAGGTCCTTTGAGTGGTTCCTAGAAAACCCTCCTGGCACCTTGCCCGTGGGGTATAGTCACAGCTCTGCCCTGGGAAGGCTGTGCCTGGCGTTAGCCCGTGTCTCTGCAAAGTCCCCGCTGCTGCAGATGCTATACAGCAGCCAGGTCCCTAAAAAACTGACGTTACAGAGGATCTAGTGTGACCCCCACCCCGGCTGTGCACATCTCCCATCTCCAGAAGCTCTACACGGCTACCATGTCCTAGATAATTCATGACCCTTTTCCTTAGTCTAGATTTTACCCAAGGAGTGTCCATACCATCCCAACCCCCCTTGCCTGCAGGGTCCCTGCAGGGCAGACGTAAGGATGCAGATCAGGAACTAACCTCCCTGTGATGATCTCCAACCAAAGCAGTGGTGGTGGTGGGGAAGAGGCAAGTGGTGGGGTGAGGCAGGAGGAGTCTTGCACTGCTGTTGTCTGAGAGATGCTTGTGCTGTGGGAAATCTGGACCTCTCTGACATCCTGTATTTAACAGCAGTGTCTGGTCATGCTGATTGAATAGGAGTAAAGGAGAACAACTTCTCGCCAACCTTTCAAACACAACTCAGCCCAAATCAGATGGAACTAACAAAGTGCAAATAAGCATCTTCTTCTCTCCATGGGCCTCTGACTTGGTTTATATTTTCATCCTCTCTCTGTCTCTGAGAGCCCATCCTCTGGCTGTCCCCATACCTCCTGGTATGCTGCTCCTTCTCCACATTTCCAACTATTAGACAGCATGAGTAGAAAGTCAAGTGCATGCAACTCCTTCCCAATAGATGTTTCACAAAAGGGGACTGGAGATTTCCCCAGGACCCTTCTATAAATTCTTTCTTTTTCCTTCTGTAAAGACATAGCCTTACTTAAAGACATCCTGGAGCGTTTCTCTTGGACCCACAGAAGCAGGATATGGCAAAATAAGGAATCTAGGAGATTGAGACTGGATGGAAACCAAGGAGTCTAGTTCTCCTGAATTGCTCGGATGTTTTGACTTTCTTCAGCCCAAGGTCCATGGAGTGGGGACAGAGTACCTTAGGATTATCTGTAGTGTGCGTTGGGTGCTGTCCCTGCCTTCCCCAGGAAACCAATTAGCCAAGTGAGACATAGTTAGTCACCCAGTGGGTGGAGTGTTAGTTTGGGAAGTGAGATGGGATTTAAGCTCCCGTCCTTGCAGTGTCTCCTCAGGTAAGGCATGTGTTTCCCCAGCCAGTGCAAGAGAGGGATGAAAAGAGCTCAGCGTTATCATGAACAACAAGAACAAGTGGATTTCTAATCTTGGGAATGAGGTGATCTTTTCTGTCACAGGACACAGCTCTATTCACAAATTAAACAGTGCCAAGCACAGATACTGGAACTTGGTTGTCTATGTCGTCAGCACGATGCTTGGCACAGTTTTGGCCTAAACCAACTAGTGCCGACCTAAGCCATCCTAAATCTGCAGAGAGCAATGTCGTTCTGATCCAAGCATGGGGATGCTGCTTCACCCAGATGAGGTTCCAGTGGAGCACCCACTCTTTTGGGGTGTCCCATCTGAACCTGCCCGGGGTGCAGTGAGCATGTGGACACAGCACAGCTGAGCCTGTTGATGTATCTCTCCTCTTGCCCTGCTTTTTAAACCCTTCACATAAACATTTGCTAGTGGCCAGGATTGGGAAAGAGCGCGTAAGCAGATAGAGCTCTGCTCTGACTCATTGCGGCTGCTCAGAAGTTTTTGCCTTGCTTTTCAGGCAGATGAGCTCAGACCATGGCAGAGGTCAAACCAGCACGTGATATCTTTAAAAAGCCCAGAACTGAACCAGATAGTTCTTCCCAAAAGCCTTTCCTGGCAATTTTTTTTCCCCTCCTGGCATACATACCCAGACCATGCCTGAGTTTCTGCTTGCAGCACCTGCATGTCAAAAAATGCAGAGGAAGAAAGAACAACAAAAGAAAAGAGCAGATAACACAGGGTAGTTCTTGTTTATCTCATGCTGGGCCTTGCAAGGTTGCAGAGATCCTCAGGCTGAGCTTGGATGGGGAAGAGATGTCCATTAGCTCCATTGCCTTCATTCCCCACGTAAAGCTTTCTCCGTACTTTGCCACTCCAGTCCCCCCACCGCTGCCCCTGCCCCCCGTCCCATTAGGACCCAGCGGGCTGTCGGAAGCATAATGGAAGAGAGAGCTTTCATCCATCATAGACCTTGAAGAGTTCAGCGAGGCAGAGCCATCACAGAGGAGAAACATTCCTCCGCGAATCCCCTCTTGTCTCTCGGGTGGGAAGGGGGAGGAGGAGGGAGAGATAAGGCCAAACTAATTTGTCTTTTTTAATTGGCTCAGAATACTTGAACGAAAGCTGGTTTGTTATCCTTGGCTTTGCTCTGGCAGGCGTCCAGGATGTAGGGCAGAGACAGAGGCTTCTGAAGAGTTAACCTCTTCTAAATATCCTATTAGGATCCTCTCCATTTAGCATAAGGACAATGTAAGCAGAGACAGAGTGGGAGGGCCTCTTCGTCTTTCGTTTTTCCCTTTTTCTATTAGAAACCCAACCTTGGAAGGGACACAGGGACATGCGGAATAGCAAAGGCCCAGGGGTGAGAGTCTTCTGGTCAAATTTTGCCATATGCATTGTAAACATCCAGAGCTGAGCTAATCACCCCGAGGTCCCTTTGTAGTCAGCGAAGGAGACAGGCACTTCTAAGGCGCAGTTCGTCTCAGTCTAAGGCAGGCATCTCAAAGAGGTCAAATGATTCATGCCTGCTTGTCTGCAAGGGTCTGCAGTGACTGGAAAGGGAGCCTAGAGTCATTAGCTTGAACAGATGCATCCATTTAGGCACGCTTGTAGGCACCTAGTTCTCTCTGAGATTCTCTAGGGTTTATCATAGAATTATAGGATGGTTTGTGTTAGCAGGGACCTTAAACATCATCTAGTTCCAATCCCAAGACATTTTTTTTGAGACATTTACATTTATCTGGTGTCACACAGATATGACAACAGATCTGTGAGAGACCTGTGCAGGTCTTGAAGAGCAGCTAAACTGTCACTTGATAGAGGGCATCTAAAATGTCGCTTGATACCTACTCATGGGTAACTGAATCAAGCTGCTAAAGTCAGAGATGACTTGGACTCTGGATGCCTGGACCTAGCTGACCAAGATTTGTGTACACAGCTGGGAAGAAGTGGCTCCAAAGTCAGGCTTGAGGCCAGATTGACTGGCAATCCATGATTCGTGCTTCCATGCCGCAAGTGGCTGTTGAATGACTCATTTGTTCTAGAAGAGACCAAATGCTGTAAAACAAACTTTAGAACAAACAAAAGTCATATTTGCAAGATCACTTAGGCATGAACTGCACCATGCGTGTCCTTTGTCAGTCTTTGTGGTCATGATGTCTGGCAGACAAAATGGTCCAACGTGCTTCCTTGAAGAGTCCAAGCTCTATCTTTCATGAGGACAGATGATGAGTGTAGAGGTGAGTTGAGGACCATATGGGCATGAGCTGGTGGGTCTTTGAACAACCCTGGTCTTTGCCAGGGCTCCTCACACAGCCAGCTGGGGTCTAGCGAAGAGGCAGTTAGTGGAAAACCAGTGACACTGTGCTCTTTGGTTTCCTCTTGTGTTCAGATGGGTGGATGCTCTGTTTGCAGATGGTTACAGTCACAGGTCAAGGCCTGTGCCCTCCACATGTCTGGGAGCATCAGATTTGCTTTGGTCTCTGACAGTGTTACTGCAAAGTAATTTCTCTTTTCGGGCCCTGCGACTGTAGTAGGCAAAGAGGCAAGAGAGTGCCCAGCAGCTTGACATACAGTTTGCAAGGTCTAGGGTTAATTCTGTGCTCAGTTATAAATTTCCCTTCGTAGAGTTGGCAGGCCTAATTGATTTAGGAGCCAAGTTCCCATTTCTCAAAGAAGATTATCTAGACTTGTAAAAACTGGAGCTTGCTTTCAACCTCAAAGCAGAAGAGTTAATGTCCCTTCTAGATGGTCTGCCATCTTAAATCATGTTAATTAACAATGTCATTTAATTCATATAAATGTCTGATTTTTTTTTTAAACCCAGGTTCCTATCAAAACCCATCACATGGGCAGTTTAGTTGCGTTCCTCTGTCTTATGGAGAGTGCAAAATCTAGTTTGCAGGGGTTTTGTTTGTGTAAAGTAAAGCCTACAAAGTGAGAAAGGGGAAAATGTCCTGGAGAAGTCTGACAAAACCTGGAATAGTACAGGCAGGGCTGTGTTTGCCAGGGCTGGAAATCCCTGCCCCATGTTTTCATTGACAAAGCCTGTTAGAGTTCACCCAGTGTGACCCAAGTAATGCCATCAAAAGACAGTCCCAGCCCCTGGGTTTTGCTTTTCTCAGATTTCTTAATCAGCTTGTTTGACAGATGCAGGCAGATACAGAGGGTGGCCCTGCAGTCAGACACTGGTGTGGGCGCCCGCAGAGATGGGTGTCATTCCCTGCTCCACCCCAAAAGTCCTGAGGCGCCTGGGGCAAGTCACATCGCATGGCAGCTGCCACAGCCCCAGCCGACAAGCGTGAAAGCGTGGTGGGATTGGAAGGGGCTCCCTGAGGGCATCTTGCATCTGCCTCATGGCAGTCAACCCTATCTACCTACTCTTATCCTTGTCAGAGGCTGTTCTGAAGGATGCTGAGTTTCCCAGGCAGTTTCTCCTTCTCAGGCTTCCTTGTCCTTGCCATTAAAAGTCCCTACCCTCCCTTCCTCCCTCCCTTCTTTTACCTTTCATGAAGGAATGTCACTCCTGAAGTGCCTCTGCAGACTAACCAATTTCAGTGCTTCCTCCTTAATCGGTCGTTTCTACTCCTTTAGTCATTCTCTTTGCATTTTTTTGGGTCTGTCCCCAGTCTGACCCCTTTTTTCCCTTGAAGCCCAGGGCCCAGGAGGGGCCACAGCACGGCAGCTGAGACCTTCCCAGCACCAAGGAGATAACTTCATAGCTAACTTCAAAGATAATGCCATAACTCTACAGAGCTTCCCAAAGGCTCAGACATTTCCCAGCTTCCCAGGGACTGGAAAGAGTGGTTCCCATTGTGAAAGGAGACTGGGGAAGGCTGTTAGTTGGCAGATATAAGACACCCACATTTCGGTGTGAACAATTCAGTCAAGCCTAGGTCTCTGCTGCTGAGTGGAGCAAGTAGCTGTGGTGGCTCCAGTCAATACTGGGGTGGGATTTGGTTGCCACATGGGTGTCTAATGTCATTTTAGCCAAATATCCTGCTCCCATTCGGATGGGTGTGGGTCTTGTGCCATATCTTCTGACACTGTGTTGATATCTCAGGTGCTTTCAGACATTCCCAGTGCCTCTGTTTGGCCAGCTGAATTGTGTCTAAGGGTACCATGGGGAATAAATGGAATATAAAGGGAATTTAGACATCCAGCTCACAAGGAGACATTGGCCTGGAGAAATTTATTAGCCTTAATCCACAACTGAGTCCTGACTTAGTGTACCAAGTCTTACAGCCTCCCTTGCTCTGTTTTCATATCTACCTTCTCCATTTCCATCTCTTCTCCCCGTGCAAAGGGACCCCCCTTGCCCTGCTTGGTGGAAGCATTGAAGGACGACATCCCATCTACATCCCTGAGCATCCCCTGGGAGCAGGGCACTGAAACACCTGAGAGGGACCCCAACATTTGGGACTTGAGTCTTGTCCCAAGGGGATGGTAAAACACTTTCCTTCAACTCTACCAGCACTGTTGAGCCCTGCATGGAGAGGAGCTGCCTCCTCCTGCATGGGGATGTGCTGGAGGCTGAGCAGAGCCCACCACTCTCTCAAAACCCCCCTCCCCTTCCCCGTGCTTCGCAGACCCAGGCACCCCCAGCCCTCCGAGGGCTCTGACAGTAACCATGCCACGGGGGGCTGTCAGTCAACGCAACGTTGGGCAGTGTCAGCCACAGTTCGCTGTAATCTCCCGGGGGGGAGAGCGGTGCCAGAAGTGACAGCTACCTTTATCCCCATCTCGGGGATATAAACAATATTGTGAAATAATGACAGGGGAAGCATAAGCATCAATATCCTTCAGACGCTTCAACCCCCCTCTCTGCGCCCTGGAGCATGTTCCTGAAAAGCCTTGTTTCCTAATACCTGGGGTTTCTTTGCTTATTACCCTTATCTGCCGGAGCAAAGTACCTCAGTGAAAGACATTTTTTGGTGCCGTTTTTTGGAATGTTTTTGTAATCCTTGCATTTATAGGCAAAGACAAGGAGATCAAAGCTGCCTAGGGTTTATAAAGCATGTCAGGCTGAAAGTTTGACATCAATTAAAGTGATATACACGTTGTCTGGATTTATGAGAAAACACTGATTTCGCCCCATCCCCTGCCCCCAAATCAGTGAGACTCTTTGCAGTGACTTGCATCTCTTTTCAGAGCCTGCTGATGAGTGATCGGGGATCTGAGAGCAAAGCCAAGGGGACCCGGTGCCCTGTGGTTCCACCCAGCTGCAAGTCCTGGCCCTGCATGCACTGAGTTGGCCAGTCTCAGCTGCTTCCATTCACTCTGCCATTGGCACTGCAGCGGCAGCAGTCAGAAATTATTCACTTGAAATATTTTTGGAAGGGAAAAGGGTATATGGGACTGAGAATTCAGTTTTCCTCTTAACAATTTTTTTGGGGCCTTCTTTTGCCCGTCTTTGCGGTAGAATTTGTTTTGTTATCAGCAGAAGGAATGGCTGAAAATTGTAAAGGCTTCAAATTTTGGCTGAAAATGGACAAGTTTTCCTCTTGAAAGGCTACAGAGAAATTTCCCAGAGAGCAGCTTGGGTCACCATTCCCACCATCTTCCCAAATATTGTCCCAGATTGGATACTCTCTCTGTGGTACTGCAAAAAAGGGCCAGGAGAGCCCAGTGGCTGGGCAGTTTGGCAGAGGAGAAGACATTTCAGTTCATAACCCCTCTCAGGCTCAGGAAATTTTCACTGAAATCATCTGTTTCCCAGGAAGGAGCCATGACCTCCTCTCGAGCCTTCTTGTTGAAGCTGGCCAACTATATATCAAAAAATAAGTGACTCACAGACCGTGAAGGTAACGGAGGGGAGGGAAGGCTGGCTGTGCGTTTCATCTTTAGGGTGCTCCCCTGCACAGGTGGACCCTGCTGCTGTCTGTGCTTTTGCAGTAAGATGGTGGGGATGGAGGATGAAGTCTCTGATCTATAGACTCCCTCTCCCTGTGGTCTTCTGTGGTTTGCATTGCTTGTGCAAGGTGACAAAATACAGACTAGCAAACTCTAACCTGCAAGAACATCTTGAAAAATATTTTTGGTGCTCAACTATGTGCTTTTCAGCTCTCCTGCCTTTGGAAATTTGGTGCATGAAGAAGATCTGAAATGCCAGGAGAAAGTCAGCTTTCTCCCAGCTGGAGGAAGCTCCTAGGTATGGATGTGGAAGCAAGGGGGCTGTTACCACCTTTTTGAGCAAACCAGATGGCGGGGGCTGCTGGGTGAAGCTGTGTACATCCCTGTTGTGCAGATTTCATTCGCTTTTGGTTTCTTTCCAGGCAGTAACTCATGCAGGATCATTTTCCTGTGGGTGGCTAGAGTAAATATGAAAACAATCCTGAATATTTGAGAACCTAAAAAAAGGTTCTGGATCTAAAAACAGCCAAAGGGAAGGAAAGAGGGGGTAAGGATAATAAATGCAAATTGGATAGTTCATCCCTAAATTAGACCTTGCTTCCATCTCATTTCCCCTGTTGTGTTTCAGATATCCTCTGAGTGTTTCCTGGCAATCCCTCTGCATTTTTAACATCATAGTTTTGTTCATTTACCCCAACGTTCACTGCTCTTCCTGTGTCTTGTGACCAAGGGTTGATTGCAATGAATGTCATCCATCAAGAATAAAACAGGAGCTGATCATCCCTTTAACCCTCCTGGAAAGAAACCCATCTGAACCAAGAAATACTCCAAAAGCACCTTGACAACTAGAAATGGAGATCGCTGGGTGGAAGGAACAAGAAGTGAAGACACCACAAAAGGGATCAGGGTCTGGTTCCTGCTAGAGACGTGGTCACAGCCTCAATTGCTTGGGCTCTTCCTCCCCAGCCCTGAAGCTACATTGCCCATCACAGATTTGCTGCAAATCCACAGCTTTTCTGGGAACCCTCCCTGATTGCGGGCTTTCAGCTTTAAAAGTTGTTAGTCCTCACCTTTGTGGAGAAAAAGTTAAATTCTCCAGGATGGGAGAAAATACTTGAAACTCAGCAATGTTTTTAAAACCTCATGAATTTCATGCTAATGTGATAGGTGCTTCAGGAACTTGAGGTGTGGCACGTGGGAAGGTGCCGTAAAGCATGGCTTTGCCTCTGTGCTCCCAGGCCACCTCTGCTCCAGCCCAGGATATCTCAGGATATGTGAGACAAACTGACTTAGCGTTTCATGTGTGAAAGAACTGCAGGAGTGCCACCAGGACTGCACTGGTGACTTGAACAACAGCTACTCTCTGACTACCTGGAGCTGCCAGTCCAAAGGGGTGGGGTTTGCCTAAGCAACCACATTTGCAGACAAGAAACAAAAATGGAAGTGGAGATGCTCTCAGAGCTGTTCTTTCAGTCAATTACAGCATTTTACAGATGCTTGTGAGCAAACCCATCCAGAGACTAAGGGTCCAGATCCAAGTTTGACTCCCCGTGGATGTGAAGCCAGTTTAAGGGTGTCTGGCCCTAATGACCTCCCCCAGGTCTGTGCCACAAGCTGCCAAACCTGCAGTTACCCCAATGACAAAATTTCTGGTGCTGTGCCAGATGACTGGAATGATTGGGGCTAACACAAAAAGAAAAATAAAAGTCTAAGGTCTGTTCTCAGAATAATAGGATGGGAGTCTTCCCTTCCCCTTCCCCTCTGGTTTCTATATACTGCTAACTGCTTGACTCTCCTAAATCAGCTTTCTCATCAGAAAAAATGTCAGTGAACTGCATCCTAAGACACGTGACAAGCTCTTTTCCAGATAGACATGTGCATCGTGAAGGCAGCAGGACCTGGCAGATCATGCTGGAGACCATTTTTGAGAGATGGTGCTTTCAGCATCCCCTAGGAACTGCTGGCTTCCTTAAAATGCCCCAGAAGCTGTGTGGTCCAATTACAGAAAAATATGATCTTTACAACTTAGCTGAAACTGTAACGGGGGAAGCGATGAAGTTTTAGTTTCTTCTCAAACCACATGGTTTAGGAACTGCTGAAACAACTCAGGTGTGAGGATCTGCTCATGGTGGTGCTTGGGGAGAAAGAGCTGGGAGATACGTGTTGTGGTTTCTACCTTTGCCCTGAACACAAGGAGAAAAGGGAGCAGAGTGGTCTGTGATTCAGGAATTAATGATGTCCACCATGGGAAGCTTGGCTTTTAGTCCCTGTGTGGTCATGAGTTGCTCACAACGGTGTAATGAACATGGCAGCTTCCAGCAGCCGTGGGGGATTTTCCACTTCCTCCAGGTGCTACCCGGTGCCTCCCAAATCTTAAGACACTGGGCCTCCTCCTACACATTTCATCACCTCCTCCGGATCAGACTCCAGACTAAGGATAAGATTTAATCATTTATTGCCTTTGCATTGAAAAATATCTCAGGAAAGCAGTTTTTCAGCTCCCCTTTTCTCACCATGGCTGTTTAATGGTCCTATGACAGTCACTGGAGATGTTGTCCAGTCAGCAGAACCTGGAGAGGTTCAGCTCATGCTAAAGCAGGAACCTGCATCCAGCTGAACTGCTCCCCAGGCTCCACTCGCTGTATTGGCTGGGATGAATTTAGATGCCTGAACACAGGCGTTTAGCATTTGGGGGATCCTTTGGATCTAACGCTGAGAGTCACATCCTGGTGGTGTCATTTATCTGGGAAGGGGAGAAGATGTGCCGTGATACATGATGAAGCGGTGTCCCACAAGCCCATGCATGCAACCCAGCCTGTCCATCTGACCGTCTTTTGGAGGAGCACTCTGAAAATTCCTGTAGCACTGTGGGTTGGCGTGGCAGTTTTTGTGTCTCAGCATTGAGAGATGCTTGAGAATGGACCAGAATCAACATTTATGTACCAAAGAGCTGATGCAAGCATTTCCAGTACGGCTATCCTAGGCTGAAAACAAACCAGAAGTCCCTATGGCAGCCCCTCTACTGCCCTTTTGCTAATCTCTGGAGCTATTTAGGTCCTCAGGGTGTGCAGGTTTTCTTGAAAGACAGCCAGTAGTTCCTGCAGACACCAGTGGCTCAGCACTTGCCATCTTCAGATTTTGCAGTGAAAGCTGATGTTCTGTCAGTGAACTGAGCTGAATAAACAAATTCACTGGGCACAGAAATACTACTGACTGCTTCTACACAAGGGATAATAGAAAGTTGTCTTTAACTGTGGTGTAACCCATTCTTTACTTCCTATTTGTGCCAAACCAGAAATTACTTTGCAGGCCTGTTAGTTCGTTTCTCACACAAATTTTCTGAGTGCTTTAGCTTCTGCGAGCTGTGTTACTCTGTGCATGTGCTTATTCCTTGTTTACAAAGCCATGCTGAACAAATTCAGTCTAGGAAAGGCACCAGACAGAGGGGTCCCTCTTCCAAGGAGCAACCTGTGAGAAAGGGCTCGGCACAACCATCAGAGGGAGGAATACAGAGGAGTTTGCTGCCGTCTATATACCAGTGGGATGCGGGTCTGTATCTTCACCTGTCCTGATTGCGATGATTCTTCTTATGTTCACAGTAGGAAAGAAATGTGAATAAGTGTTTTCACCATCAGGGGTGGAAATAGGCTCCCCATGGAGGCAGTGGGGACAAGATGGAACCAGGCTGGGATGGCATGGGTGAGTTTCTCAAAGGACTGTGTCGTGTGGAGCCTGCCGAACTCAGTGTCTCGGCTCTGTGGTCCCACCTTTAGCATGAGGGGGCTCATGTCCCCAGCTGGAGGCAAAAAATGATGTGGGGTCTTTCTGGCTGACAGACATCAGGTTTCCCTGAGGGCTGTGATCAGTCCCATCCTCTGTCCATGGCCATATCATAGTCTTTGGTGAAGCAAATGTGTAAATATGGGATGCCAAGGTATCCCTGATGCCCTCAAGGACCTGGTGAGTACCATGCTGTGTGATTACACTCCTGCACGTCACGGCCAACATTTTATTTATGAAAACAACTCTGCATTAGGTTGAAATATTTTATTCATGCAGCTTTTATTCATATATTTTATTCATGCAGCTTTCAGAGGCAGAGGGGAACTGGCATCAGTGTGTCAGGCAGGAGACTGAAGGAGAGGATAACAGGAGCAGGCAAAGAAACAAGCTTTGGTGGTATGAGCTCCTTCACTTCGACATAACTATATCTCTCACTGGAGATTTTTCTGCTTTAGTGGTGACTGTGTCCACAGGACCATTCCCAAAGCTGGAGGTGAAGAGCTGTGGTCCCTGCCTAGAAAAAACTGTGCTGGCAGGAGCCACCAGACTAGATGCAACTTACACTGGCACAACTGGGCTCTCTCTCATTCAGCCTGTTTTGTTCAGGGGTTTAAGCTATGGCTTAGCCGATATTTGCTGTTTTGCAGTGCCTGTTTCCCGGTGTGGTGTCCTGGCATCCCCATTCAGGTAAACTGGATGGTGTAAGGGTGAGGAGGGAATGGGCTTCTGGTTTGGGGGACAAATCCCTTCCTTCTTCCCCCAAGAATCCATATTATTCTTTGCAGGTGAAGGAGAATTGATACCAAATATTTCATTTTATGTTGTTTTATTACTTAATCTCACAAGAAGTTGAATAAGGGGATCAGAGCTTCATTTCAGGGCAAAACCACTGCACAAAAAAGAAAAGGCAAGAAATTTCATTTTGAAACTCAGGGCACAATGCTTCTAAGCTTTCTCCATTTTTTTTTTTTTTTTATTTTTTTTTGGCTGAAACAGCTTGCCAAATTTGGCCTGAACTTACAAAGAGACTTGATCTGCCAAAACCTGCATTTTTTAGTGAATTAATGATTGTCATGAAAAATTTCAGCCAGCTCAGACAAAACCCAGAGCTGTTTTGAAGAGATAAAGTTAAAATGGTGCAAAAGTCTTCCCAGACAGGTCTTTATGGTTAACTTCTTAAAGGAATGTGCGTAACTAACTCCCTCTCAAATGACGGACAGTTAGAACTTAATTCTTGGATGACATTGGGCCTTCGTGCTTATATGGTGATGCCTATTTTCGACAGCAGAAGGAACTGAACCAATGACCACCAGCAAAAATCAGAGTTCACACTACCTGCATTCCCCCACGCCCAAGGATCTGCACAGTTTTCTTTACAGTACTATTTGAGGAGCACTAGGTAGCTCACCACACGATGTTAATGGATCTTGCCCTTCTCCCTAGGAGCAAATTTCTGCACTTGGCAGGTTTCAAACCAAGCTTGCTTTAGCTATAAAATGCACACTCTGCTGAAAAATCCCAGCGACCAGCTCTGCTCTTTGGCCTTGCTTCATTTTCAAATCAAAGAACAGCTTCAGCATCCTCCCTCATCCTCCCTTTTATTTCCCTCTTGGCAAAAAATAAACACATATATTTTTCCTAGGACGCTGGTATCTCTGCCCAGAACATGCCATGATATTATTTTTAACTCTGTTTTCTCTTTCTTGCTTTTCTTTATGGAAGAGCCTTGGAAGCCCTCTTTTTTTTTTTTTTTTTTTTTTCATCTACACCCGCATCTGCTTTGCCCTTTCCTTCCCTTCCTCACTCCCCTTGATAAAAGACCCTGGTCCGATTCCAGCAAACTGCCAAATGTACCGTGCACAGAGCTGGGTAGAAATACCTTGGATGATTAAGTCACCCTTTTTAAATAGCCTGAGCAGTTAATGTCATCTCTTTCTGCCAAACAGTTTCTTGCCTACCCATATCTGTTCAGCAGCACGGCGGCCAACCGCTCTTGTTCTTGACTTGTGCTGAGAAAAGGCAGCTCACAAGCCAGACAGATATGTAGACATCCCCTGAAACAACAGGAGGAGGTACGAGAGAATAGAAAGAAGCGTTGCTGGGCAGATCGAACATTGCATTTCACCAAAACGTTGTTGTTTCCTTGCTGAGTATGGACCGAGTGTTGTGTTAAGAGCCTTAGAGTCAGGGGATGACCAGGGAAGGAGAGGACCTTCTCTGGCTAAGAATCAGCTTTCTCTTCAGGATGGAAAAATCCTCTTTTCCCCCTGCTCCCATCAATACTAGTGAAGGGTGGGCTGCCTGGACTGCAGCAAAGGTCGAGACATTATCCTGTGCATAGTGGGTGCAGGTTCAAGTGCACTTCTGCATCTGATCTCCAGGCATTGCAGGGCCTTAATTTTTCCTTGTCCTCATTCAGGTCCAGGCCATTATCACTAACAGGTAACTGGGGCTGTGAACCAGGGGAAATCCCTTCCACAAGATGTCACGACAGCCCAGATCATGGTGAGTTTACAATCCACATGAAAACAGAGTGGATGCTTATATGGATAGCAAGAAAATCCAATGTTATAACAGCAAGACCTTAAATAATATACCAGGGTGTACCAGGGCTTTGTAGAGGATACAAACCCTTATATATTGAGAGGAGGAGGTAAAAGAGGTCTAGAAGAAATATCCCATGGCAGCTGCTCATCCTGCTGCTGAGTGCATCTGGCACCCTCCTTCCATGCAATTGCTCCACTCCTCAGTGAAGCATCACTCTGGAGTCAGCGGATCGGAGGGAGGACTCTGGACCAGAGCATCCTGCACCCAAGCCCCGTTATTGAATGCTTGTCTGCAAGCGCAGCCCTTGCCTGTCCTTCCCGCTCCCAGACAGAAGTCAAGGTCCCTGTGGCAGGAGAGCCTGACGCAGGCAGCTCCCCGCCGTGACGCTCCTGCGCCCGGGTACAGAACATTCCCATGGGGAGGCGAGGGGTGGGCAGGGGGGCCAGGGTGCAGATGTGCGCTGCCTGTTACCTTGAGCACCGGGGAACGGCTCCGGAGCGAGCGGGGATACGGTCGGCTTGTTTTGCAGTCCTACTCCAAACAAGAGGAGGAGGAGCGGGGCCACCATCAGGGATTGCATGGGAGTCTGCGTTGGAAATAACCCGACACAGCTGGGCTCTGTCCCGTGGCCTTCACCTTGCTGCTTTGTTAGGGGAAAATGAAACAGGGGGACTTGGCTGGGGAGCCCTTTGATTTCTCCTGCCTTCATACTTTGGTTTCTTTTCAGGTGGAGCTGAACGGGAGCACAGGGGGCACATTCACTCTCTGGTCCTGCAGACAAGCAGGCACCAGCATGGATGGGATCCTTCCTATTAAGCTCTCTTCACCTTCAGAAAAGGATGGTCACATTCAAAAAGACTATTGGAAATGGTCCCTGGCCCATGATAACCCCCAAACCATGCCTAGGACTCCTCTGCATCAGTGTTAGCCAGGCCAAGCCAGACCTGTGCCACACTAAGCAGGATGGATAATTGGGAGATGGAGGTTCAAGGGGTTTTTTTTTCCATGTTTCGATGTGGTACAGAGCAATGTGGTGGTCCCCTTTCCCTCCGTCCATCTTTGTGAGCTCCTCCTGCTTGATAGGTGACAGTGGCTGGGCATTTCCTCTGAGGTGAGCTATCCTGATATCCCATCCTTTTGCATCCAAGGGGACAAGGCTGTGAGAAACCCTCTGAGTAAAATGCAACCCATCCCCAGGGCTCAGACCTTCCTTACTGGAGTGCAAGGACCTGAGGCTGGGAAACAGGAGGCATGCTGAGACCGCCAGCCTGGTGGGTGTTGCTTTTATCCCAACAAAGCTTTAGATTTACAGGTCACATCTTGGGGCTAGGATGTTACCGGCACACTCTAAAGGCTTTACAGTTTTCCACCATCCCATTTTATTTTTAGACCAAATACATAAGAGAGAAACCAAGACAATGGTTTAAAAGCACCTATTATAAGTGCTTCTCCAGCACCACGGACACAAAGCTGTGCATGTAGAGCACACACACGAGTGCTTCCATCCCTTCAGACTTCCCCCAACTCCCCAGCCCACCGTAGCTGACACTCAGCCACAAGCTGAGCCTCTCTTAGCAATTTTGGCTCTGAGCATGCCTCTGCCTCCTGCTCTGAATGCTGTGGGAGTGAAAAGAGAGTAGGGAGATCGGGGGGAAGGGTGTAAATTGCTCACTGAGGATGCTATCACATCAAGCCCGCTGTTTACAAGCTGCTGCCAGGTTATTGAAGATCAGAGAGTTGCTGGGTCTAAACACAGCTACTCCTGGAGTGCAGCATGTCGAAGCTGGTTGATACATGTCCACCCGCTGCCCTTGGGTTGACCTTTAAGACCTCGGAGTTATCAGAGGGAAGCGACCATGCGGTGGGGCTGGAGGACCACCTACGGTGCGACGTGAGCTGTGTGGCGATCTTGCACAGCTCAAGGAGAGGAGATCTAGAGATACAGTCTACAGAGGGGGCTCCTGGCCCATATAGATCCAGGGCTGGGAACCTATATGAGGACCTAATCAGCCAGGATAAATAATTTCCAGTTCATAGATGGCAGAAGTTTTTTTCCCCAGTCTATCTAGTTGGGCTGATTAACCTCCTCTGTGGTGCTGGCCCATGGAGTGAGGTGGTTCTGTCCACCAGATGAAAACCAATGCTTGTGATTTCAGGCAAAATTGAGCTTAGTGGATATATCTGTACTAGTAAATCCAATACAGTCATCAGTTTTATCATGTGCAGTGTTAAATTGCTAACATGCCCCTAGCATCAGGTCAAGGTCCTTGGTTGAAGATGGCAAAGGCAAAGGTGATTAGACGAAGCTGGCAAAGGCAAGGTGCTGATAGAGAAGGAAGGTCAGAGCACATGCTGTAGGGCAGAGTCCAATTTCAAGTGCAGATGGGCTTGTTGTGTTATTCATTTCTGAACTCCAGGACAGGCCAGTTGTTCTGAAGGTTTGATCTGGATAACAAAATGTGGGGCAAATGGTCTCACATTTACTTGTTCAGAGCAGCTGAACATCCCTCTGCTTGCAAGAGCACAGGCCCCGGTCAAGGCTTATCCCTATGACTTGTAGGTGCTCTATGTTCTGCCTTTCTTCTTTGCAAGTGGGCACTTAGCAATGGGCACTGTCCCATATAGGTCCAGCCTTTACCCTTCTTAATAGATCCCTATGGGTAAGCTGACGGCCTGGTTGGGACCCCTAGCTTGTGGGGAGAGCAGCAGGCCATGCATGTAGGGCTCAGTGGGAAGAAGGTCTGTTGTTGCTCATATCACATTGCTAGTCCGTAGCACAGGGGAACTGGAGTCAAGGCCAGATCTTTCTTGCAAGGGTTTCTTCCCAAATAAAATAGGTGAGCTTATCTCTAGGCTGGGTTCCTACACGTTCCTCTCCACTTAGAAATACACTGAAATTCCTGATCTGGAGTTGTTCCTCTTCTATTTGCTCTGAGTCTCCAGGCAAACACTCAGATTCCAGGAACACTCAGAAAACTGACTGCAGTCCTTGTTAAAGTCACACACAGAGAGATGCAGACAGATATGTGACCGTCAAATGCCAGTGGAAGTAGCTAGGCCAAAACTAGGTGTCCTCATTCCCAGACACCAATATGGATATAGGTCCCATTTCTGTTCAAGTGGTCCGCATGGACAGCCCCACACCTGTGTGCACTGAACCTTCCTCAATGTGACCCTACTTAACACGTTTATTGTTTTTATCCTTCAAAGACTTCATTATGAGTTGGTAATTGCACCTGAGCTTCCTGTTATTGCCTGCTGTCCCTTGATAGAGAAGTGGTGAGCACCACAATGTCTAAATCCAGAAGTAGTAATGTTTCAGGTCCTTGTGAGGCAAAAAAAAAAGGTGTATTGTTAATACCTGAGCTGGGTATCAACACGATACCCAATCACAACTACAGGCTGGGCAGAGAATGGATTGAGAGCAGCTCTGAGAAGGACTTGGGAGTGTTGGGGAACNGTGTTCTTCCCCATGATTAGAAGATTAGATTTTTCCCCGTAAGGGTGGTGAGGCCCTGGCACAGGGTGCCCAGAGAAGCTGTGGCTGCCCCTGGCTCCCTGGCAGTGTTGAAGGCCAGGTTGGATGGGGCTTTGGGCAACCTGGGCTAGTGGAGGGTGTCCCTGCCCATGGCAGAGGGGTTGGAACTAGATGATCTTTGAGGTCCCTTCCAACACAAACCATTCTATGATTCTATGACAGCTAAGAAAGGTACCCTGTCCTGAGGCCCACATTGTCCAGGCTTGGCTGCCAAAAGGACTCAGCACCTTGACTTGCTTCCACAGACCTCCATTTTGCACCTCACTACGAAGTGATAAGGAAAGTCTTGGGTGTTGCAGCAGTTTCTCTTGGCTTCTTTTTAATCACAGAGACACCTCTGTTTTTGAAGAATATCCTCTGTTAAGCAGTGTCCCCACAGGGATTTTCATTCACAGCTGCCCAGTGCAAGGGTCATTCATTCCTCCTCGCAAGGTGCACATGATTTCACTTTTTTTCTGCCATCACTCTGCTGCCCACATCAGCTACCAGTGGCTTATGCACCAACGTTCCAGTTGAGGGTTGAGTTCAGCCTGGAGGAAATGCCCTGATACATCAGGGAGATAAGGATGCTTTTCCTCCTTGGGACCAAATTTTGCTGCATATGTTGCAAGAGCAACAAGCTATGTGTTACTGCTGCAATGTGCAGGGATGTTTCCCTGGGCTGTGCACCAAGCCAGGACTGAGGTCCTGATTCCCTTTACCAGCTGAGTCCTTTCCTGGTGGACCAGACCTCCTGAGCATCCCCAACCCAGGGCTGGGGACTGACCACAGCAAAACTCTCATCACCCTGCCATGCCTGCCCTTCTGCTATCTCCACCCCGTGGCTTCACCCTGCCCTGGAAAAAGATAGATAAGACAACTGGGAAAAGGGATCAGGTGAGGACGAGTTAAATATAGATTTGAAAGCCTGGGGGAACTCTCTTGCTATCACAGAGACAATTATGACCAGTAAAACACCTGGCTTGAGTACAACAAGGGTGACATCTGGCATGCATAGGATGGCGGTGGGAACTGGAGGCTCCAGGGAGATGTTTCTCCCTCCTGCTTTGCTGGCACAGAGCTGGAGCTCAGATTTAAGGCAGAGAGGGTGAACTGGCCGCAGGTCCTTTGCTTATTACTGCGAGGGTGGCCAGCACAGGCTCCCTCACCTCCAAGGGGAGTTAGAGCTGGATCCCCTGACGCCAGCTCCCAGGATTGCGAGTGGGCCAGGGAAGTTGGCTGTCCTTTCTCTCCAATGCTGAATAAGCTGCTAATTTTAACTGTGAGTGACCTTGAACAGACTGGTGGGAAAGGAAACTCTGGAGAAAGGAGGTCTGGAAGCAGCCTAGAAAAGGAGCACCCATGGCAGGTCACAGCAAGACCTGTCTCCAGCAATGGGCAATTGCAGATGCCATGGGCAGAACAGGGAAAGCGTGCGACAAGAGCCCTGGGAGAGCAGAACAAGGAGATCAGCAATTCAGGGACTTTCTGAGCCAGGGATGGTGTCGTAACACCTGACTCAAATCACTGGAGGATGGGCAGCTGTCCAGAAACAGCTCCAGCCCTCCTGCCTGCAACCCAGCAGGACTGCAGGGAGTGTCTTTGACACATCCCACAAACCTCTCTGGAGCAGCTATGGGCCCTGAGTGTGTAACAAAAATGCTCCCCTTGAGCTTCGTTATCCATGGATGGGTTTCTGGCTGCTGGCAGAGATGGANATCACTGGAGGATGGGCAGCTGTCCAGAAACAGCTCCAGCCCTCCTGCCTGCAACCCAGCAGGACTGCAGGGAGTGTCTTTGACACATCCCACAAACCTCTCTGGAGCAGCTATGGGCCCTGAGTGTGTAACAAAAATGCTCCCCTTGAGCTTCGTTATCCATGGATGGGTTTCTGGCTGCTGGCAGAGATGGAACTGCCATCTGACGGGCCGGTGGGGATGGAGGGGCCTTTCCTTTGGCAGTTTTGCTGGGGACTCTGTCTCTGCCTCACATCAGTAACGCATCTCTGCTCTCTGCCACCCACACAGCCTGGTTGTGACACATGGCCCCAACCTCTCCTTTGGTTAGTGGGTGCTCAGGGATGGCCACCCACAACTTTCAGACCTAGCCTGGACCACCATCAGCCCTTGGAGATGCTCTGAACCAAGACTTCCTCTTGGACAAGCAAGCCAGATGAAGTCTCCTTGGGCTGTAAGCACTAGGCTAGCTAGCTTCCTGGCCAGGGAGGGGGCCCTCCTGGCAAAAAAGTGGTCATTGTTCCCTTTGATGGAGCAGCTTGGAGACCAGGGCTCAGGCTGGCAGGACACTGATGCCCTTGTTTGCTCTGCAGTATTTGCCAGGTGATATTTGCTCTGCTGTGTGTGGGTGGAGGTAAAACAGAGCAAGATGAGGGCTCCTCACCACCTCCCTTCACTGGCAGCCCTGCCTCACTTTTGGTGGCATTGTGGCAAGCTCCAGGCACCCTGTCCTGCACGGAGCGGGTGGGGACACTTGGATCCTCAGGGTGCCAGGCTCTTTATCATGCTGGGAGAGGTCCTGAGCTGCTGGCAGAAACCAGCATGTGCTGTTGGTGAGACTGTGCTTGCCAACGCTGTTCTGCTGAGGACAAACAAGACCCTAGCATGGGATGGCATTGAAAAAAGCTAATTT
>VXBL01010431.1:178729-215126 GCA_013400195.1 Aramus guarauna
ATGCATAGGATGGCGGTGGGAACTGGAGGCTCCAGGGAGATGTTTCTCCCTCCTGCTTTGCTGGCACAGAGCTGGAGCTCAGATTTAAGGCAGAGAGGGTGAACTGGCCGCAGGTCCTTTGCTTATTACTGCGAGGGTGGCCAGCACAGGCTCCCTCACCTCCAAGGGGAGTTAGAGCTGGATCCCCTGACGCCAGCTCCCAGGATTGCGAGTGGGCCAGGGAAGTTGGCTGTCCTTTCTCTCCAATGCTGAATAAGCTGCTAATTTTAACTGTGAGTGACCTTGAACAGACTGGTGGGAAAGGAAACTCTGGAGAAAGGAGGTCTGGAAGCAGCCTAGAAAAGGAGCACCCATGGCAGGTCACAGCAAGACCTGTCTCCAGCAATGGGCAATTGCAGATGCCATGGGCAGAACAGGGAAAGCGTGCGACAAGAGCCCTGGGAGAGCAGAACAAGGAGATCAGCAATTCAGGGACTTTCTGAGCCAGGGATGGTGTCGTAACACCTGACTCAAATCACTGGAGGATGGGCAGCTGTCCAGAAACAGCTCCAGCCCTCCTGCCTGCAACCCAGCAGGACTGCAGGGAGTGTCTTTGACACATCCCACAAACCTCTCTGGAGCAGCTATGGGCCCTGAGTGTGTAACAAAAATGCTCCCCTTGAGCTTCGTTATCCATGGATGGGTTTCTGGCTGCTGGCAGAGATGGGACATTGCACTGACATGCCGGTGGGGATGGAGGGGCCTTTCCTTTGGCAGTTTTGCTGGGGACTCTGTCTCTGCCTCACATCAGTAACGCATCTCTGCTCTCTGCCACCCACACAGCCTGGTTGTGACACATGGCCCCAACCTCTCCTTTGGTTAGTGGGTGCTCAGGGATGGCCACCCACAACTTTCAGACCTAGCCTGGACCACCATCAGCCCTTGGAGATGCTCTGAACCAAGACTTCCTCTTGGACAAGCAAGCCAGATGAAGTCTCCTTGGGCTGTAAGCACTAGGCTAGCTAGCTTCCTGGCCAGGGAGGGGGCCCTCCTGGCAAAAAAGTGGTCATTGTTCCCTTTGATGGAGCAGCTTGGAGACCAGGGCTCAGGCTGGCAGGACACTGATGCCCTTGTTTGCTCTGCAGTATTTGCCAGGTGATATTTGCTCTGCTGTGTGTGGGTGGAGGTAAAACAGAGCAAGATGAGGGCTCCTCACCACCTCCCTTCACTGGCAGCCCTGCCTCACTTTTTGGTGGCAGTGTGGCAAGCTCCAGGCACCCTGTCCTGCACGGAGCGGGTGGGGACACTTGGATCCTCAGGGTGCCAGGCTCTTTATCATGCTGGGAGAGGTCCTGAGCTGCTGGCAGAAACCAGCATGTGCTGTTGGTGAGACTGTGCTTGCCAACGCTGTTCTGCTGAGGACAAACAAGACCCTAGCATGGGATGGCATTGAAAAAAGCTAATTTTCCAGGACAGGACTTTGATACACCGCTGCTTTGCTTTTGCTTTACACCAGCCAAACAAACCCACTTCACAGCTCCAGGGTCCAGCTTCAGCCTGTTATAGATGCAGGCCTCTCTCTGCTGAGCAACCTTCTTCCCAAAAAGGGTACCAGCTCCCCCATTTGCCAGACTTCTGGAAATGTAATGGACTTTTCTTTTTTACCCCTGCCCTGGCTGAGTCCTGCACACACAGGGTTGCACTGTGAGCCAGAGTCAGGCAGTTCGGGGTGTTAATATGGCATGGGGAGAAAGAAAAGTGTAGAGGAGCCTTCCTTGAGAAGCCCTAGGTCCTTATCCCCTGGGCAGGACCACGCACTCCCACCTCTTCCTTCTCCCCCCTCTGCTCTTCCATCTTGTTTAATCTCGTCCCGCTCTGACTTTTACCCAGTTTCCTAAAGGCATTCAGGAAAGCCTATAGTGTGTGCTGTGCTTAATCTGTTATTAAGCTCGAGAAAATCCACATTGCTATGAATGCCTGGGTGATGGGAAAAGCCTCAGCTGGAGCTCACACCTTACTAGACATCAGAGAAGCCAGCTGACCTCCCCAGTGCTGCTGCTCACTGGTTTTCCTTTGCTCTCCCCCTCACCTCTCTTCTCTGAGCACCTGCTGATTTTTCCATGCCTGTCTCACCTCCTGGCCCTGGCTCCAAGTTTCCAGATGCCTTTTCTGCTTTGCTATGATGTCACAGTGCACAGCTATTGCCTGGAGAAGGATTCATGCTGCAGCCACAAGGATATTTCTGCATCTGCTCGGTGGAGAACTGAGAAATACCACAGAAACTTTCCCTCCAGTGCCTCAAACCTCTTGCAAACAGACAGATGAACCCAACACCACCAGAAGACTTAGACATTACCTGCACAGATGAATTTTCACACAGAGGATGGGGGTGAAGTAAGGGGACCAAGGTTGCATGGGAAAGCAGTAGCAAAGACCAATAACAGTGGTCTGGGTTTTTCCATAGGAGAATTGGAAAGACCATTGCAGTGGTCTTTGGAAAGACCACCTGGCACCTGGGGAAGAAATTAAAATACTACCTTGGTAGTTATGCAAGATACATATCATTAGGTACCCCTTTTAATTGTTGCCTTAGCCATTCAGAGAGCTCATACTCTGTTTAAGGCAGGAATTACATCTTGTCTTGTAAAACACCTTGCGCAGCCCGATGCCTGCACAAAACAAACAACATGCTCCTCTTGGGTAGCTTCACAGGATCCTTGTAACTGAGCTGGTTGCGTGAGTGATAGGGTCCCCGCTGCAGATCACTCAAGATTCACAAACTGTGAGAACGTGAATCACTTTTTCCACTTTTCTGCTGCTCTGAGACTCACCTGCGAGCCTCTGGCTGGAGCTCATCCATGGTGAAGAGACACCTCTTAGGCTGCCAGGTAGGTATGGGGATAAAGGGGCTCTTGCAGAGCTTTCTGGGGCCATTGGAGATGTCCTGACCCCTGCAGTACAATTGTTTCCTGGGCTGGAGATCACAGGAGACAGCATCCCATTTCGCACCTGTTTTTTTGACTGAAGTCCCTGATGTACGTGTCCAGAATGCAGACTGGAGTGCAGGTCCTTTTGTCTCCAACTGAATGACCTCTGCTGTGGTGGAGCTGTGGGGTCCATTTCTCAGTGGTTTTGGTGGCTGTTGTGTAAACCCATGTCTCCTCATGGGGCTCATGGTCTCCCTTCACCTCCTGAAGAGACTCAAGCTGGTGACACAGCTCTCACAGAATTACAGAATTACAGAATCCCAGACTGGTCGGGGTTGGAAGGGAGCTCTGGAGATCATCTAGTCCAACCCCCTGCTACAGCAGGATCACCCAGAGCAGGTTGCACAGGATCACATCCAGGTGGATTTTGAATCCAGAGAAGGAGACTCCACAACCTCTCTGGGCAACCTGTTCCTCAGTCCCACCCTGCTAAGCAAAGAAAGAGTTTTCAGTGGCTTCTGCAATGGCTTCAAGGTGGAAACACACCTGAATAGGCAGCCAGGTGAGTGCCTGCCCCATCCATTTATTACAGGCATGGCAGGGAACAAAATTCAATAAATGTTTGTGCAGCATGAATAAAAAAGGCTATGGTGTCCAGTGCAGAGGAAGCACAGATTACAGTCTCTTTGTTATGTTCACCCTGGGCTTGGCCACGTGTTGCTATTGGCCATAAAAATAACCATTTCCTTTCTAAATTGAGCTACAATACTTGACTCTTTGGCCTTGGGTGATAATGCAATGCACAAGTGCTTAGCAGAAACCCTGTAACACTTCTTCCTGGTTTGTTCCAGCACAAATGATCCACAGTTTTCAGTTCAATAAAATATTTGTGGCCAAGGCGTCATATGTCTCTCATCTGTATTTATTTGCAGTGTGTCATCTCATTAATAGAAATCTTCTAGTTATGCATAGAGTTCCTGGTAAATGTGAAAGACCAAGCTGGAATTCAAGCAGTGGGAAAGACTGTTTCTTCAACTCCACTGAAATTCTTGAATAAATGACTAATAAATATTTCTTTAAAATGGGCTTTTTATAGTTATAGTGCATACCACTTGTCCCCTGGAACCATGAAACAAATGAAGCAAGTCTGTTCCATCTTAAATTAGCACAAGGACCTACTAGCACTGGGTTCACAGGGCCCAGGAGCTAGGTTGTGAAGATGGAGACGGGTGGATGAAGTTTGCTGATGATTTGATGAAGGGATCTGTCTACCGTGTCCAGGCCCTGGCTGCACAGCTGCTCTCCAGTTGTTTATGCTGAATTGGAGGATGACTTCTGGTGGCTCATGGAAGTGCTTGGTAGGAAACTTCATCTTCTTCCATGAGGAGCGAAGCTGCCCATGGGTCTGCTATGGAAAGCAATTGCAGATCAGAGGTGTTATGGGTGGGATAGGAAAAGAGCTCTGAGACACCAGAGGTTGATTCACTTCCAGGTTTGGACACTTGGAGGGTGGGGGAATGCCACCTCCTGAACACAACTAACGCTCTTTTCCACACTCTGAGGTTTCCTATCCAGCTCCAGCTGCAGGTCTCCCATAGACTCCTATCCACCAGCTCAATGAAAACATCCTGGACACCCTCAGACACCTCTGCTAGTTCTAGGATTTCCCAGGCTCTATCATCTCAACCAGTTCCCTTCCTCCTGTAGCTCAGACACCTGTTTTCTGCTATTAAAGCCTCTTTCCCTCCTGAGGATGCGGGAAATGACATTTCCAAGCTGTGCAAACCAGCCATCTCCAGAGACTTTGACCTCCTGTGAATGCTAAACTAGTCCCTACATGCTCTTTCTCCCATTTGTGGGTCTGCAAAGGAGGAACAAACAGTATTTGAAGCCAGGCAAAGTGTTGTTCGTGTTGACACAGGCAATGTTGCCCCACCAGGAACACCCAGGAAGTGATGCTAGCACCACAGTGGGAGATTTTGTCTCATCACAGGTGACAGACAGGGGCATTATGTCACTGAAGATCAAGGCCTTGCACTGAATGTAGCTGCCAATAGCCCGGTTGTCCCTATGGATTTATTACAAATCTTCCCACTCCATTTTCCTTCTAGGCCTTCTTGCAGCAGTAGCGTGCACAGGTAACTCTGTGTTACGTTTCGGTGATGGTCGGGTATTTTTTCTGGCACACAGGAGTCATCTCTGCTGTTTCTCTCTTGGAGCATCCTTGTTACACTATGAAAAACACCCTCTACAGCAGGACTCAAAATCTGGTTCACGGGATAGAAAACAGCAGACCAAACACCCCGGAGAGGTGCTGCTCAGCATCATAACCTTAAGGGGAGTCCCAGCCTGGTGCTCACTGCTGTGGTCCTAACACCCCTTCAGTGTGCCATCTGTGCCTTATTTCTTCATCCTCTGCTCCACCACCCAGAGCAACTGCCGATCGGAGACCACCCTGCAGCCTAACGTGGACATTCCCACCGGAGCTGTGGGTCAGAGATACACCTGAGAGCAGGCAAAGGGCATCTGAACCCTCCTGGTGCTGGGCATGGAGTGGGACCTGCAGTGGGGCTGGCATGATGTGCTGATGCTGCATCAGGAGCTTGTGCAGTGAAGGGCTTAGCAAAGCAGGGAGGGTATTTTTTATTTTTGAGGTATTTTAATAGCTATATTTTTAATTCCCCCCCTTTCCCCCAGATTTGCGGGGAGGGAGGGACATCTCGTGGCCATACCACGAATATCTCTCCTGCCTCTGGGCTCCAAGGCCGCCTGTGCCGGCCGTCGGTGGGCTGCACCCTGGGCATCCCCCTTCCCTTTCCCGAGTACCACCCCAGCATCACCCCGAGCTGCCCGGAGAGCCCCACAGCTTCTCCCCTTATCCTCCAGGGGCACGGGAAGCACAGGGTCCCATTCTCGCCCTAACACCTGAATAAAGAAATGTGAAATGGTGGTATCCAGTTCTTTATTATTGACTTGGGGAAGAGGGGTGGCACCACTTGGAGAGATTGCTCCAGAGCTTGGGAGCCTGGCGTGGCCCAAGGAGGTGCAGATGGGACACGTTCCCACTCTTGCCCTTGGGGTGAAGGGGTTTGTAGTATTGCTGGCAGTGGCATCAGAAGTGGGGGAGAGATTGTGCACACCCCTGTACCACCATCCCTGCCATGGTCCTCTCTTCCCGGGGCTGCAGTTGCAGGGCTGAGGGGTTTTTCTTTCTCCAGGTGGGTGACAAAAGAGTCTGATGTCCTTCATGGCACAGATGATGTCTGCAAAGTAGGTACAGACCTCCAAGGCAAATGAGGAAGCAGCTGTGCCAGTGCTCAGCCACCTCTTCAGTCTCCATCATAAGCACAAAGCTGGCAGCATCCACCTCCCTCACGTCCTTCCTTGTTCCCCATCTCCAAATGCATCATGGCAGCACATGGGAGAAAGGGAAAGGCATGAGATGAGCCGTTGCCAGGTGGTGGTTTCCTCCAGATCTGTCCCAAGGTGCTGGTGGGACTGTGTCTTACTGCTGAGGCTCTGGCTCATACTGCTTCTCCGTGGCAGTGTAAAAGTCTTCGAGGACTGACTGCAGGTACTCAAAGGTTGGGCGCTCCTCGGGCTTGTTTCTCCAGCATTTCAGGATGATGTTGTAGAGTTCACCAGGACACATGTCTGGGCAAGGCATGCGGTAGCCCCGCTCTAGATTGCGAATCACCTCGGGGTTGGTCATGCCTGGAGAGAAATGCAGCCCAACAGGAGTTATTCAGCACCCTGGGGGAGAAGCTCACTGCTCCCAGTAGCTCACATCCAGGCAGGGCTGGAGGGGTATGAAGGACCGTGATGCTGGGCCATATCTGGGCACCATCCCTTCATCAAGGTTACGCTCCCCTCTCCACCCCTCTGTCCCCTCCCTCACTCCTCTCTATAAGTTTTGCCTACCATGGGTATAACTGAGGCTCATGGGAGCCTAGAAGACGAAACCCAACACGAAGAGACAGGAGTGTGTGTCTGGGCACACGCGTGCACACTTGCGTGTGTGTCTCCAAGCATAAAGCAGCACTAGATGCTTTGAAGCTGATGCACGCTCATCTGGTATTCACAGCGTACCTGGGTAAGGGATCCTGCCGTAGGTTATGATTTCTGTCAGGAGTATCCCGAAAGACCACACGTCAGATTTGATGGTGAAAACTCCAAAGTTAATGGCCTCTGGCGCCGTCCATTTGATGGGGAACTTGGCACCTGTCCGGAAGAAGCAAAGGGAAATAGCACACGGAGGTACAGCATCTCCCTCTGCTCCCATGGGTGCCTGCAAGCTGTTCCCCCAAAACTGCATCGGGGGGCTACGATGGGACTTACTGATGTGGAGTTATGGAGATAAGGCCAGAGGATGGTAATTGCTGCCTATGTCATGGTTTTATTAAAAGGTCATTTCTACTTGGCGTCTCTTTGCTTTTCTTCATTCTTTTTCCAGTGCGATCAAGGCTATTTAATCTTAAAAGACTTTTTCATACGTATATGCTTATAAACATCCGTAGCTACTGATAAATGGAGGCCAAATAGTGAAAAAACTTAATGCTTTAGGTAACTGATAATATGCTTATTAAAAAACCCCAACCAACCTCTAGGTAAACTATTTTACTGATAAAGTTAGAGGAATCTGCAGTCTTATAACCCCTTTGCACCTCTGGTGTGTTTAGGAACTCAGGAACGGAGCCAGGAATGGCAGCATGGACCAGCGCCACGCACGCCGAGCGTGCAATGCTGGGAGCGAGGTACAGCCCTTGGGCATCAAGCAGCTCTTGTGAGAGACCCATCGCCCTTCAGGCAGCAACCTGCCATGGGGAATCAGTGGGTTTCTGTAGACCAGACTATGTGCCTCTCCTATTCAATGTCAATGCCTCGCGTAACTTTGCTAGAGGACAACAACAGTAGTATTTTATTCAGTATAAAATCACTCACTAGAAGGGGGTTGTTTTTAGCAAAAGTGCATAAACAATACAGAAATATAAATTCTCCAACTTAAAGCTAAATATGTATATTAAAACCAAAAAAAGTTCCATTTTATTTTGTCCACCAAGTTCTTATTTTGCGCGCTGTGGACAGCAAGGACCATAAGATTGCAATTTCAGTTTAGCTAAGGCAAAAATACCGCCCACCCACAGCCCCAAAACACCTTGATAAGAAGGAACTGAATGTGTTAAAGACTGCAGAGGAAACCACATTTTTATTTGTATATATCCTTTCCGTACTGAAAGTCCAAATGCAGTATGTGAAATAAGTGTCTTTGTTCTTGCACATCGTACTCTGACAAGGAGACTGATGAGGCTCGGAAATGCAGTCTATGAAGTGAAAAAACATTCAAAGCAGACAGAGGGGCAGTTGTTATTTCAGATTAAAGCTATCTGGAACGATGCTCATAGGATCTGTTTTCCACTGGAAATGTAGCTCCTATTAATTTCATCAAAACTTCTCTTAAGGATAAAACTGCCTTAAAAAATTGCAACAATCTCACAGGATGCCTTCATGACATTTCACAAATTACATTTGTGAGCTTTTACTACTTTGAAATAGTTTTACGTGTTGAAATGGGCATAATTTGTATCATAAAGTATTTTGGGAACAGCAAATTGAAAGAAAGTTTCCCCTCTTATAAGAGATAAAAAAATCTGTTAAATTTTCTTTCCCTGGAGTATTCTTTATGGGGAATTTTAGCTTCATCCCAACTCTAAAGCAAGGATGGATTTCTAAAATTTGAAAATCTTCTGGTACGTGCCACCTGCTAGATTTAGTTGTTTTATTTCAATCCTTTCTGCTTGTTTCCCTGGTGCTCTATAAAGACTCTTTGCAATCTGAATGACATGATCTCATTAATCGACTTCAAAGTACAGAGAAAAAGCTGCCACCAGAGGAATCTGACTTTACCCTGTTGTCAAATGGCTGTAGACGGACCTCTGCACCAACCAAACCAGTTGACCTCTCATGGCCATGCTCTCCTGTACCACTTCACAGGCTCAGCCTAAGCAAAGGTCTTGGTTTTGCAGGTGGAGTTATAAGGAGATTTCACATTAACATGGGGTATATTGGGGTTTGTATGTCTTTTTGGTTTTGTTGTTGTGTTTTTTTTTTAGGAGTTTTGTTTTGGCTTAGATGCTCAAGGTGCTCTTTTCCCATGAGAAACACCTGCCAAGCTGCAAACCCTCTCCTACATTTTATAAGCTGTCCTTCTGTTATGGAAGGGATCTGATCTAGTCAGGGCTTGGTTTGCCTGGGACATCTGGAAACTGCCTTTAGGTCCAGATTCGTGGCTCCAGCTGCCCGCTGCAGTCCCACAGTGTGTGGTGACTGATTTACACTACTGTTTCCTTCCCTGCGGACTGACTCACTGTGGACACCTAGGCACAGGCAGCAGGTTTCATTAGTAGAGGTCAAATTTCTCCAGTAACACAACCCGAGATTCAGCAGGACTCCCCAAAACAGCACCACAAAACGTTTTCCACATTTTCCTCTGCAAACCTCACTTGCTCTTTATTGTCCCCAAGCGCTGCTGCCTCTCCTGGGACCCCATTTTTGGCTCTCTTGCTTGCTCTGCCTGCTGCCTGGGTGCTGACAACAGCGGCGATGTGGGCTCTGGTCTGATGCCATCAGCAGTGATGCCCTGTGCTTGGACCCATCCCAGCCCTTGGATGCCCCTTATCTCAGCACGTCTGCGTAGCAGGAGGATTACAGATAAGGGAAATGTGTTGATGAGGCAATGCTGGGAACGACACCCACCTTCTTGTGCCAAGTATTCATTCTCAATGATCCTGGCCAGGCCAAAATCAGCAATTTTGCAGCAGAGCGTCTCTGAGACGAGGATGTTGGCGGCTCTCAAGTCGCGGTGGATGGAGTTCATTCGCTCGATGTAGGCCATTCCCTCTGCCACCTAGGAGAGGAGGAAGAGTCCATCTTCATCAGTCACCTCCCCGTGACAGCAAGCTAGCCTGCCTGCATCTTACCCACCTTTACAAAAGCATAGCATGCGTATAGGGTTGCTCACATGCCTCTGTGTGCATGGACATGCATATATGCTCCATGGATGGATGGACAGGTAGATCGACAGACAGATAAACAGGTAGACAGATACATACATACATAAATAGATATTGCCTGTGTACAAGTCCATATGTGTAGCTCTACCAGCAGGCACTTGGCCTCCAAAAGCTTTCAGCAGCCAAGTCAAGCAGAACAGAAGCATCACTCTCTGTTTAGACCGAAGTTACAGCTGTGAGTCGTGTCTGTAGCGTGATGCAGAGAGCTGACGCAAACCTGAAGCCACATCACTGGATTCCCAGTTTCTGCCACAAGACTCTCCCCTCTAGTTGGGATTTTAATCACAAACACTCCAGATTTAATATATGAATTTAAAAAAGAAAAAAAACGCTCCAAGAGCTCATCTGTCCCTCAGTCACAGTAGCAAAGTTCAGATCTAGGACAACTAGATGTTCTTCAGCAACCTCCTGTGTTCTCCCTCACTGGTCTGCTTTGGGATTGGGAGGAGACCTCTGGACATCCCTCCACAATAAAACTGGTGTTTTCTTTCCCTATGCTTGATCCAGAGTAGGACCCAGGACAGAATACAGTTCCCCTCTGTTGCTTACAGGATGCGTTAGAGCAGAAGACTCAGATGTCCGTAGAAATATGACTGGGACAGAGAACATGTCCCTGGACAAATTCCTTGTCCTGGGCATGTGCTGCCTTCTTCAACCATGTCCAAACTTTACTTTGGGAGGTTCTTGCTCCCAAGATCATCTTTCACTGTTTAGCTCTTTGGAACAGGGAGCAGCCCTGGGGAAGCGCCTGGTGTGTGACAAGCCCCTATAAATGATGGCGGCAATCTTTTATTGCTGGGTGCTGGGAGATATAGAAAAAAGAGATTGCCAAGTTGCTCTATCAGTCAAGTCTCAGATTTGAGGTAGGTATTTATCAGGAGGATGAGTGGATGCACGCAACCCCTGCTAACAATGGTTAGTGCCTATTAAAGCTTTTATGCGCCTGTGGGTGAGGGCAGAACAATTTTCCACTCCATACAGATTCACATCAGCATCTTGACTTACATGTGGTTTTAAACAGGATACAAACACATACTTTCCAATGCTGTATTTCTAACCTGTGTCAACACCCCTTCAGCGCAAGTGCTGTTTGCTGCAGTGGAAAGTGGAAGAATTGATGTAATTTCCTGTCCTGATGTTAATGAGATAGTACCCAGCGATGGGCCTGTTCCAGCCCAGCGTGCTTTTGAGCGTGTACCCTTGAGACTGACCACAGGATCAAATGCATGGGCCAGAGATTTCTAATTTTAACTCCAACGGATGCTATTGGATCCAAAATTGCACAGAGAGGGTTGGGGACCCGTCAGGCCATGATGTCATCCCAACACCGCAGATGAACAGATTGCAAAATAGCTCAAGAGACTACCCTTTTCCTCCTCCTCCCGGAGCTACCCAGTGAGTCTTTGAGTCCCTGCCCTGGGGATGCGGTGCTGGGGAAGGAGGGGCAGCCATGAAAGTTGTCCTTCCGATTGATACCCATGCCTTGAAGAATGGGAAAATCCTTCTTACCCCACGTGCTGTGGGTGGCTTGTGTGGGTTATTACATTGCTGGGGTGTGTGATTTTGGTCTGTGTTTTCTCTCCTGGTCCTGGAAGTGATGCACAGTGCAGGATGCTGCAAAGTGCATGGAGGGATGCAAGAAAGGTGTGCAGGGTAGGTGAGTGCTTCCAGGTGCTCACGGAGAAGGGACATCCATGTGCACTTGTTCGACCCCACTGGCGGTGCCTGCTGTGGGGACTATTTGACCATTGTGGTGGATGGGTTTCTGGCCAGCTCTGGCCATGCCATGCAATCACATTCAAGACTTCAACCCTGAACTCAGAGAGGAGTTTTGGGTGAACGAGGTTGCCCTGGGACAGGTTTCTGCCAGGGGTTCTGGCAGCCAGTGCATTGTCAGACCTATACCACCCTCCTGCTGGGGACAGACAAGATCACTGACCTCTCCCCAGGTGCTTCCACACACCTGCCTGGAAATGCTTTGTTATTCCATGTGCTCAATGCAAGTTACAATATTGTGATAAAAAAATGCACGAGCCCTTGTAGCTTCTGCTGTCCCTGCCTCAAAGCTGGGTATACTGTTGGCCAACAGCTTTGCTCTGGGTCACTCCTGTGACTATAGCTGAGTGCAGATGGCTCTGGCTATGGCACTTTCTTCTTGCCTAGAAATGCATCAAGCCAGTTTCTGGCATAATACTCCCACCAAACCCAAGGGCTCTTTAATACAGATTAATTTGGACCTTTCTGCTTGTCATCAGGAATTTAAAACAAACCACAGGGTATAACTTTCAAGAGAAGGATTGAAAGAATGAAAAAGGGAGGGAGGGAAGAGGGGACATAAAGAGAGAAGGAGGAAAGGAGGGAAGAAATTAAGGGAAAGATACTAAACAGGGAGGCTGCAGGTGGCCCCATAGCCTCTCACAGACAGCAAAGATAAAGCGCCAGATACGGAAGATTTATCAGTAGTGAAGACGGAAGGCACTGAAATGTGTTCCGCCCTTCACAGGGGTGCAGAGGAAAATAAAAATGACAGATGGGGACACTGCTTTAAAGTATTTAAATGTTTTCATTCTAGTTAAAGCAAGAAGGAAAATCTTTCACTATCATATAACATTTGCTCAATATTAAGACTCTCCAGTTTTTAATGCATTATAAAATAATTCTGTATGATGACTGGAACCAAGTGGCCAGCCTTTACATGTTGTTTTCTCAGGCTCACTTTGGCCCAGAGAGGCTGAGTGATCTTATGGATAAATCCCAGACCTGCACATCAAAACAACAGTATTCAGCCATGACACTGATGCTTCATGACGGGTTTCCCCTTCCCCCCCCGCAATATTTCCAAAATTAGCCTGACTGTCTGGGTGAGCCAAACTTTGCCATCTCATTGCCCATCTCATCCTTCATGTACAACTTGTTGCCACTCTGGCTGTGGTTTCCCTAACTTTGACCTGTTTGAGTTTAGATGCACTTCTGGACTAAAATGTTACAGTGCAGCTGCAACTATTAACATTTACAGCCTAGGGACGCTTAGAAGGAAACAATCCAGCAAAGGTAAACTTTAGTTTTCATAAGGAGCAATATTCCCGGATTTGAGGGTCAGAACATCCTTTATGCCTAATCATCAGAGGGGAAGAACTGCTGAAAGCCAGAGTGTCTCTACATTGAAAGTCTCTTTGTTGAGGTTTTTCTTCCTCTTGGTAAAAAGAGAAACAAACTTATTTGCTGCTCAGCAAGCCAGAAAAAAACCCCAGAACAAACCCAAAACCAAGCAAACAAACCCCATTTCTCTAGCACTGCAGTCAGTTCCCCAGAGGCTGTCCTGGGGATAGCAGAGCATTGCTGAGCTGACAAGCACATCAGCACAAGAGGGCTGAGAGAGAAACCCTAAGAGAGCACACCAGGAGGTGCTGTTTTTCTCCAGGAAATAAATGCTCCAACAGACTTCAGACTTGCAAGAATTTCACTGAGGCAACAACAAATCATGGTCTTGAGTCTGTTTTCCAGAGACTGTTCACTAACCTGAGCAGACATATCAATGAGTTTGGGGAGATTCAATTGGCTTCCTTCTTCTGTCTTCAAGTAATCCAGCAAACACCCTGCGAAAGAGGAAAGATTGCTGTGACTCTTCTGAATAAGCCTTTGCTTAAATAAGCATTTGTTTTCTCCTGGTGCTTCTCTGAATATATACAACAAATCTGCCTGCATCCTACAGAAGATCCGAGGAACCACAGTGTGCATTTGCTGCAGCAGCTTCTATTATGAAAGTTCCCAAGTGCAGCCCATTTTTCCAATGTATTTCGCACAGACCTTTTGTAAACTGCTGGCCATCCTTCACTCAAAGCCTTAGAGACAAGAAGGGGAAAAGAAAGCACAATTTCACCATGAGGGGAGTAAAAGACTGAAACAAACTTCCAGTAGGAACAGTGGAGATGAGGACTTTAAATACTCTTCAAATGGAACATCACTATCTTGTGAAGTAGTTTATGAAATATGAGACCAAAAAAGGCAGGATTTCATCATCCAGAAAGTCCCTTCCAGTACTAGGAACTGTCAGTACTAGGAACTGACTTGTGGGTCACTTAGTCCTTCTGCTAACAGATTTGGTACAATTCCCTCCTCCCCAACCCCATTATGCATGGGAGTACCAGCTGGCTCGCTGACCTGATTTTGCAGAAACCCAACAAAAACTCAACGAGTCTCTTTACCGTTGGCCATGTACTCTGTCACAATGTAGATTGGCTGCTTCGTGACTACTGCATATAGCCGGACAAGTTTGTTATGCTGGAGCCTCTTCATCAAGTTTGCCTCTGCCAAGAAGGCATCAGGATCCATGCTGCCCTCCTTCATGGTCTTCACAGCCACCTTGATGTTGTTCTTGTAATAGCCTGCAGACATATAATGATGCATTGAGAAATTTTGTTGACTCTACGGGATCTTTCAGGCTGTGCAATAAGGAGCAGAAAAGCATGTGTATCAGGGAGCAGAAAACAACAGCAACAGCTTTCAATGTCCCAGCAAGAAACAAAAGGACAATCTCAGTGCCAGTGGCCTCTGAGCAGCCAGCAGGTATGAGACACAGCACAACTGTCAGTCCATGTGGCTTCATGAGGGATCATCCCTGCTCCAGGTGGTGGATGTCCATGCAATGAGCCCATCCTCATGCAGTCCTCCTAGCCCTGCTAGGTTCCTTCTGGGTGAAAACCCCTGGGTCTCCCACCAGCTGGGTTCTCAAATAATCCAAATGCCGTTGAGAAAGCCAGGACACTGCAGTCAGGATGTCGACTCAGTCTGGTCCTGTCCACAATCTCAATTGCCAAGGCAACAGGCAACCACAAAGAGGACAGCAAAGGAAGCTGAGCTCACCCCACTTCCTCTCCCACTGATAAGCAGTGGGCAGGAAGCCGTAAGGGATTCAGATCTGGGTTAGAAAGTGGCACAGGAAAAAGTGGGATAATACCACCCAGGTACACTGCTCTGTGTAACTTAGGATCCTACAACCATACCCAGGATTCCCAGGAAGAATGAGAGCATGTCTCAGGAGATGAGTATATAGTTACTTCAACACCTCCCACATGCGTCTAGCCTGTGAAACCCATGCTCAACCACCGATCTGTGTAAACACAACTGGTCGGGTCCTTCCCAGCAGTATGGCATCTACTGCTGTTTGCCTACCCATAAATGTGTGTTCATACTTTACAATCTCCACTCCCAGACTAGTCTCGTCTTAGGGAAATAGTGTTTTCTGTCTCTTCTGTTTAAATAGTCTTTGCTGGAATGGGAGGAATTGTACTTACCCATCCACACTTCCCCAAACTGTCCACTGCCAAGTTTCTTCACAAGCTTCAGAGACTCTCGTGGGATCTCCCATTCGTCCTGTGCCCAAGGTCTCTGGGGAGCCACGGATATGCAGGGAGCTGTGAGCCGCTGGCACAGGCCATCCCCCTTCTCTGTGTGAGGACAAAGCACAAGATAGCTCAATGGGATGGTCTGAACTTTCAGCCCCAGAGCTAACCTCCTCCAACATTTACACAAGCCAGGAAAAAGTCAACCCATGGGAAACCTCCACAACCACACAAATGTTTCAGCCACAGGGATCAAGGTACCCAGAATTGACTCAATTAAAGGAAAAAGCACAAAAGGAGTCATAGAGGAGAAAATTCTCCTGACCAGCAAGTCCAAACCCTGCTTTCCAAGCATCCCTCCTGCATATCCCTTCAGCATTCATCTCTTTCCTTTCCCAGTGGGAGAAACTCCCTGGATATAGGGCTGTGGGCAGAAGTCACTCTCACAGTGCTCTAGGATGAAAGATAGGACATGGGTGCCCAAGTTCTGCTTGGAGAAGCACACCTGGCCCATGAGAGTGGATGGTGTGATGGTGATGGCTAGTAAGCCCATCTTCCCTCTGCCCACACGCTCACCTTTTGCTAGGAGACAAACCCATTAGAGAAGGCAAGCAACTTACGGCTGTAATGATGGATTAGCTCTGGCAGGCTGGAGAAAGTCATCCTGGGGGAGATGTAATACCCCCCGCCATCTAAAGAACGGATCCTGTAGTGTTTGATGATGTCCCCGTGAGCAGAGTTGCTGTCTCTCACGGACAAGGAATAGGCACCTGGAGAATGAGCAGAAGAAGGAACTGTGAGGATAAGCAGCACCCTACTCAGGGACCAGCTCGGCTGCCTACAGCTGCAGACACCTCTCCCAGCCCTTGCTGATGCCTTCTCAAGGCAAGTCACACCAGACTGCAAAGCTACAAACTTCCCTCTCCTCAAGGCAAGTGGAGAGGATAAAGGTTCATCAGAGCTTAACTAGCTGTGGAGGCTTGGTTAAGGCCTGCCTATGCCATGGCCAACAGACCCAAGGAAGCAATATGGCAATCAATAGCACATCTCTAGTTAGAGCAATCAGACACTCTTTAGGTCGTGATGGTATTCCCACAGCTCCATGTCTCCCATCTGAGCTCTCTCAACCCCACCATCTCATCTGGACAAAGCAAGTCACTGCAGTCTCACCAGTGTGAACGAACACAGGACTGACAAGGAGCTAAACCACCCCACCAGCACAACCAGAATTTCAGTTAGTGGGGTGGACGAGGTCAAGAGATACATGTTCCTTCTCAGCATTATCCAATGTCCTCATGTCCCTGTTATGCCCTACAACTCAAGTGCCAAGGTCACCAGTTCAGCTGGGAGGTACAGAAGGGGGTTCAGGAGAATTATCTTGTTGAGCCATAAAGTTGTGACTGTGGCTAAACCACATCTAGATTCAGATCCAGGGGCCTTTTCACCTCAAGGGACCTACTCAATGATCTACCACTCCAACCTGCTATTCTCTCCTTATAATGAGTTTATAATCTAAACCAAAGGGTTGGGTTTTTTGCACACAAAAACATCACTAGATGTTGCTACAGAGCAGCAATGTCCAGCCTATGCCAGTGTAAATTTCAAGACAGCTTAGCAGTGGTTTTTTTTTTTTTTCCTTTTGTCTGGATCATATTTCTTGAGTAAGTTGTTACAAGCCTGCTGAGCTGTGAAAAGTCTAATACATCACTTGGGTTGATAGGATGCCTTTTTTAATGTTTGAAAAGGCAGAGCTATATGTGTTAAAAAGTACGTATCTGTCATCTAGGATCAGAAGCAGAAGTGGAGCCTTCCACAGTGACTCTGAAACCCTAATCCTGCATGCGAGGGGAAGGTTTACTAACATTTAACACTCACTGGCTGGTGTTTCTCCAAGGCAGCACCAGCACTTCCCTACACCGCGGCTGGAAACCATTTACATTTTTTAAAAGTAACAAAAGAAAACCACTTCTGCGGATATTTGCTGTGTTGCAGTGATTACAAATCTTTACAAACAAAATTTGGGAGTCTAAAATTTTCCCAAGTGCTAGCAGTCATTTTTGGGGGACCCCCTTTCTTCAGAGATCAGACTATGAGATATGGTGTCATAATGTTCACAGAAGACCTGCTGGTTTAAGTGCAGAGCCAAGGAACCTCGACATTGGAAGCGCAGGGCCTCAGCATAGTGGACTCTTTCTCAACAGAGGTTGCTCTTCTGAAACTCTCCTTCACCATGAGTGTCAGGCAGAAGACAGACCTGAGAAGCCCCTTTGGCTCTATCAGTTCTGCAGCTGCACCTCTGAGAAGCAGCATCTTCAACAGCACAACAGAAAACTCCAGGGAAGGGCAAAAGAATAGCTCATTTTTGCAGTCTATGTCTCAGGGACCAAAGGTCACTACACGGCTAAGGGTGTCTTTCCCAGGGAGTGATCTTTGGTCCCTAGTGTGTGTAGAGAGGTGTTGGCATGACTTGTGTTCGCAGTGCTCAGCACAAGTCCTTCTAGAGTGGAGTAGTCACATTCACACTTGCTAGCAATTGACCCCAGACCTCCTCTGGCTCTTCTGCGGTACCTTTGTGGCCCTGAGTTGCTAATAATAATAACAACAACAATAATAATATCAGCAACAATAAAAATTAAAGTTTATGATTTATAAGTGTCTAAACTATCGTCATCATCATCATCATCATCTTCTATTATTGTTGATGATGATGATGTTATTTTAATTCCAAAGTGAGTTGAGCTTATACAGCACAAGTCCAACAGGCTTAGGGTATGTGTGGGATTTTTACGAGACAAGGCCCGCTAGAAGAAGGAGCCAAATGCGGTGTGAACCCAGCTGCGCTGACGGCAGACGGAGTTGCAGAAGGGAGCACAGGACTTAACGACTAACATGTGCAAGTGGGTGCTTGGGGGCCAAGAGTCAGCAGAGAAGAGGAGACCTGATCTGTTTGTTAGTGTGGTTGCACCTAAAATGCCTGCTCTCCTGCAGGACCTCCTTTCCAGATCCCATTGACCCTTTAAAACCCTCTTGCAAGTTTCAAACCGGTGACATGCAGCGGTGACAGGGGCTCCGGGCACCCTTCAGGCCACTCTATCAGCTGCCTACTGCCAGCATTAATACTTATGCTGTCATTAGAGCTAATGACTGTATTTCACCCCAAGTCAGAGTTTAGTTTGCTGGAGCAAGCGTGGTAGAGCTTTCCCTGTCATTCACCGTGTCCCGTTATGTTCCCTTGGGAGCTGCAGTGTAAAAGCAAAGCACTAGGGCTGAAAAGCTTCACCTCTCCCAGTGACAGCAGCAAATGAAAAATGTTCGAAAAAAAAGGGGAGGGGGGCAGACAGATGGCAGGACTCCTAATCTCCTCCGATGATAGCCAGGATGGCTGACAGGAATTCTTGCTCCTCAGCCACAAGGGACATTCACCTGTCCTACAGTCCTGCATCACATCTTGGCACAGACCTGGGCTGACACACAGAGGTCCACCCCTGCACTCGACATCAGCTCAGAGCAGTGTGAACACAACCAGATCTTGCCCTGGGCAGCTCTGGGTGTCAGATCCTCCTCTTCTGGGATCACCAAACCATCCTACAAGGGCTCACAGGTCCCTTTCTGTTCAAAGGTTGGCAAGCTTTGTATGTGAAAGAGCAATGGAAGATGTAAAGGGTGGGATTCGACTTCACATCATACCTAGGGCTGATTCAGTCACCTAAACATGGGTGTCTGGTACTACTTGAGATGCTATGGAACATGCCCATGGACTTGGCAGATATGGTGCAAAACCACAGCTCCTCGTGGAGCACCTGGAGATGACTCTAAGCTGTTCAGGGTTTGGCAACCAAACCAAGCCCCACTGGCTACAGGGGGAGCTCAGGCAACAGCCACATGTGACATCTACATTTTGATGCCTGCATCTCAGACTGAGTCCCACCACATGCAGCATCTCCTGTTCCTATAGGTCCCATCAGGCTCTTAACTCCTTCCCAATGGGAAACCCAGGAGCTCAGCTGGATGTGGTGGCTGAGCTCCGCGAGGTCCCTCCTGTCGGGAGCACAGACACAGCAGTCTTGCTGCGAGCCAGGAGTTCGTGACTCGGCACAGCTGTGCGACTGTGTTCCTGCAGGTTTCAGAATGATTATTACTTCTGGGGAAGATTTGTTTATTTCCAGCAGCTTCGGCAAGACAAGCTCTTCGCCAATGATTTCACTGCTGGTCTGCTTCCCACATTGTCCTGACAAGGACCCATCTTCCTGGGATGTTGAACGTGCCTTTCATGGCCCCTGCAAAATGTTGGCTGAAAGTGAAGACCCCAGGTTTGCAGATCTTCAGTATCTTTAATCATGACCAAAGCAAGACACTGCTTAGGATGGGCTGTAAATAGGTGCGGCTCTTAGGCAGGGTGCAGAATGTGTCCCATTGTGGCTGAGGCAACCCAATATGAGGCAACCACCCTCCGGTGTATGCAGCTAAGGGGGCTACAGTCCTTAGCTTGACTCAGTACTTGTCCCTGAAGATAAAATGTTGCTGATGATGTGCAAAGTGAAGGAAAATATACATCATGGAGGAGGAAAATAGGAAGAATCTGTGGTGTTTGAGGGGCAGGTTTAATTCCATGGCATGCTCTGGACATCTTGTGGTGAGTCACAGGGTGCTTTACATTAGTGATCTCAGTTTCATGGCATATTTGAAGATGCAGGGCTTTGTCTTTTCCTCTTATCTTTGGAGAGGAAGAAGCTGTGTTTAAGACTGATCAGATGGTGTCACCGTGGCCATTCAGGCAGTCTAAAGCGCAGGGTGTTCAGGCAGAAGCTGATCACATAGGATAACTCAGAGGATGAGGTGTTTGAAGGAGTAAGAACATATTTTAAGACAGAATACTAAATATCAGAAAAGGCAAAGGTAAGACTCACATTTCAGAGCTGAAGCTGATACCTGACCATTTGGGACTAACATGGGACTTTCACGGAGTAGAACACGCCACATCTGCTAATGTGGAATATCACCCACCTCCAGCTAAGTCTACTTCTAGACAGCAGAGACAGGGCATTGAAGATCAGGTCTAGCCTGGTTATTGCTCCTTGAATCTCAGGACTACACCACCTCTGTCCAAGCCCCGTGTGACCTAGACCCACCCACACTCCAGAGAATTGCAAGGAATTATTTCATCCTGTGTTTGCAGCTCGTGGTTAGCAGAAATAGGAGGCAATTGCCCTGAGCAAGTGTGAGGAAAGGTCTGATCCCATCCATGTGAGGCATCTAGACATGACACAAAGACTAGGATCATGTGTGGACAGAGGGCCTTACTGCTTCCCAGATCTTCGGATACAACGCACAAATGTCTGCTGGGCTTGTGCGTGCCACGTGTGTTGCTTCCTACCCTTCCTGGGTGCAATGCGCAGACATCCCAGCTACCCAAATATCCCTGCAAACAAAGGGGAGAATGGGAAGGGGATAAATGGAAGAGGAGCATGTTGTGACTAGTCCAAGCCTCATCATTTCAAAGGCACCACAAAGGCAGTGGAGAAACCAATGTACAAGCAGAACAAGGTATTTGTAAAGGGAAATGCTTAGAAACAAGTTTCTTTGATGTTTCCTGACCTGAATGTTCCCTAAAAATTCCAAAAACTGCAAATCTGCATGGAAAGCAGCCCTCCTACTTGGCATCAGCTCAGCAGGGACATGTGGAGGTGAGCCCTGGCATGGGGCAGGGAGGGAAGTCAAAGTAGGCTGCTATAAAGCTAACACAGCACCCCTGCCCGATGTCTGACAGAGAGACCTACAGGAAGATGAGCATCGTGTTGCCCCACTTAGCACACTAGATACCACACCAGTTGAAGACCAGCACTTCAGTTTGACTCCATTTGCGTTGTGAGATCCTGTTGTTGGAGGTGGCTGAAATGGCCGAATCTGCAACGCAGCCAGGGCTCAGACTACATCTGTGAGTAAACTGCACCGTGACAGAGCCTGGTCTCTAGCCATGGGGTCACATCCACACCATGCAACTACCTCAGCCTCTGAAACAGGGTGACTGCATTCAAATCGGCTATTGGAAATGGTGCCTGGTTGACACCAGGACAAAACCTGCACAAAGACTGTGTGGATGACCCAGCTGTTGCATCCGGGCTCTGGCACTATTTAATTTACTGGTAATGATGTAGCCATGGAGGAAGGGACAAACATTGCCTTGAAGACCTCCCATGGAATGGGGGAAAACAGAGACAAGAAAGAAAGAAGGAGATGTTACTGGAGGCAAGAACTTCTTGTAAAATGGAAGATCCAGTTTATCTGTTCCCACTATTACTGTTTGGCCAGGGCCTTGTAGCAGCATTTGGGAAGCAAGTCAAGGAAAAGAAGGTCCCATATTCCTTCAGATGGATGCTCCAAGTCTCTACGGATCTATTAGGAAGGCACAAACCACCTTTTCTCATGTGGCAAGGAAAGACTCCTATGTCCATCTCACAGGAAAGAAACCAAAGCACAGCAAGACTGAAGTACTTTCCTGAACCACTGTAAGAAGCTGGTTCAGAGCAAAACCACGGGACCACCATAATCATGATTTCCTCCACGCTTTAAAGACACCTGCTGGCCCAGAGGATGCAAAGAGAGAAAAGTAGGAAAGAAACAATATGAAAAAACCATGCGACAACCTAAACTAGCTTCCAGACTGTCTACAAATTAACAGCACAGAAGAAAGAAGTTGCAATCACACAGTTAAGTATTATGGTTAATAACTATAACCACTGCCTGAGAGAAGTGACCGCAATGCTCTGCCCTTTCCATCCTCACTGGATCATGTCTTCAAAAGCCAGCCATGTTCATAGGGTAGGAAAGTGGGTGAAGTCCACCTTTCCTGCTCTAGTCAGTTCCCCTTCCAAAAGTTGTGGTTTGCACCAGTTCCCCTTGATACAGACTATGACGAAAAACATATTTCCTCTGGGAAAATGTTTCGCCAAAAGTTTTTTTCCAAAATCCTGCAAGTTTCTGCTGCAAGCAGGAGAAATGCTTCTTCAAGAGTGTGTAAAAGAATCTCTTTTTTCCAAAAAAGTAACATTTCCTCAGGGAGAAATGGAAAATAAACCCCCTACACACTGTTTTGGAAATTTTTTTCTGCTTATCTGTGCTCCTGCATCTCTGCCACAAACTATGGTGACAAAAGCCACCCTTACCACAGCCTGAACTATACACACAAGTAACATCACGAGCAAATCTTTGCCCTCCAAATCCCCAGCTCACTTCTACAGCCCTGCTGAGCCCAGCAAGCGCTATTTTTCCCAGCCAGATCCAAGAAACACTGACATGGCTGAACTTTGCAGCTTAGGTCTGAAACGTTTTCCAACCCGTGGCAATAAGGAGGAGTTACCTTTGCTCTGCGGATCTCACCTTTGCTGGTTTCACTCTCTCGGACAAGGAAAGAGCCGACTTTGTTGCCAGAAGACAACAGCAGCCGTTCAGCATCTTTTCTGCTCAGAGTTTTAAAATACCACCTGGGAGACAGAAAAGGCAAAATAGTTGTTTGAAAGGGAAAAGCTCTAAAAATACCTAAATTCTTTCCATTTAGTTCATTCTTTTTACCATTACACTCTGAAACCGAGGGCTGTTTTTATTAGCAAATAGCTTTTTATCTGCTGGAAAGTGGCAGTAATAGACTATTTTCCGTAGATTAACACCAGATTTTGGTCACTTTGGTCTTCTTTCACAGCCTAGCAATTCAGCCAGAGCAGAGAGTAGATGGTATGTGCAGTATCCCCTGCACGAGAGAGGTGCAAGCTCAGCCAGAGTACGGCTTCTGAGGCACGCAGGGACCCATGGTTCACCCGACAAGTGAGTAAGCCCCGAGCAGTGCCCAGGCAGGCTGCAGATATGTGGGCTGGAGGCTGAGCATAGGGTGCCCATAGCCATTTAAACGTATGCTTTGGATGGAAGGAGCATTTATGTCTCAACCACATTTCTGTGCGCCGGTAAATATTTGCTGGATTCAATGATGGTTGTTCCTTCAAGAGAAGATTGCAAGCAGGGATGATAATTTATAGCTGAATTCCACAGAAGATAAATAAGTCATGGAAACAATTGCTTCTGCTGCTTGTATTATAGGTGTAATAAACCCTTTTGGCTCAAGTCTTTCTTGCCATCCTCTTCGCAGGGAGCCAGACAAGAAGGCTGCATCTGGGCTAAAGAAACAAACAGCACCGGGCTGAGTCTGGGCACTGGCACTCAGTTGTCTGCCTTGTGAAATTGTTAGTGTGGTCCCTGGCACACCTGAAACCTGGATCAATGCACCCTTCCCGAGTGATCCTCAGTCCCAGTTTGCATATGGACACCTCTTGGAGGCTGAGGAAGTTTAACATTATGCATGTGGGTGGACTGGCCCATTGGGGCCCGAGGGTGGTCCCTGGCACTGCTGATTTACAAGTGCAAACATAACCTTTATGTTCATTTCCCCAAATCCTTGTTTTCCATGGTGGGTGCAATCCATGGGACAGGAATCTTTGCCCACTTTCCCCTTAGCAACCTCATCCTCCCTGCTCCTCACCCACATGGTGCTTAAAACTTCTCCTGCACTTTTGGGCAGCATGGGATGATGAAAGACCTCTTGTCATACAGCCCAGCAGTCACATCTTCCTGCTGGCAAGTAAAGCTGCTCCCGTAGCTTATTGAGAGACAGGGCACTGCATCAATCAAGGGTTCACCATCCATAAGCTTACACACTTACTTTTCCTCTTCCAAACTGTCTACCTGTGCGACGAAGTTACTGGGGATGTAGCCTTTCCTCCCACTGCTGAGGGATTTTGCCAGCCACCAGTCCCCATCGCTGCAAAGGAAGCAGAAGAGAAAGTATGAGTGCCCACAGGAGGTTTCATGACAAGCTAAGGCTGAGAGGACAGCATGGTTTCTGGGGTTTTGAGCACTGCAAATAGGCCAGCACTCCTTAATCCACTCTACATGTCCCTCTCAATTTCCTAGGATCATCACAGGCTGAAGGCTGGTGGTCCTTCAGGGGCTTCTGGAGGTGACAGTCTCTTCCCTTGAATGCAGAGGAGATGCAGAGTCACCACAGACCCAGACCTCTGCTGCCTGCCCCAAGTGACAGGAGGGAAATCTGAGGCACCGTGGGTTTATTTTGCCTCCTGCATAGGGACATCGGGGCTTCCCCTTTCTGCTCCTTCTTTTGGCTGCTAGACACCCCACTGCTTTGCCACCAAAAGCCATCCGCACCCAGCAGTCTCCCCTGCCCCATGGGTCCCAGCTCACAGCATCTGGGTGAGAAATGTCATCTCTGAAGGCCACCTCACAGAGAGGTCAAGGAAGGAGCAGCCATACAAAGCCAAACAACCAGGGGACCCAAGCCCACCTCTGTGCTGTTATGGACTGGGCAGATGGACTTTCTGCCTCTTCTCTTGTGAGTTTGAGAAGAAGGTGAAATGAAACCACACGCCTCTCTGGCTCGATTCTGTCCTTTCCTCTGATTACGCCCAACCCACATCCTTTGCAAAAGCACCATCAGCGCAAAATATGAAACAGGAGCTAGGTTGCTGCTATTTATGCTTCTTCTGCGCCCACGCAAAAAAAACGGCAGTGAAGAAGGTCCCAGTAGTATCCAGGCAGGGACACTACATGACCCCAAAGTATCCATAACCCAAGAAAAGCATGGAAATGTCATCTTCTCGACCTTGCAGAGAGAAGAGGGTACCCAGAGTCACACTCTGGAGCAAAGATAAGGTACAGGCTCACATTTAGTGAGCTGAAAATTGGGGTCTGACCCAAAAGTCCCCCCCTTCCCCAGCCTCACCATACTCATCTTTGGACTTCCCTCTGGCAGCAAGTCACTTACTTGGAGAGGACTTGGAGTTTCTCCCCCTTGACCAGCTGCAAGTCACGGTCACTTGAAGCAGGAAAATCATACAGTGCAATCACAATCAAGTTATCTGAAAGAAGAAGCGGCACCATTGAATCCAGCCAGTTCCCTGCCAGGAGGGTGATGTACACCCGGGTGTATGGTGAGACTTTTCACCCCCACACACACAAGCAGGGGCTGTCAACCCCTCCTTCCCCCAAACCCAAACTTTCCACCAACCCAGCTTTCCTGCCAACCGCAACTTCTTCTTGGGGACTAATGCTGATTCACCAAGCTGTTTCCCATGTATGTGTTTTTAAAGCACTCCAGACCCCCTTATCCACAAAACCCAATGTGTCAACAAGAAAAAAGGGTTTGTGTGGAATAAGAAATGTAATAAATAACTTGTCAGTGTTTGGCCTCAGTTTTACACAGTAGTAAATGAAAATTGTTGTAGCAACATTTCCCAGGGTGACTCTGGGATTTGACTCAAAAAGATGAGGCTTTCTTGATTGAAAAAGGTGTAAAGTTGTCTCAGTTTCTGTTATATGAGCCCATTGCTAGGATTTAACTCTCCCTCCAAATGCTCTCAACTCAGCCTCTATCTTGCCATCCCTTTTACGCACTGTTCCTTGCAGATATGCCACCACGTCAAAGTCACGCTGCCACTTTGGACCCAGCACCTCGATAGCATCTGGCTGCTCTGCTCAGCTGAAATTCCCAGGAGAACAGTGGAGGCTCCAGGATCCCCTTGCTGCTCCCTGGCCCCAATGCACTTTAGATGCTCCAGACCACAAAACCAGTGCTCTGTGTCTCCCATTTTGCTTGCAATCCACCTGGACCGAGGCTGTGAGCAAGTCTGCATCCCCATCCCTTACCCTACCATGTTGCTTTTACTCCAGCCATGTTGGTCAAGCCTAAATTTTGGCACAGCAAAATGAACTTTTGCTCTTCGGTGCACACGAGCTGTGCTGTGTGTGGCAAAGGTGCTCCCTTGTACGTGTGCTGTGAGGCTGCTAAGACACCCTGGGGAAGATCTCTGTGGGCTGGAGCTGAATCGCTATGTTTGCATGCCCAGGTTGTGCTGGTGCAGCTTTCGGAGAGGTTGTGCAATCACTCACATGTGCTCTGTATGCTCACAGCTACTGAAGCAGAAATGAGCAGCTATTTTGGGGCAGATCAAACTTTATAAAGATGATCAGCACACGTATGTGAACACAAAAATCAAACCAAAGCACAATGGTGAAAAAGAAGAAGAAGAAGAAGAAAAAGAAAAAGAAAGAGAAAAAAGGAAAGAGGAGACCATTTGCTGCAGAAAGGTTTTAGACTGCACATAGCCTAATTAATACACCAAGAGCAATGGATGGTCTATTATTAGCATTTTTCAAAACAGACTGTCAAGCCACAGTCTCTGTGTGACCTTTTCAAATAATGCCACCAGCAAAAGAGCCAGACTGGCCCTTTGTCATCACAAGATAACGTGTCTCTGGGGCAACTTGGGTTTTGTGTCTGTGCAAGGCCTGGCTGCCGCTCTGCTGGCAATTTACTGGGGAGGAGGGAGGAGAAAGGTCAGCGTGGGAGGAAATGCAGCTTTGTAAACCAAAGCCCTGAGCAGTTCCCTTCAGGCTTGCGAGAAGGACCTTGAAGATCCATGAGAAATTTCAGCAGAGTCTCTCTCTCTCTCTCCTACGTATGGGGAAAAAGGATGGTTGGTCACAAGGGAGAATGTTTTGAAGTCTTAAAATAGGTTGCATGGTCGGGGGCTAACCTTGAAGGATTTCAAAGTGTTTGGCATTAGCAATGCACCCAAACTCTTGTTGCCTCCTTAAAAATGTTGTTGTCATACAGCTTCTCTGGCATGAAAGGTTTCGGGACGCGTGCTGCAAGTTTTCCCCAAAAAATATGCTTATCCACATGCACTGTCCTGTTCCTTTTGAAAGTAAAATAGTGCAGTGGTCACACTTTTTCTTTGAAAAATAGAAGCAAATGCATAAACATCTTCAAGCACAGAGTGGGTGTGTATTCCCAAAAATAAAATGAAAAATGTAGTTTTGTTCTTGAAGCAACTGATGTAAGTACAAATAAGTGAAACAAAAAAAAAAAAAAAACAAAAAGGAGAGAGAGAGAGAGAAATAAAAAGAGCAAATATAGCAAGGATAAAAAGGTTTTATATGCTGAAAAAAATATTATGATCACCTCTTATCCCCTTCTCAATATAGGTGTTGAGAAACACTGCACACTTAAGTGAGCCAGAAGAAAAGCTCTTTGCTCAAGCCAGAAAGACTTGCCGTTTCATGATGAAAGTGACTCTTCCCGTCTCTGAGGCTGTCACCCCTCTGAGAAACAGCGTCGATAATACTTTCTTGGCCTATTTGTTCAAGTGAGGTCATGAGTGACTCTACAACAGAGAAGCCGTCGGGGCTGCTAGGAGTGACTGCTTTGCAGATAATGTTAGCAGCCCAGAGACTGATTGCGAGCCAAATACCTCTTGGCTCAGAGCTGCTGTCAGGAAAGTCAGATACCAGCTTGGTTTGCATAGGCTGAGTGCCAGTCTGATGGCTTAATAGAAATGATTCAACCAGTCTTCCCACCGCTGCCTCGTCATGAATGGAAGCTCTTTGTAACCGTCTCATGGCTATGGAGCCGGGCTGAGACTGTGCCAGGGTCCCCCAGAGGACCATCACTTGGTTTAGAGCCGTGCTAGGATGGTCATGGGGTAAATAACAACTTGCAGCATGTGTGTTGGCTGGCTGGGTGCACTGAGGTATGAGTTACTGCTGCTGAAAATGGGTCCAGCTTTCCATTTCAGCATGGCATGGGCTGGTTCACCAAAGTAAACGTGTGGTAGAAAAGCACGTCTTCAAAACACACAGCTGCTGTCACCAAGAGGAACACCATTAGATCCCATTGATGGAGATGCAGAAGACTATGGGCTGGGACTGCTGCATCTCCCAGCTTGTCAGCAAGCCTAGGTAGGATGGTGTGGGACATGTCTCCTGGCACATCCAGGCTTGCACTAGGAAAATTATTTCTGCAAAATATCCTTCTGCCTTGTGTTTTGACACAGTGAATGTTTTTGCAGATAAATTCTACTTTCTTCATAAAATCCTAACTTTTTTATTAGGAAATCAATATTTTGGGCAATACCCTCAAATATTTCTTCCCTCTCTTACTTTTGATTGGCAATGGCTATTTTTTAATGAGAAGTTTTAATTTCTCATTGAAAAGTCAGCCTTTTCAGTAGAACCCCCCCTCCCATTTCCAATTAAGCTCAAAAGCACGTTTCTGACAGCATTCCTTTCAAACTCAAATCCATATTGAGGGCACAACAGTAAAAATGACTAAAAGCTTTGATGCTAATCTTGAGATGCCTCTAAAGATCTCAATTTCCAGAGCACACTAAGACCCGCCCCCCCTGAAAATCAGTCCTATTCATATTATGGTTAGCCAAAAGCAACTGAAGAGGTGGAAGAAGTTGCAGTTCCTCAGTCAGAAGAAATGACCTCACAGAGAGACCAATTCTTTGTTAAGTCACAGCAAAAGCACCCAAAATGACCAATTCTCTCCATCAGTGGTACTTAAATCCAGCTGTGAGCAGCTGGCAGGGCAAGGGCAGGGGTTTTTCTACCTATCTGCTATGTCTTATCTATCCAACGCAAGCCAATTGCAGCAGCTGTAGCAATGGAGCTGTTGTGTTTGGGGACTGCTATCATGGGCCAGGACTTTGTTGTACCAGGAGCTTCAGAAGTGCAGAATTAAAGGTAAGTTTTGACTCTGCAGAGGTCTAGAACCGACCTGAAAGACATTGTGAGTGCTTAGGGAACCATGTTAAAATGAATGAGATACTCACCCCATGGAAGAACCCACCCCAAGTGAAAAGTGGATCGGCAATGCTGCCAACACTGCAGTTGAATCCAGAGTTATGCACTGTCTGCCTGCCTTTGTGTTACTTCTATTAATATAAATAATGTCAGGTGGAATTAGGCTTTTGGGAACTATAAGCAAATAAATGATTTCCGAGACAGTGGTGTGAAAGATTGAAACTGTGAAACGAGTTGCACAACACTGAGATCAGAAAAAAAAAAAATAAAAATCAAAATGCAAGTAATGAAACAAAATGCAAAAAAGCCCTCCAAAAACCCAAGTAAAAAAAAAAGGTTTTGATTTTATGTTACATGCCACACATCCATAGTCATCAATTTTGCCTGACTGAATTTGAAGTGCTCCTAAGGATATAATTCAGCCCTTTGATTTTTTAATATGATTGAATTGGCTGGATTTTGTCCTTTCTCTATCAATTCACTTGAATTGCCTTCTTGCATGAGAATATATCAGATGGCTCATATATCTTGCATGGTTCCTATCAGCCCACTTTGACACACAAGGCAGTCAAACATAACATCATTTCTGAAAACTCAGACAGTGGTAGAGAAAAATAAGAAGTTCCCCCAGACTGTCAGTGTGAATATTCCTCCAAAACTGGAACTAAACCTAACAAACCAAAATATTTTTGAGAGCTGAAAATGGCTAACATGGTACCTAAATGCTTTTTTTAACATCTTTCCACTTCTGCCTTCTGGCATGAAGCAGAAATAAAAGCCTCCTCCCTGAAGCTAGCTTCTGTTGTGCTTCTCACCAGAGTGAGAAGGTTGATAAAAAACCCCGTGAAAAACTGGCGTTGTCTGCTCAGTTGTGAAGGTAGGAGAGCATGGCTGCTTGGAAATGTGCCATGAAAACAATTTTGCAAAAGAAAGCATGGTTTCTGGAAAAATGGAAATGCACCCTGATTCATATGGTTGAAGAGCTACACCTTCCACATATTCGATCTCCATATGTTCAATTTTGAAGAACATTCTGACGTTGCAGGAGTTCCTTTGTCTGCCTCATGGCAGAGACCCTCCACCATCATCCATAAGACTGCAAGGACCTAGGTCTGCCGTTCCACCCATCCTATTTATTTGTCACCCCCCTTTTTTCTTTCCTCATGCCCTGTCTCCCCTAATCCTACACTTTCACCCACGTGAGGAACTCATGTGTTGCTAACTGCTTTCTTCCAAGCTTCCTCTATTTTTTGCCCTCTTCTACTTCTCTCCATCTTTCTCTCTGTCTTTAAACTGCAAAACTTGTTTGACACAAATATATATAAATTGCTGTTGGAGGCTGGGCAGAGGTAACAGAGGGCTCCTGCTAAAAGGCAATCATCTACCAAACGCCATCTGCAACCTGCAGATAATTGCAGAGGTGGATGAAGGCAACAGTCTCCAAGCAGGGGCTCTGTGCATCCTTATTTTCTACTCTTTCCTTTCTTCTCATTCGTTTTGTAGTCTCTCTGGGCTCTCAGATGTCTGCTATTTCCTCTGAAATTTTCAGCTGGCTGGATATAGAATCCACAAGTTGTCACGCTGCAGACAGGGCAACAGACAGAGAAATCTCACGCAGTTGATGTCTCAGATCTCACTTTGCGCAACCAATGGAGAAGGAGTGCTTTTCCCTCTTAATTTCTTTGATGAGCAGGGGAAATTGGCAGCTACAAACAGCTAGTGATGTAAACTGAATCTTCCAAAACACGCTGATAACCTCCCTGCCTGGCAATGCTAAAGATACAGAAACCGCAGACCTGCAACATGACGGCTCGTTTTCAAGACCTGCTGTTGGGGGACCACCACCTTGCAAAAAACCCCACGGAAAGGCAAAGAAAACAACAATTGAGCTGAGAATCTTACCTTGTACAGAGGCTTGGTTTAGATGAGGGATGTTGATAAATTGTCTGCCCTTTGACAGAAACAGAAAGAAAGAAAGAAGACATTTATTACTTTGCTGTGTTTGCAGGAAGACTTGCTCTCAGCTTCACTGATGAGCAGGATTCTGATCCGGAGCCCACTGTAGTCAGTCAACAGTCCCTGCATCTGGCTCCGTATGTGTCGTGATGGCTTTAGCACATTTTTCCATGACGTGTTCATAGCTGTCTTAACTGTCAGCTTGAATAATCCTTGGCTCCTCTCTGAATAAAAGCATAAATCTTCTATCCACTCATTTAGGCCCTGGTCTATCTAACTCTTGTTCACTGATGCCAGATTTCGGACCAATGGGGGATGACACACAAATGGTGCCATTAAGAAATGACAATTGTAATATTATTTGAAGCAGAAAACCTGGGATACTCTTTGCCATAATTGTCCCAAGGTTCATGGAATATCCTTTGTTCAGGGATATCTTCAAAAAACATAGGCAGTGACTATATTGACAAATTAAACAGCAGTAAGGTACTGCAACTCATCTAGGAACACTTTTAAAATATTGACATTTCCTTAGTTTGGTTTGGCCCAGACCCTAAGAGTGGCCGATTGACCATAGACCCTCCTAATCAGTAGCTGCAATGAAACCACTTTGTTTTGTGGGCTAAGAGCTTAATAGTATGGAAATGGCCAGCTGGGCTCTGCTGGCCCCTACCCATCTTCAAACACCAGTCCTGTGATCAGTCCAAGGTACAATGCTTAGTGATTAATGCGGGTGTTTGGCCACTGCCAGGGCTATTTATACATGTGCAAAACGAGTGAACTACAGACACTGAATTAAAAACATCCAGTGCTTTCTATCCGCACCACACTTTGACTCCTACTTAGCAGCAGTGTGGGGTGGGAGAGCTGCTCAACCACTGCTCTTCCTAATTTAGTTGAAAGAAATATGGACTTCCCCTGACATGTGAGAGCTTAGTGCCTGTGGCAAAAAAAAAAAAGTGCTTCAGAAGGTGATTGATGATACTGTATTTACACTGATAGCAGCTCCCCTCCAGTGAGCTGGAGAGAAGGAAATTTAGGAAAAGAACATCCTCTTGGTCAAATTGATGTCTGCTGTCATGAAAACTGGACTTCATAACCATGGGATAACTCAGAAATGAAACTAAAGGAGTGAAAAACATCTCCACCTGTCATCAAAAGCAATGATAGGCAGTTCCTCCTCCCTCTCAGAGCTCAAGACCCAAGATGGTTTTCATATGGTGGTTACAACTACAGTTTGTCTTCTGCTGGCTGCTGGCTGCAGTGCCAACAAGGGCAAGAAAAAACAACCTCATGTCCTCTGCACTGCAACAGACAGATAGAAAAAGTGACTTCCCAGGTTTAAACAAGGAGTCTGTCATTGGTGGTCTCCTAAATCCTATCCCAGTGCCTTACTGATCCGTGTCCATGTAAGGAGAGGCCGTATGAATTCAAAAGGAGCAGCAGATGCTCAGCGTTCCTGATTCTCAGTCCACTCCAACACAGATTAGCTGTAGACCCTCTTTAGTGAACCCGTTGTCCTCCCTGATGGCAAAGTTTCCATTGTGGTTTGCAGCTTTGAATCTTAGCCTGGATCTGACCCATCTTTGTACCGTTTGCAAGTCAGCAACATCAGCTTGGGTTGCAGAGTGCTGAGAGCAGCAGCCCTGTCTAAAAGATACAGGGATCCACTCAGAGGACTTGTGCCCAAGCGATGCAGGGCACACAGGGCAGTGGCTTCTGCACCTTCCCTCCATAGCCCCTGCCTTGTTCTCCAATCCAGCTGATGCAAATAATTGTGCCAAGTTCAACATAACATGGCCTTTCAGGGTACCACCATCCCTAGCCCACTCAGACAATTCACGGCCATAACATTGTCCCAGAGAGAAAATGGCAGAGGAAGAAAGGGTTGACTGAACAGCTCACCGCATATTAAAAAGCTTGTGGGGGGAAGCCAAGATAAATATTTGTTTTCTGCTCTTTGAATCACTGGTTGACCATATTTTAGGAAATAGAAATGCTCAAGTTCCTGCTGGCACACACAAATATTACCTGCATTGCTCCAGACACTAACTGAGCTGTGGAGAACCCCAAAAGGACACAAAACTGCAGGCTTACCTTGGGTGGGGCGGGAGGAGGTTTCGTTTTGTTTTTTGGGTTGCTTCCAGAAGTATGTTTCTCATTGGACGTCAGCTGATTTTTGCTCCCGAGCAACCCCATCCTGGAAGGAAGAACAGAAATTACTTTTTAAGGGGATTTCCCTTGGGGAAAGGGACAGGTGCTGAGGAACAAAACAATCTTCTTATTCATGAAGAACAAGTTGGAGAAGATGAGAATGCAGGGCAATGGGACAGTGGAAAGAAGAGTCTAAAATCATCTTGTCTACAGTCCTTCTACTACCTTGGAGCCTATGAAACCCATAGTTTCTGTTCTCACACAAGACTTTGCAGATGAGGTTCAGACAGATACTATAAATCAGCAGAAAAAAAATGGACACAAATGACTGCTTTGGATATGTCCCCTGTCCAGTGCAGAGATTCTCAGCTGGCATTGAGAAGACTTGCTGTAGAGTGGGGTGATGCTGCATGCATGCACTGCTGGACGGTTGAAGAGGGGATGCTGGAGATGCTGGGGAATATTACTCTGCTGTACCAGGGCTTCAAGAGTGTCACATAGTCCCCAGACCAAGACCGAGCTGTACTCATGCCGCTCAGTGCTTTCTGTTGGTCACGTCCATCCCACGCAGCAAGAGCAGCACACACATGTGGTAGTTATGTGTGTGGTACCAGTCCCACCCTTTCTTCTGCTTAAGCAGCACAGACACACTCTTAGCTTGTCCACATGGGCATGGGACCTGATGGGACACTTTGGAGGACTGCAAGAAGCTTAGGGAGTCAACATGATGTAGCTTGCGTCCATTCTGCCTGTTAAGTGTGGGCCTAAGGCTCGACTCCGTTGTCCCTGTGCGATGCCCTAGTACCATTTGATGTGCCCTGGCATTTTACAAGGTGCGAGTGTCCTGTGCATCCTGGATTTTGTTTCCCAGCCCCATGTGTGTGTCTCAGACCTTCTGGACACCTCAAGAAACACTAGACACAAAGGAATCGAACCCTTTCCATGGGCTATCCTCTAGTCCACACTAGGTTTTCTGCACCTGTGCTTGAGGGGTGGTTTAATTTGCCACCCAGAAATGTAATTTTAGCTCTGGTCGATAATTCTAGCATAATAGTGGGTCTGGGTAGCCAAAATAACCAAATTATCACAAACTTAGCCTGCTCAACCCCCTGAAAGAGTAGGGAACAGTTGAAGCCAGCTCTACTGGAGTACTGTTGCCACAAGTATATAAGGTATCTACACCATCTAGCACCAAAGTCTACCTCAGCCCCTGCTTTGAACCAAAGGCATTGAAAGATGTGGGCTACACGTCCAAAAAAAATCTAACCCAACCTGCCAAATACTCCCATTCTTGCCAAAAATACCTCAAGGTCTGCAATGAACATGGAGGATCCAAGGACCAATGTGGTCAGTCAGTTCCCCCAAATGTCAGTCTGGTGCTGTGTTGTGATAGTCAGACTCCAACAGATGTGTTCAAAAAAGCTTGCAGCGAACCAGAGTTGTTGGAAAAAATATGCCAGTAAAAGCTATTTCTTTTGCTTTCTAGCACAGACCTAATATTTCAAAAACTGGGTCTCTGAAATGAGGTTTCTAACAGAGCCATCACAATATTTTAAGGCATTATTTTCTTGAAACATCTTCTCCCTTCTGCCTCATTTTTTATTTTCACTGATAAATTGAGCAAAATGGAAGGAATTGGTGAAATATTTCAGGATAGCTAAATACNAGCTTTTCCTGCTCTTCCACTTGCAAATTGGTGGAAGATAACTTTGTGCTGGAATGTCTGATTCTGAATAGTGTTATTTGCCAGGACAGTGAGAGTAGCTGGAATTCCTTTTTCACCCAGGGAATTGCAAGGTAGCATTTTAAGTCAAGGCTGGATGATGATAAGTTTTAGGTATCACTCATTACCAACCATAAAAGACACAGAGGCTACCTATGCATTGGACATCTGCCTATGGTCCTTGTTACTATCTCACTGGAGCATCTTGGGGTCTTTGATACAGTCTGCCCCTGAATGGGAGATACAGACGTAGCAATCGCTGTCTTTTCTACAGCATTAGGGGTCGTGAGATATAACACGAATCAGCAATATGCTTCAACCGCCAGCCATGTCACCAGGATGACCTTACAAGAGGATCGATGGACCATCTGCACGTTTTGGGGTTATGAGATGCTCTCCCGCAGGGCACTGGTGGTGCAGAGTGGGAAAGTGCGTAGAGGAAGGTCAACCACAGCGTGTCCCATCAGGGGCTTGTGGCCATCCCAACTCCTCTGACAACGTTTTAGAGAAGTGAGGACCATGCTGTGACCTGCATCTCCCCACGGTGCTCCTGTCTCTAGGAGGTCATTGCAACCCTTTCTGGTAGCACCTCTCTGCATGCTTGCATAAGCTGAGCTTTCTCCCCGCAAGCATGTGTCAAAGACACATCCGCAAAAAGCGGCACAAAGAAGTGAACAGCATGTCCCGGCACGGGTGGGAAATGCAACCGGAGAAAAGTCTCCTGCAAAGGTCACTCGCTCCCACCCACGCACAAAAGATGTTACCGCTGCTCTAGGTATTCACAGTCCCTACGAAATCCAACCTTTGGCAGCCAACATGACCATCTTTCATGCTGGCAGGTGCTATACAACATCCCAAAATAGCACCGCAGACAAATGTTTGTCAGACGCAGTGAGCTCCCAGCACACAGCTGGAGGAGTTTTCTTTTTTTAAAAAAAACAATTTATTTTTTTTCCAAAAAAAAGATGGCTGAGTTGAAAGTATGTTGTTCCGCAGTGTTTCTGCTTCTGATTAATGTTTTTTAAAATTAGCTTCACAAAAATATATTGAGAAAACTAACTGATAGTTCTCCCAGCCATTTTTTATTGGTTTTTGTTGTTGTTTGGTTTGGTTTGGGTTTTTTTTCCCCAGTGGAAAAGAGCACTGAGGAGAAAACAATAACTTAGAAAAGCATGATAATTTCCTTTTGTGAATTTACAGTTTTTCACATCTAAAAATGTTTATTTATAATAACTGAGAGTGGGGAAACTCGTTTCCTCAACTTTACTCAAGCTCAAAAAAAGATTTATAAAAAAAGATCTTTTTAAAACAACCAGAAATCAATATGGATCAAAAAAATATTAAGGCAACACAAATTTTTTCCATATGCTTGAAAAGTTTTAGCAAAAATTAGTCCTGCTTAGCTGCTNCAGCATCCAAACTTCTCTCAGCTCTTCTCTGATCTGAGTTTACAGATGGCCCGCTGTACTCAGATCTCAGCACCTTTCTCTGGGCATTGATAACACAGTTGGAGGGGAAGTTTCACACATTGAATCAGCCACAGCATTTCCTGCAGCAAGTTCATTTTAATTTGGCAGCCGACCCCCGACCCCCCCC
>VXBL01010431.1:215146-307639 GCA_013400195.1 Aramus guarauna
GTCGTGAGATATAACACGAATCAGCAATATGCTTCAACCGCCAGCCATGTCACCAGGATGACCTTACAAGAGGATCGATGGACCATCTGCACGTTTTGGGGTTATGAGATGCTCTCCCGCAGGGCACTGGTGGTGCAGAGTGGGAAAGTGCGTAGAGGAAGGTCAACCACAGCGTGTCCCATCAGGGGCTTGTGGCCATCCCAACTCCTCTGACAACGTTTTAGAGAAGTGAGGACCATGCTGTGACCTGCATCTCCCCACGGTGCTCCTGTCTCTAGGAGGTCATTGCAACCCTTTCTGGTAGCACCTCTCTGCATGCTTGCATAAGCTGAGCTTTCTCCCCGCAAGCATGTGTCAAAGACACATCCGCAAAAAGCGGCACAAAGAAGTGAACAGCATGTCCCGGCACGGGTGGGAAATGCAACCGGAGAAAAGTCTCCTGCAAAGGTCACTCGCTCCCACCCACGCACAAAAGATGTTACCGCTGCTCTAGGTATTCACAGTCCCTACGAAATCCAACCTTTGGCAGCCAACATGACCATCTTTCATGCTGGCAGGTGCTATACAACATCCCAAAATAGCACCGCAGACAAATGTTTGTCAGACGCAGTGAGCTCCCAGCACACAGCTGGAGGAGTTTTCTTTTTTTAAAAAAAACAATTTATTTTTTTTCCAAAAAAAAGATGGCTGAGTTGAAAGTATGTTGTTCCGCAGTGTTTCTGCTTCTGATTAATGTTTTTTAAAATTAGCTTCACAAAAATATATTGAGAAAACTAACTGATAGTTCTCCCAGCCATTTTTTATTGGTTTTTGTTGTTGTTTGGTTTGGTTTGGGTTTTTTTTCCCCAGTGGAAAAGAGCACTGAGGAGAAAACAATAACTTAGAAAAGCATGATAATTTCCTTTTGTGAATTTACAGTTTTTCACATCTAAAAATGTTTATTTATAATAACTGAGAGTGGGGAAACTCGTTTCCTCAACTTTACTCAAGCTCAAAAAAAGATTTATAAAAAAAGATCTTTTTAAAACAACCAGAAATCAATATGGATCAAAAAAATATTAAGGCAACACAAATTTTTTCCATATGCTTGAAAAGTTTTAGCAAAAATTAGTCCTGCTTAGCTGCTGATAAGTTTTGAGTAAAAATATTTTATGCAGAAGTGTTCCTAGGAGAGTCAAGCAAGTCTTTTGAGCTCTGAATGCGTGTGGGACACACATGCAGGTCACGGGCACACTGGATGCTTGTATAGGACCTCTAAAACACGCTATGTCCCCTGTGCTGTAGGACAGCAGAAGGCAATTTTAGTAACCTTCAGAGGAGCAGCTGAGGTGACATTTCAGTTAGCGAGAGCTGGATGCAGGTACAGATGTTCCCCCGCAGTGGAGCAAGGGGAAGTCTTCTGAAGATCCCACCACAGGGCCCTGCTCCAGCAATGCTTCTTCTGGCATTTGGACAACATCTTTATGGCAGAGAGGAGAGGATGTGACTAAATGTCCTATTGCTCGCCCACCTTCAAAGTGGGCTGGAAAACATACCCTACAGGACCAACCCATCAAGCTGAACCTGGAACTCCAGGAGGACCAATGTCCAATCGAGGTGGACACAAGTCTCTGTTGACCACAGGGTTTGGAGACCTGCCTTGCCCCTATGCTCAGCGTGTTTTCAGTGCCTAAAGCAAACAGGACAGTGTCGAATTGGACCTGCTAGATGCGCTTACTCCTTTTATTGCAGCGGATGAGAGGGTAGGATGGAGGTACCTGGGCTACACCAGCCGCCGCAAGCATGGGCTTATTGCCCGTCTCATCTCTACCGAAAGCAGCCCTGCACCATGGGCACAACATCTACTGCGGTTGACTGGTTTCCGCTACCAGAGCATGAGAGCTCAAAAGTTGTTTCTGACATGAATGCAGCAATGTCTTCTGCAAGAGGGATGTGGACAACACAGATAAATGGCTTTGGGATTGTATGGGTGGGTACGGGGAAAAAACAAGACAGAATCTAGCAGAAAAGCAGAAGTCTCAGGTCATCATTTGCCTCACCCCCATGACACTGTTCCATGGAAAAATAGGTTAAGACCCAAGCAAGCCAATTGTGTTTGACTGTGAGGGCAGCTCCAACCCCTCCCCACCAAATGAAATCTCAAAATGAGCCCCCTTTCCATTCAGATTCTAGAGTGGGTCCAACAAAGTTTTCTCATACTTCACCAAGAATAGATATTTCACTTCACTTTAAAACTTCACAATGTCTTTTTTAAGAAAACACATTTTAAAAGGAAATGGCATAAAAAACCCTAAAAAATTACTTTCACAATGCAGATATAGCCAGTTATGAAGGGGTTTAAGTGCTGAATTTCTCTTTGCAAGTCCTCCTTCTTCCAGAAAGAATTGCTGGAATCAACTCACTTTGAATACAATAATTTAAGTATTCCAGATTTGCATTTTTGCATCAGCGAGGAACAAAAATTTTATTAGAAAAAAAAAATTCCCCCCAGTTCTAGGCACATCCAAGATGCATTAAATTCTCTTCTTCCTCAATAAAATGGCTCTTCAATACATTTCACAACCTGGCACCCTTGGATTGCTTTGCAAGACACAAAACCAGAGAATTACTGAAGATCTTGGTGAGATCATCTACTTATGTAGGAATGAAGATTTGCTACTGAAGCGTTTTCTACTGTGACTGTTTTCTGCTTTTGCTGGGTTTTGGTCAAGGTCTTTTTATCTTTTTTTGGTTTTGAATGGTTAGTGGCTTTGTTGCTAGGAGGTGGTTAGAAGACAGTTACAAACAAGTGTACTGTGCTATAAAGAGCACTGACCATGCAGAAGGTCTGTCTCAGAGGCAGAAGGTGGAGGTCATGGCCATTGCCCTCTAGAAGGACGCAGTGGCCAAAGTCTTGTGGAAGTGAGAGGGCAGTGAGACCTCCTGTGATGATACACACTGTGCTGGGTCTCCAGCTAACTGCTCAGTAGGACCAGGCTGTGTGAGGAGGAATTACAGCAATGCAAAAAGTCCCTGTGAAGAGCTGGGGAGCCTGGAGCAAGAAGCATAGTATTTTTTATTTTTTTTTCCTTTTTTTTGCTGGGGAGTAAAGCGGAGATCTGGTTTGTGTGTTGCATCCTTACTGAAGAACTGGGAATATCCTACTGGAAATGTTCAGATCCCATCCAGTCCTGCTCCTTGTTGGATAGAGGTACCAGGTTGCATTTCTGCTTGCATCGGGATCTCTTTCAAACATTCTGACTCAGATAAAAGGCCTTTGAGGGAGCATGAGGTCAACCCCCAGGAGCAGTCAGGCTCTCCAGATAATGTTGGTGAGGTGCTAATGTTGATGTTGTGCTGCTGGAGGTCCCAGTCTTGAGCACAGTCAGTGTGTCCAAACTGGTCTTGGCAATGTGTGTCCCCTGCCAGCCCAGGGCAGCCAGAGGACAAATCCAGGATTTGGTAAGGGGTACACATTGCAGAAATGAGCTTGGAGCCCATTGGCTTATTTTGGGATCTCTTGCTGCAATCCTAGCCAGCTTGCCATTTCCATTGCAAACTAAGTCTGGCCTGAATTTATTGTCTTTCTTAGGCCATGCTTTGCAGGTGAACCTGGCCCAAGCAAATGAATCAAGCAGAAATTCTGGCTGTTTCAGGCCTTTCTGAAGAGCTTCTCCATGGGAGAAGGCTGTGAAGTTGGAGGATAGAAGCACACAAATTTCCAGTCTGAGTTTAAGCAGACACAAAAAGTTTCTTGGCAAGGAGAAAAGAAAAAAGAAAAAAAAAAAAAAAAAGATAATAAAAGCTTCTTGCGCTCTCCAGAATTAGAAAACAGCCGCCTGTTGCCAGAGTGGTCATTCACTAATCAAAACATCTGTCTGGAGGAAAAATGGCTGCTTACATTGAGCATTGCGCCCTGCTGGAACCTGGCAGATGTTCGGCTGAGCTGCAAGAGGCTGCGGGCCAGGAAGCAGAGCCAGGGCTCAGCGTCCTGTGACTGGGGAGGGGAAGAGCAGGGGGACAGACTGCTTATCCCACCTCCCTTAAACATGCTTTCCTCATGAGCTCACCCCAGGTGTTGCATCAGCCAGGTGGGACCTGAGGTCCTGCAGCACAGGGAGTTGGGATGCACTGGAGGGAGGAAGGAGGAGGATGAGGGCTGGATAAGCAGGTACATGTCTTTGGGTACCTGGAGCATCTCTGGGATTCTTCAGGTGTGTGAGGTTTTATCACAAAACTGCATTGCTCGACAGCAATTTCTGTAGTGGCTGGAATTTCAACCTAAATTTCAACTCAGCTCTATCTGCTGCCCAACATGGGCATCGACCAGACTTGTGTATGGGAGCACAAGCTGGAGCACAGCAGGGAGAAGTCCTCTCTGGAGACCACCCCTAACTGACATCTAAGTCCTGTGGAAGTGGGTACAGTCCATATTTGCTTGACCAAAACCCATGATGTTCTGTTTTACAGAGCTTTGTGGGCTCATCATGGTGGTCTGTAGAGATGTGGGGAGGTCCTGGCCCTCATAGCCATGGGGACATGAGGAGATGGACAAGGTGTCTCTCCACACCTCTATGTGTGGCCACCCACATTTCTGCCCTAGGAAAGGCCCTTCACAGAGGCCCTGCATCCCAGAGGCTGCCTTTTGCTAGCAAAGGGACAACATTTTGTAGGACATGTTAGCCATGTCCCAAGAGGAGCAATGAGGCTGGTGCTCAGGCACTCGATGCTGTCAGAGACCCCTCCTTGGTTCAAGTCTCAGCAGGAACGATGCTCCCTCCCACCATGCTCATATGAGGCAAAGGGCGGCAGAGAGAGAAAGATGTACCTCTCCAGTTTCCCACCTGAACACCTCCAACCTCTTGGAAAGCCACGTCAGAAATAGCTGCTGGATGCAGAACTGTGTCCAGCTCCAGCCAAGCCCTAGGGGGAATGGAGGAGGATGGGAGTACCAGGGTGCACACACCTGGCACTTACTTGTCCTCCTCTCTTTTTGCAGCAAACCAAGGGAACGGCATCCCTGGAAACCATCCCTCGGGGCTTTAGTGCCCCCATCATCTCCCAACCCCACAGATCTTGGGGAAGGGAAGCAGGGCGGGGGGGGCATCACGTGAAGGAGGGATGGGAGAGAGGAAGAAGGTAGAGAAAAACCTGCTGGGCTTCTCCCATCCCTCAGGGGAATGTGGATAGGGGTGGGATGTTCCCTACTTGCCTGCTTCCTACGCAGCTGCTCCTGGAGACGCGATCCGAGGACGGACGAACCACTGGTCCAACCCATGACAGATGCTCCATGGGGCTTGAGGGCCCTTGCAGAATTTCTCTGTTAGACACCTCTGGCTCCCACCACGTCTACACCATCCATGGGACCGATCGCTTTGAATGTTACACTCCCAGACTGCAGAAGCAGCCTGATTTTGCAAATGCTTTTAATGGGCTTTCTTTTTTTAATCAGGTCTTTGTGTCAGAACGGACTCTTTTCTCTCCCCCAAGGATTCCTTGCTCTATTTTAAATATAAAAATGATCATCTGGGAGGGGGCGGGAGTTGCACTTCCCATACAACCTGGCCAATGAAAATGAGTGAGGAAGGCAAGAAACCCAAAGAGAATCTAGACACAAACCCCAGCAAAGCCCACAGGCTATTAACAGCTGTCATTAAAAACAGCTACAATGACTGTGAATGGATTGTGTTTCCACTATGCAAACCACCAAATTTTAGGAAACAGATGAACAAACTGTCTTTGCAATGATCTTTTCTTTCTGTGATAAAAAAAAGGCCTTTTTCAGATGAAATGCACCTTGTTCCAGTGAGCCCCAACCCTCTATGAACCTACTCAACCATAGCAGTGTGGTCTAACGAATGAAGACATGGACAGGGACTTGTGGGTGACTCTAAGGAAGTGACTTTTTCATTCTGCCTCAGCATGTTCAATAAGGAGACCAAGGCCTCTGTCTTAGGAGATAAATGTTGTATAAGAAGCAGGATTTGTTTCTACAGACTCCTGAAGTTTCCCGTAGGGTGCATAAAGAGCTGACTTCTCCAGGGTGTTTTCAGTGTATTTGCTTAAGCTGTTGCAGAGATGAGGCCCCACAAAACCACTGGGTAAACCTCTGTGGGTAATTGCATGACGTCATTTTTGCATTATATGGGGCAGCAGGAGGGAAGGGACTCTTGCCTCATGCCCCAAGGCTGGAATGACCTCACGTAGTTTGCACTTCAGATGCTCTCACTGAGAAAGACAAACAAGCTGACATCTACCGAGTGTGATGCTCAACCTAAAGGTCACCCACACGCTGATGATGTTGTTTACAGGAGGAAAGGCTTCATGGAGCAGATCTAAGCTGAGGTCAAGGCAGAGGATCTTTACCAGCCATAAGACCCAAGGACAAGACGAGGCTGGCTGAGGTCACGATGCTGTGTGAGCAGCAGCTCTGAGCCATAAGTAGGGGTCTGCAAGTGCTTGGGGGTCACACCATGCCCCTTACACTAAACGGCCAGCACAGGGTGACTCTGAAGACAACCAGGACAGACACCCACCCCATCGCCCCTTGGCCAGGTGTGCTGTAGATTCAGGCCTGCCGTTTGCATACCAAGGAGATACAGAAATGAGGAAGCCCTTGCAGAATCATCAAATTTTTCCCTTGCCAGCTCGTATTTTGCCTGCTCAGTTCTCCTCCAGCTAAAGGCAGGGGAGCCAGGACACAGATGGACATGGTTGGGGCTGGGGAAGGAGAGGACAGGTTCAGGGTTAGCTGGATTTCTTTGAGCTTTAGGGCAGGGGCTCATCTTTTGGTGGAGAGCACATCTGAGGTACCTGACCACTCTTTGCTAAGCGAGCTTCACTTCCTATTCCTATGAAAAGGGAAGTTGCTTTTTTAGAAAGCAGCTTGCCATCCACCACTGAGGTAGGAAGAAGGAGCTACCACGAGGTGCAACAAAGGTTTAGAAATAAGGTAGCGGCTGCCAAGTCATCTTGGGAAACATGGTGATAGCGTGGTGGCTCCAGACAGAAACCTGCTTCTGATTTGAGACACGGTCCCAATGCTGACAATGGGGAAACCCAGCAGCTGCAGCCACGGCTGCTGCAAAGACCCTTCCAGCGACAGCCACAGTTAAAGCAGGTCAGAAGCGAGAAGTAAAAATAAAATGAACCAGATATGGTGAGGTGTGCCTATTGCATCCTAGGGAGGTTTTTTTGGGATCTAAGATATTTTGCTTGTGCCCGTGCATGCCACCTGGGGATCATCCCTTCATCCTGCTTGCCTCCAGACTGGGCATCTCATAGCTGTGAGATGAGACCTGCAGTCAAGAGGCTTAGGCAGTGAGTGACCTTCTGCAATTTGCTTACTCAGAAATCATGAAGTGACAGCCCAGGGTTGTCCTTTGAAAGCAGCTGGAGGGAGACCATCAGGAAAGCATGTGAAAAAGGGCACTAAAAAGAGAGAAAGTCTCTTGTACGCAGCTCCTGCATCACTCCAGATGGCCTCTACCTGCCCCCACTTCCCTGACCTGAAAGCACAGGCTGTAATCTCACCCAGTCACATAGGGTCTGTCTGGCAGTGGTTTCCACCTTGTTTTCATATGTCAGTCCCCAGATGTTCTCAAGTATCTTTGCAGGCCTCTACATGAGTCTGCAATGCCAAGGCTGGCTTGTCTCTGCTACCTTTTACCATCCTCTGTAAGACGGGCATGGAGACCAGAGGTCCAGCCCATGGGCTTGCCCATTAGAAAGACCTCTAGGACCTACAACTCCACAGGATGTGGAGATGGACCAGAAAATGTGGCAGCCTCCCTCTGGATCATCCACAGCCCACCATGATGACCCCTCAGGCAGACATCTACACCGGTGACCCACTGCACAGCCTCCTTCTGCAGCAGTGCCCACTCCCACTGCATTTTATCCAGTTCACACCAAACAAAAAATGTTCCTGTTAAGGTGTCTGCTGCAGAGGTGACTGGCTGTGAGCTGAAACCACCAAGAGGGATGAAGGCATGTCTCCTCTTCCAGCTGGCCCCCAGGACTTCTTCCATATACCCCTGCTACGAAAGCTGGGCAGATAATCACGGTCTGGTCATGTTTTTCTCTTCCCTGTTAATAATGAGTAGCCTAATTTGCCATCTGAACCTCCTTGTTTCCATTCCTCTAGCAGATAAAAAACAACATACCGTTGCTCCAGGAAGAAGCGGATGTATTATAACCAACCCGCCAACCTCCATTCTGACCACTTAGACTTTCTGAGCTCTCTGAGACACATCTCTACTAGTAAAATAGACAGTATTTGGGCCCATTCTCTCACCCTTCAAAAATAGGCGACTGCATCCAAATTCCTTGCAGTCCCTATCCTGTGCTAGCTCCTGGGCTGTGCTTATGAGTGTCTAGCCTGATTGTTCAGGTTGCACTGCCCACCCGCTGGGTCTCTGCTTTCCAAGACACAGGCTGTCCCTCTTCCCCTGATTTACTACCCTAAACATGTCACCATGTTTGGGATGACACTCGGAAACAGGCATCTTGTGTAGCCCCAGGTATCAGATGAGCCCAAGTGCAGGGTGGTGATGGGCTCCCTTGTTTCACTGTTGTTATTTATTGCTCAATCCCATGGGCACTGCAGGGGTGTCTTGAGGGACTGGGACAAAAATGCTGCAGCAGCTTTGGCTGAGGGTAACTGGGGTATATTCTACTAACAGGGATGACGATTTTTTTCTGGTGCCATTTTGGAAAAGCCTTTCTGGAGGGAGAAAGTGACTCTTTTTCTTTTTCTTCCTTTCAAGTATAAATAAGAGAACTAATGAGGAGAAACACAAACATTTTAAAACAGACACCTTTCTGGTGACCTCATGGAAGTCTGAATTTCCACTGTTCAGAATCAGTACAACTGCTTGCAGAAAACAGCCGCTGGAGAAGCATCTAGCATAGCCCTCTGTCCTGAGGCAGGATCAGCCTCACAGAACCTTGCTGGAGAAGCGTGTGGTCCTTGGTCCTTGCTCTGAGAGCCTGCCCATGCTGGACATGACGATGCTGATTCTTCTCCCTACCCACACCTGTCCTCCCTGCCAGGCTTCCTCTACATTGCTCACACCATGCCTGATCTTGGCTACCCGCAGCAGTGAAAACTCTGCCTCGATATTATTTTCCTTTTGATGCTAGTAAAGAAAAAAACCACACCATTTTTTAGTCCCTTATTCAAAATTAGAAGATGAGCTTGACTTTCAGAATTAAAAGAATATTCAAAATTCTCTATGGTGCTTGAAGGAGACAGAAATGCAGCAGAAGAAAGCCAAACCTCACAGCCAGGTTTATTGCAGCAATCATTATTTATGGCACAGAAGTGATGGGACTCCCCCACTCTCAAGTTACCTTGTCTTATTTTTCTGTTGCATCGCAGTCAGAAGAAATCTTATTTCCTTAATTTTCTTGCTTTTCCAGTGTCCATACTCTCACTAACAACAGCAGGACAGGTTGATGCCCATGCAGAACTGCATTTAAACAATCAGTATTTCTTCCCATCGGGCTACAACCTCTCTTGTAAAGAGTCCCATATTCTCAATTCTGCTCTGTGTGCAGTTGTTATTCATTGGCAGCCCACCCAGCAACTTTTGCACAGAACGTTTTTTCCCACTTTTCCACCAAAATTTCCAGGAAAAAAGCATTCTATGGGAAATTGCCACTCTTGAAAAGGTTCTGTCACAAAAATACCAAGCATATTGGCATCTTTCACTGGAAAAAGAATAATTCCCCATGAAGTTTGCTATATTAATGTCTCAAGCAGCTGTGATCTTCCTGTGCTTCTAAAATGGTGAAGGCTAAATACGTAAGAGACAGCCAGGAAAAACTCTTGAGACAAAAGTCAAGTTAAAGCTTTTATATTAGTTTCTCCATTTGCTTAGTATGATCTTATTTCTCCCTCTTTCCATCACGTATTGCAAGTGATACCTTGATTTTTCCATTGATCAAATTTAACCTCTATTCAAAGCCCACTTTTTAAGCATCATCCTCCCATACACATATTTTGAGATGTTCTGCCCCAAATTTTCATGGTTCCAAGCCATTCACCATCAGCAGCTACTCACATAAACTTGCATGCCATTGTGGCTCGGGTGTTGGGCAGGCAATTGGCTGGGCTGAAAGAAGTCCTGCAGTTCCTCTGCCCGTGGCATTTTGTCAAGGTTTTTCTTTCCTTCTCCAAGGTTTCACAGAGAAGAGGGGTATGTTCTTATGAGGACACCTCATGTGTCCTGATGGTCCTTCAGCACTAGTTACCACAACCCGGGGAAGCACTGAGGTCTGAGAAAAGGGGAGGCTGTGACCTTCCATGTACGAGGTTATACCATAATGTAGTAAATCGGGACCCTGGGGACTTGGGCCAATCGCCTCTTTTGCCTCTTGGCCATAAGGATGCTTAAGCAGATGGCATAAAGAGTTTTTTCAACCAACTTTTACCCACCAAAACTGTTACATATTCAACCATTGGTAAGGCAGACCAGATATCCCGGATAACTGAATAATTTTCACTCTTCTCCTTTCATTAGGTAACAAAGGATTAATTTGTAAACCATGTGTTTTCTATTTCTGCTCCGTCTCCTACGTGCCTGACACGCGGGACCTGAGGGGTCCTGCACGCTGCTTTTTGATGAATAACACATTTCACAGTTTCCAGAGAAGCAGAAATGATCAGTGATATTCAGTCAAAGTTGGAGAGTAATTTCATAAATACGTAAATAAATAAAGAGGGGGGAATGCAGGAGAGAGATTTTGAAAAGCATATTTCACTTCAGAAGCCATATATATTTTGGAGGGTGACAGAAATGTAGAACTGGCCCCTAGAAGGTCATTAATCTGGTGGACCTACATTGCATCGGAGAGACTACCTAACTTGTGCTTCAAAGCTTTCAGTGATGGAAATTCCCACTGCTCCCCATCACTCTATCCCAGCCCTCCAATTCCCCTAGCCTTAAAATGACTTCCTAATAATCAGCACTAATTTCCTTCACTGAAAGACCTACAACTGCTTGTCCTGCCCATCATGGGGGACAAGAAGTTTATTCCTTCCTTCTTCGCACTGGCTCCAGCAGATGAAAAAACTGCAGAAATTCCTCATTGATCACACTTTCCACACCTTTGCTCAAGTGTGTCTCTCTCCTTCAGGCATTTATAATTGGTTTTGGAAGTTTGAATAGGCAAGCCCACAATGTTTTCCCAATTAAAACTGACCAACATTAACAAAGGCAAAATTGCTCTATAAAACCGCAGAAACATTGCTCTCCTGCTCAGTTGCAACATTTTCTTGGGAAAAAAATGTAATTAGAAACCTATTTTTTATTTCAACACAAGGAGCTGCTGTGGTTTGAATTTTGTGTTTTGGGGGGATATTTTTGGCTGGCGAGTGAAATGAATTCACGTGGATTTAATCCCGATATGGAAGACAGGCTGACCTGTGAGAAGCACATGGCTTGTCCAGCATGAAATACCAGAGGTCTGGTTTACATTCATATTGCGTGTGTTGCGCCTTAGCGTTTATTTTTAATCAATAACCATGAGCCTGTATATCCTGTTTCATACGGTGATGTACTTTCGAGTTTCACAGTGATGTCCAGCGGTGCAGCCACTTCTTCTACAATGAGCAGCAGGACCCTGAGGCTGTAATTTCTTGCCAAGACCTCTGCCAAGGGGCAATTGCATCTTTTTTGTCTCCTCAGCTACTTCTAATCTTGCAGTGTGGTGCCGACCTAATGAGAAAACTGACTTGCACTACATAAAATGAAGCCGTGAATGGAAACTTTGGGGTTGCCGAGGGCTCCATCAGGATTTAGCCCCAGGTATCTTGCAAAATTCTTGCCCATGATTGAAGCCCGTGGGCCTGGAGGAAATGATTGACTACAGGGGAGCTCACTCACATGGAGTCAATGCTTGGTTGCCTCCAGAGTCCCGTCAACCGTGGAAGAACAGCGAGGAAACTCCCTTATCAACATAAAGAGAATGGAAAGAATGAGGGCAAGGAAGGAAGACAAATAATGATGAAGTAATAGTGTGCCCATGTGCTCCTACTCTGCTCAACACAGTGCTGTGACCCCCGTGAAATCCATGGTGGCCTGTTTCCACATCTGACTGAGATGACAAAAAGCCTTTTCTGCACCTGAATATAGCCTCGAGGCCTTTTTGGATTCTGATGTGCCCATAAAGGTGCCACAGAGAATTAAAGGCTGAAAGGTCAGTCAGGAAGGAAGTCATAAAGCAGAAACACAAGAGCTGATATCCTTTTCTGAAATGGACACACAGCCCAAACTGGGTAGAAGAGGGATGTTCAGCCTGGGATATCGTGGGCTTATTTAACAGGGGCTGGGGAACACACTGTCTCAGCTGAGAGTCCAGGGTAAAAATATATGACGGAACCCCCCACTCTGATTAAGCAAGAACACAGAAAGTCATTAGAAAAGTAGATAAAGAAAAATCAGTAGAACCTTTGAAAAATTTTCACTTAAATATATCTTGGGTCTTTTCTCCTCCATCAGAAAATTCATCATTCAACTTCGTAACCCTCAAGGTGCAGCAATAGCCCTGTTTTGGCAGAAAACAAGAACGGGCCAGAAGATTTTTTCACAGATTGTTGTGCATCAGTACAATGATAATGCTGCAGGAGAAAAAAACAAAATGTGGGCAAGATAACACAAACTCTGTAGCCCTCAAATCTTCTGATAAGAATTACTTAAACCCTGACAGAATGACTAATGGAGAATATTAATGAGGGTGCCCTTGCTGCGCTGTAGCCATCCTTTTTCCTTCTAAATTTCCATCTGCCTTCTTTTCTCCAGCACGTACCAGAGCAGCGACCATGTGTGCATGCTCTGTGTGTAGCAGAAACACTCACTGCTGAGGGTGTATGCAATTCATCCTGATTTTGCACTTTTAAAGACCCGTAATCAATTAAATACCAGAGCAGCCCTGCAAGAAAGGCAAGAAATGTCTCCATTTCACAAGTGGGGTTAACTGATGCACCTTGAAGAGCATTGCCTTGCCAGGCATCACTGGCCACAAAGCCCTGAGTAAACACCTGAGGAAGTCTGAGATGCAAATACCCAAGATGCTGCAACTGCTCTTCCCTGCCAGAAGTAGCACAGCAAACAAGGTGGCTTCTGAGATATCCAGGCTCCAAGTTAGAGCACTGTGGAAATTTGAGTCTGGCCTAAATTTTAATCAAGAATGAAAGTTATGGACTTAGTGTAGACTGTGCATGTGTGGGGAGGGGAAGTGACCAGGGGAGAAGCAGTAAGTCCATCCTTCCTTTAACTGCTGGAGATCCCCAACTTGCCAGAAGCTTTGCCCACAAGCACCGTTAACCTGTCACTGGCTTTACCAGCTTGAATGGAAGAGTTGGTGAAAACAAAATATTACCTGCAAGAAGACTGTGCAGCCCATTGTGGGGCAAAAGAAAGCAAAGATCCTTAGCCTCAGATGTGCCTCTCGGCAGAAGGAGAATTAAAGCCTCAACCTTTCTCTGCACTGTACGCAGCATCCAGCAGTTCAACTCAGCAAAGGTTGCTGAGTTGGAGACTGAGCATCTAAACTTCCACCTCTCCTTAAATTCAGAATTGCGTCCCTGATTTCATTTTCTCCCCTCTCCTCTCCAAGGAATTCGGCTGGAAGAAACTCATTCACCCCTTGCTATTTAAAGGGATTTCATCTACTTTTATTTTTTTTTAAGAGAAAGAGGTTGATCTGTGCCCAAGAGACAACCTGCCAGGTCAGCGTCTGACTTAGAGCATCAGTCCCACCTTAGAGTGTGCTCCGATTTCAGCACAGAAGGAAAGAAAGACATGCACCCTGCCCCGATCCGCAGCAGCAGTATGGCCCATTGAACATCCCACTTCCAATCTTTAAAGGTTTAATTGCCACCAGTCCATAGACAATAACCAAAGATGGGCCAAATCTTTAAATGCTCTAAGGGGATACAACCAATGGAGCACCGGATGATAAACAGGCAGCAGGAATGAAGCAAAATTGATGGAAAATCTTTCGCACTTACCTGGCGAGTCCTATGTTTGGATTAAATCATATCCTGCTAGATCCTAGTTGTCCACCAGCGTTAAAAAATCCCTTGTAGGGTGTGTACTCGAGAACATAAGCTCGTCTTGATAGGTTTTAATCCTTAGAGCACGTAGAAAGAGAAACCCTAATTCTTGGTGTTGTCAGTTGAGCGCTGTTAGTGGTTTCCTGTCGACAACAGCTGAATGACAAATCAGACTGGCTTGTTGCACTTATAGCAATTAAGGGCTGGTAGTATAACCACACTGCTTATTTACCGCTAATGTTAGCACGGTGTCTACCTTAGAAGAATCGTTACCTGCAAAGGCTCGTCGAGCTATAAAAAGTACCGTCCCGCTACAAATGATGCCCTGAATCGCTCTCATTCAGGCTGGTGTGAGTTGAAAGTCATCTTCTGGAGCCACAAGATGTAAAACTGGTCTGCAAATGGGAGCAGAAATATGGGTCCTTGAGTTTTCTAGATTGGTCCATTCACAGCTAAGAGCAGTCTGGGCCAATAGCAGAGGTGGAGATATTTATTGCATGCGCGTAACCTTTGGGAGAGTTTGTCTCCAGTCAGGTTCTAGTCTGAACAGTTTCCCCTTTTGTAATTTCTAGGTTACGGTGCTGTAATCTTACTCACTTTCCATTTGAGGTTCTGTTTCTGCTTAAAATCTCTTCTAAAGAGAATGGTCGTGTTCCTCCCCAGAGCTGGCTGCCTTTCGGCAACAAGTACAAGACAGCTGATGTCATCTAGGGCATGGGGGGGAAAGAGGTGCAGGAGACAGCTGACTGCACATCCTGATATCTCTTTATCACTTATATGTGCGCTCTTGGTAAGGTCTGCCTTCCACCTTTTTTTGTGCAATTAGCTACTTTCCGTATCGCAAAAAGCTTTGCCTGGGCTGAGCACCCAGTGCCCACCTGGAGCTGTTGTGTGCAGAGATCAGCTCAGCCCTCACTACGATGGTGCCTGCTATCCTCAAGGGTCTTTGGGCACAGCTTTGTTTCCAACCATGCAATACTGAGAAGCTCCACCATTCTCATTTCCACCCTCACCGGCAGGGCTTCAGATCCACCAGCCCACCTGAAGGTCAGGAAGCTGATGTGTGTCCCCTCCTGATCCCGCTGGATTTTGGATAAAGCCTCTGCCACATCGAGACAAGCAGAAAGGCAAGCCAGCCGAAGCTTCATCAAACAGGACAACAGGGATCCTGCCTGAGGCTGGATGAGCGATGGGCTGTTTATCAACTTTCTTGAGATGAGGGATGACAACTTTATGTAAGAGAAGGTTGAATCTTGGGTCTCGGTCCTGCAGTTTCAGGTAGCAACATTGGCTGAGATAACAGCCTCCTGCTGATGGCTGTCTGGGGGATGGAGACAACCTCCAAAGTATGGATCTCTCTGGAATAGGGGTCATGGGAATGTTGCAAACATCTGATTTTGTGGTTCATTCTCTAGGCTGAAAAAAACCAGCAAAGCAGAAGAATCTAGCAAGCAACAACATTTCACTTATTGTTTTCATTTTAATGCCCCCAAAAGGGGCTGGTTTGATGCAGAAAAATGAAAAATCAAAGTGCTGGGCTGAAAAAAAAAGTCAAACCCAGTTATTCATCTTTCATTTTTTGCCCTGAGTTGAAACTATTGTCCAGATTCAGTTTTTCAAGCCACCAAGCGTTGAGGTGAAACTGTGTTTTCTGACAGTCAGTTACAAATCCAGGAAATTTCATCCAGCCCTTGTCATGAGAGTGAGCAGAAACTGACTCCTGCACCGAGGGGGGTGACAAGGACAGGGATGCTGCAGCTTGTCTCTTCATCATTCATTCATCCTAAGTTAAAGCAGGTGTCTGAGATGGGCTTTCCTTACCTTGCCCTTCCTTGGCTCAGAAAGCCAATGAAAAAAGTTGAGGGTAATCACAGAATATTTAACTGAAGCTTGAGGAGGTGGTGTCCATCCAAGAACCCTTCACTCTTGTGTTCTTCAGTAGAGATGCCTTAGTGGGTAGCCAGGTAAGACTGGAAGGGGAATTTTTGGTTCAATAGCAGTTCTGGAAAATAATTTACAACACATGTTTTGGGTGAAAGTGGAACTCAAGTTCTTTTCCCAGTAAAATAGAGATATGGAAAAAAATGCATACCAGTCCTGTGAAAAAAACAGATGGGCTGAAAATTCCCACCATTATTTCCATAGGACTTCAAGCACAATTGTCCTTTGCTTTTGTCTTTGATGTTGACTCACCTGGGAGAAACCCGTAGAGCAAATATTGCTGACACTTTGAGGGAACACACAGTGCAAATGTGTGATGTGAAAGGATGTTCCATGACGGTGAAACTTATGAAATCTGATTTCCTGTTGATAGTTTGGTGTTTAACACCCTGGTGGTGCTCACCATGAAGCTTTTACTCTAGAGGACTTTAGTCTCCTCACTCCTCTGCTCAGCCACCTCTTCGCAGCTTCGAAACATCTCCTTTACCAAACTCAGCTAGAATTCACCAGAAGGTTTGCAAGTTATTTGGTGGGATGGGTTGATGAGTGGTCCAACAATACAATTGGTTTGGAAATTCATAAGAAAACAAAATACCAACCTCTGAGAATACTGAGAAAGAAACTTAATGGCTCACAGGGATGGTATTTGAATGAGGAGGGTCAAGGTTAAGAACTGTTCCAAACAGTGATGAAATACTTACAGCCCCTTGCCTTGTTCTTGAAGCACTTCACACGCCACTGTCTTTCCCCTGTATCCCTACATCACTACTCTGTCTCCACCTACATGCAGGATAAATGGTCAAAAAACTAGCTTCCCTCTTGCTTGCACCTGTTTTATGCTGAAACAGCCCCAGCACTCTCTGACATGTTATTCCAGACTCCCAAGAGCCCAAGTCCTCCCCGTGCAACGTCCCAGTAATCGGCAATTAATCTGTACCACGCTCCAGGCTGGGGCTGAAGGCACGGGTGGACAACCCTTTCCATGGGAAAGGCAATTCCTCAGTCCCAGCATGCACATCATTTCAGCAGGGTGAGGGGTGGATGGTCAGCATCATCCAACAGCAGAGCAGGGCCAAACACACGGGTGCAAGGGTCTTGTCCTTGCAGTCAGCTATTTCCCCTGTGTTCCTCAGAAACCCGGTGCCAGCCCAGTTGGGAAAAGACATCTCTTAAACAAGCTGATCCACATCAAACAACAGAGCAATACTGCAAAAGGCCAGTCCCAGGTCCTTCAGTGATCCATGGAGATGAGCAGCCGGGTGGCCACAACGCTCTGCACATCATCTGTGCTTGCCTCCGTTCCCTTGGGGTGACCAGGGACAGCATTAGCTGGAGACCTGCTGCCCTCTGTAGGTGCCTCTGCCACATTTCTAGGTTGACTACTCCCGGGTGACACTCCAACCATACCAGAGGACTTTCCTGGTACAAGTCCCTGTGCAGGGAGTGGAGGCTGCACCTGGCTAGGAGAGGATGGTGATGATTGAGAGCACCACAGCCTCTTCTCCCCATCCCTGCCTGGGCAGGCTGAGGCCCAGGGACTTTGCTTTGAGGGAAAGGTATTTACTTGGTGACCAAGCAGTGACCATTGATGCTCCTCTAAGATGCTCCCAGCACGTGGTCCCACAGAATGACCACGCTCCCTTACTGGGAGGTCCAGCTCCTCCGTGCTCTGTTGGCAGGATGCCTACAAGGAGGAATTCCTCAAAGCCAGGAGCCAGGGCAAGAAGCAGATGGTTCAAATCCAAGTTGCATTTGTTATGGAAGAAGGGCCATTTCTGCCCATTTCTGGTGATACGGCGGCAGCTCGGAAGGTCCAGATGAGATTTAGTAAGCTATAGGGCACATCTGTCTCATGGCATTTGTGGTGCTCAGACTGGCACAGGAGATTTGGGTTCCCAAGAAAATCTGGAGGGAATTAGCACTCCAGCATGGAATTCCCAGCTTAGGCTTTACAAAACCACATCCCAGCAAGGACCCAGACTTGGATCCAAGTGTTCCCAAGGATTCAGGAGTCTGCTGGAAAAGGTGCTGTGCCCAGGGATGCTCTGGGATGTAGCTCTGGGAACTCTCTGAGTGCAACAGAAAGGCTGTGCTATAGCTCAGTAAAATTAAAAAAAAAAAACCTGAGTCATATGGATGGGCAGTGTTAGTGTTGCACAGGTTTATTTTGACCCATCACATCTAATTTCAGGTGACCGATGCAGGTGTTTGGGGTTAAAGCCTCACCATCAGAAGGGTTTTTGTAGAAGGAGAAGAGCAGATCCCCACCACAGGTTTTCTTTTTTTTTGGGTGAAGACAACTTAAATGAGATAAATCCAGGCCATGAAGAGACTTCAGAGGGACCTAGCTTCAGGCTTTCACTGGTATCTTATGGCAGCTCATTTGAAATCCATTACATTACTGAATTAAAAATAAACATTTACAGAAAAGGGAGCGGGTGACAGTGTGTGGGCCGTTACTGCCATGAGATAGATGTCCGGCCTCGGTAGCGACACCTCTGCTAGTAAACTAACCCGTGCTAGACCTGGTCTTTGGCCCTGAGGCCGGCTGACCCTGTCTGGCAACATCCGTGCAATGAACCCCTCTCGGTTATCAAATCTGGGTGGCTGAGTCCAACTTGGCTGTCGGGAAGGGGCCCTGGTCTTTGCTCATTCCTGAGCCATGTCCTGGCATTGCTCATCCCACGTCAAACCCAGACCAGGGACCGTGTTTCACCAGCCCCCTGTGCCCGTGCCCATTCCCTCACACCATTTGGTTCATCGGCACAGACCCAGTTTTTGTTTTGATGAGATATTGTGGGAAATGTTGAAACAGTTGTTTGCTGCTAAGAGCTTAAATGCAGCTGTAGATATGTCAGATGTTTTTAGCATGAAGGCAACAGCTCTTCCATCTCCCTGGTTCCTCTCCATCATCACCAGCCCCGGGAAGGGCGGGTGCAAGACGCAGCACAGAGACAGCTGATCACCAGACTGAGTTTGCATATGCATATCTGAAATCTGACAAAAAAGGGTGCTTGCAAAGCAAAAAAAAAAAAAAAAAAAAAAAAATTAAAATTGCATTTGCATAAAAAATGCTGTTGAGTCTGCATTGCTGTGTCTTGCAGGGTGCCTACTCCATCTGTGCTGGGTGCTGTATAGACACAGCCCCTAAATTACTGGTGGGGTCTGGGGCACCCCTGGTCTGGCTGGCATTTGCAGGGAGGTGGGAAATCCCAGCCCTGTGATGCATTTTGTAAGGCCCTTATTGGGATGCCAGACTCTGGAAAGGGCTGTAAATCTCTCCCCAGTGCCCGTGGGGGAGAGGAGGGATGGTTTAGGCAGGAGATGGGAAGGGTGATAAAAAAAAAAAAAAAAGAAAGGAGGAGGCTGTGAGGGGGTTTCTCTCACAAAAGCTGAATGTGGGAAGAAGCCTGGATGGTTAGGTGTCAATGGCCAACACTTAACCCTTTGCACCACCAGGTTTGCAAACACGGCCAGTGGTCCTGAGACACCAGATGTGCAATAGCTGCGCAAGGGACGGATGTGTGGGATGCTTTTGAGAGCTGTCCCCAGGCTTTGAGGGGTTAAAATTCAACTTCTCGTGAAGGAAAGAAATCCCCTCTGTCCCCTGCCTTTGCTTCTGGTCCCGAGTCAGCCAGCAGCTGGGGCACGTGCCTCTACCAGTCCCTCTTTGGAAGCAGTTAAAATGGTTTCCAGCCCCACTGGGGGAGGTGGGGGGGAGCAACAGGCACTTTCCCAGTACAAAAGACAGGCAAAGGCTGGTTTCTGAGCTGGTTTTTGTCTGGGGATGAACGGTGCCAGCAAGCGGGTACTAGCCACGGTGCCCTGAGATACCCACCCCAGGGCTTCCCGGAGACGCTGATGAAGCCTTGCAAAACTCCCCTCCACAAACGCACTGACCCCTGGGCAAGCCATGGGTGGCATCTGGAAAATGTTATCCCACAGCTCTCCCGAGTGCCAGAGGACCCCAGGCTCCTTGGAGAAGGGCTCATAGCTCTCCGCGGCATGCAACGAGAACAGATGCGGGGACACCGGTCCGGTTTGTGTCGGGAAGAGCCACAGGCTCCTTTGGGAGTACACCAGATCTCTGGGCATCTTCTGCAAGCCTTTTGGGTCCCTGCCCTCAACAGCACCCCTTCATCCCTGTTACCCACGCCGAGGGCATCGTTACCCCTCCTCCCTCGTTTGGGTGCCGGAGTCGGAGGATGTTTAGGACCCAGGCTGTGCAGCTCCTCCCTTTCAGGTCTCTCCAGGGTTATTGCTTGGTGGGAGGTAGGTTCAGGGCTTGGTGGTATGAATGAAAGAGACAGGAAATCTGGACTGAAAAGCTCAAACTGGAATAGCTCGCCTGTCTCCAGGCAACAGGCCTGACGCAACCGCTGGAAAAAAAAAAAAAGTCCCTTAAATAAAAAAAAAAAAAAAAACAAAAAAAAAAAAACCAGAGAGAGAGAGAGATTTCTGAAGCGAGACAGAGGAGGATGAGACAGTCTCCTGAAGGCACTGGTGACACTCCTCTGCAAATACCGAGTTGGAGACCCGAGGCGGAAGGAGGGAGCCAAGATGTCTGTGCAATCTTCTCTCTGACTTGGTCCCCGGTAAGTTTGTTACTCGCGTTGGCGTGGCCGTGCCGGGGCTGTGGGAGAGCACAGCCGCCCTGGGGACACCCTGCTGCACCCAGGACGGGAGCTGTCTGAGAGATGCCCGGCGCTAGAGGGGACCCCCCAGCTTTTCGAGCCCTGCAGAAAGGGGTAGCAGCAAGGATCAGGTCCCTGGGGAGCATCGAGGTGGGGACGATGGGGACCCCGTGCACCGTGAAGTTCAGCACTGGGGTCTGGCATGCTGCTTACGAAGTGGTGGGGCTGGGGGCTAGCATTGTGCTCCCCAACCACAATCTCCTTGCCTTGCCAAAATCCCCTGGAGATGGGCGGCTTGGTGGCTCCCCGTTCATTGGGACGGGCTGGAAATCAGAGCAGGGCTTGAGTCCTCCTTTACAATGAGGTTTGTGGATTTTGCTCTCGGCTGGGAGCAGTGTGGGGGTACTCACCACCTTCAGGGACATTTTTCTGCACTGACTGGGGTGTAACGGGGAAGAGTCCGGCCAGGTTTCGGGATGATCACCTGTTGCTCCCTCTGCCCCCTCCCCGAGATTTCCAAGAGCCCTGGAAAGGTTTATCGGCTTGTGCAGTGCAGACATAATGGATAAAGCGTGGTGGCCTCGCAGGGCGTAGCTACCTTTGATTTTTGAAGCAGGCACAGTGTGCTGAGGAGAGCAGGTTTCCACCTGCTCAGGTCTGGCCCTTGCAGCTCACGTTAACACTGAGGGGAAGAAGAAAAAAAAAAATAAAAAAAATCACCCAGAACTTCTTGTTTGCCCTTTAGAAGAGCTTAGGGCTAATTGCTAAAATAATACCATCAGCCCACACCCCTCCCAGCACAAGCACTTGTGCCACCCCAGCCCACGCGCCCCGGTGCGATGCACACCCCTGCACCCACACCTCCCAAATCGTGCAGCCTGCACCCCTGCACCCTCTCAGTCCGTGCAGACTGACACCTCTCCCACAACGGGCACCCACACGGGGCTGAGGAGACCCCTCCCTATTCTTCTGTGACGTTCCCTGTATTATTCAGTACTGCTCTGCCCTTCAGAGCTTTTCTACATCAGGGACCTCAGTGGAGGGGGGGGAAAATGGATGAAAACCAAGTGCCTTGTTTCCAGTGAGGAGCTGTGTCCAGCTGATTCCCTTGGCTTTGTCTGCTCATTCCCAGTATCCAATGGACACCCCACTTTCCAGCGGGAACAAGCCTGTTTTGGCTACTGTGGGTTTTCTCTCTGCCAGCCATCATTTCAGCATGCTGGGGCTGTCACTGTTATTTGCATCTCAGGTCTTCTCTGCTTTCGAATGCCCATTGCAGTGGTACCTCTTCGTGGGGGAAACTGTACGACACAAAAAATAAAGCAGAATGGGAGGGATCCGGCTTCTCCCAGGCTCTGGGCTTGCAAAAGCTCCGCAGCCATTAGGTGTTTGCAAAACGTAGCAGAGACGCTGCAGAAAAAAAAAAAAAAATTAGCCTGAGAGTAATCTAGCCTTTTTTATGGGGAAGGGAGTTGAGGTCTGTTTGCAACCAGCTTGTCTTAAATAATATTGAATAACAAAGTGCTGCTCAGCACTGGGAGAAGGCAGGTCTGAATACAGCTCTTGTGTGATCATTGCTGGGGCAACTGCCAGGGCAGGTAATTGGATGGGACAGGGAGCATGTAAAGGGGATTAGAGGGTCACGGGGGGCTGACCCCCTCCCCCAGTCACTTTAACTTGGAGCCTGGGGGTCTCAAGTGGCTTGTCTCTGGGGGGGGGAGCTCAGCGCTGGGCAGAATGAAGCCCAGCAAAGCCGGAAAGAGAGGTGTGTTTGGGTTTTTTTGTTTTGTTTTGTTTTGTTTTGTTTTTTATTTTTTTTTCTGAAAATATACCCTTCCATGCTGCATTTAGGGAAAAATAACTCCCTGTGCCAGTCTCTTGGGAAGAGAGCATTTCTCAGCTTGATCTGGCTCATTCCCAAGCAGTCCCAGCCCTTCACATTACCCTGTTTGCACGGGCACAGAGGTCCCTGCCTGCTCCATCTGCTCTTTCCTTGCTAAAACACGGCTGTGCTTGGGGTAGCAGCAGGGAAAATAAAAGAAGGAACTGGCTCTGCCAAACACAGGTCCTTTGGGGGCATTTCTTGGGACAGGTTAGGCATGCCACGTCCAGGATGACATTCCAGGACCCTGGGGCAATGCATGGAGAAGCAACCCTTGCCCATAATCTGTGTCTCCCTCTGCATCTCAAGAGACCTTACCAGAAGATGATTGGGGTGGATGGGATGTCTTCACCAAGAGGTTATAAACTTGCCTGTGCTGCTGCTGCCTAATCCCTTTCCCTGGTTTTGGCTGACGGGCTGAGAGTACTGACCCTCTCCACCTTCCCAGTTTGCAAATGCTTCCCACTCACTGGAAGACTGGTTTGTGGGAATGCCAAACATCTGGCAATGCCCATCTTCATGTAGGATTTCTACCCGACTGCTGGAAATCTGCTGATTGATGAGAACTGAGCTGGTCTGAAAATGGAGTTGCCAGAGATTGCATGCAGCAATCTCCATCCTGCTTCCTTGCAAGGAGCCTGCTTGATTTTGTGCAGGGGAGGCAGGAGGGATAAGAAGCAGCCAGACAGGAAGGGGTAGATGTATTTATTGAAGCAGGTTCTGACTCTACTAGTGATGCTGGAGATCAGCATAGGAGAAATACCTTAGGGCAGGGAGTACAAGCTGGTCCCCTGTTATCTCTGCACTTCTGCTCTGCTCCTCTTGTCAGGCTGGTGGATTGGCTGCAGTCACCCACTGCTCTCCCCTCCTCTGTTGCCCTAAATATCCACACTCCTCCCTTCATTGTACTGTTTGCAGGTCCATCTGGGGGTCATTTGGGCAGAAGGATGTGCCAGGGTGAACCCTCACCCTGCTCTAGGTCATACGTGAAGGGAAAGCCCCACTTCTTCCCTCTTGCCTCTGTACCTGTGAATTCCACATCTACATCTGAAGGGCTAAAGCAGCAGGAGGGGCTGCTTCCCCACTGCTGACCTTAGCATCTGAGTTGTCTGGGAGGTCTTCCAGGGGTTTGTTCACAGCAGTAAATGGGCAGGAATATCTTGGTGCACTCAGGATCCCATTAAGTCACATGCTGTACCCATATCTCAGCCCACTGCATGGGGGCATGGTGCATCTCTGTGACCACCTCTCCAAATCCCTGCAAGGGCATTGCATTCTGGATCAGCCTGGGGACACAAACTTGGCTCCTGCCTGGGCTTTTGTCATGTATTAGGCTGGAAGTTGGGTCTCTGTGTGTGTGAAGGGACACAGCCAATGTGGGCAGCTCTGCAAAGAGGCCTGAAGGAAGGGTCACCAAACATGGACCTGCACTCCTGCTTGGTCACTTTGGTGTCTTCATCCCCGGGAAGAAGGGCCAAGGTCATAGCCCACATGAGTGTGGCCAGGAGGTCTCCATGGGCACTACGTCCAGTGGGCACTAACTGAGGGCTGACCCCTCCAGCCTTGCATGGGCAGACCCCCTTCCATCCTGTCCCAACCATGCTGAGCAGGCACAGAGCATCTGACCCTAACACAGCGATGTCAGTGTGGACGTCTGCCCCAGAGAGAGTCCTGGATTCAGGATTGGGCTCATCTTCAGGCTGCTGGCATTGTCTCCTTTTGAGGGGAGGGAGGCTGAAGGTCACTTTGGGACAGGTGAGAAAGGCATTTGGGAACCAGATCAGTTTTCTGTAGGAGAAGATTTCAGGTGCTACAGAAAGGGATCGGGTGGCCAAACGCTGGATAGTATAACCCAGGGAGACTGGCTCTCCTCTGAGTCTGTGGGACAGCCAGGAGAGCGATTTGCTCTCTGTCTCTGTAGGACCCTCGTGCAGAGCAGCGTGCTACAGCCATGCTGCTTGGGGCGGGGGCTGTGGCAGGGGACCCCAGGGAGAGGAAGAGCCTGAGCTCACCAAAGCCCACACAGCACAGCAGCTCCTCTCCTGAGTGAGGTCATTTTGGCACGGGGAAAGGAGTTATTCATGTGTAGCCTCCCTGAAAGGGAACCACCAGTTCAAAGGAGCCGCAGTGTTGACCCAGATGGGTCTGTCCTCCCTTCATCTGCTGCCTGTGGCCTCAGCATCTCCACTGCCCAGAGGATGCTCTGGAGCCTCCATCCACCACCGTGCAGGAGCTGGAGTCCTCCCTTACTCCATTGCTATGGCAACCCCCTTGCACAGGCATCTCCTCCTCGCTGCCCTGCTGTCAACCTGCTGCAGACATCGGGGGGGGTCAGCCACCCCCACACCATCCCCATTTTTGCTATGCTGTGACGGAAAGCAAACACGGCTCTCCCTGCACAGGGTATGCACACCAGGCACTGTCCCCCCACCTCTTGTTCCACCTCGGTATTTTTTCAGCCTGTTGTTTCAGGCTCAGGGTTCTTCTCACCCACTGGGACCTGCAGAGCTCTGTGATGATGTTAGCAGGTGCAATTTACTGTCAGGATTTCTTCTGAAGGACCAAGAGGTGTCTGTACAGCCCATAGGGTGACACCTATAGAAATCCTTGGAGCAAATGCCTGCAAATGGTCAGGGGAACTGCATTGCAAACTCTGTGGCTCACAGAGGTTATCCCTGCACCAATTACAGTCAGACCACAGAGTCCCAGATGAGATGGAGAGACCTGAAGATACCAGAGCTGAATCTGAATCAGACTTGCATGAACTGCCTACTCAGTGAGAGGGAAACTGAGGCATAAAAGGGGCTGAAATGCTTTTTAAAGGTCATTAACAAGCTGAAGCATTATCTCTGCCGTGTTTAACCCATGTCAGAAATGTCATCCATGGGCCGTGCAGGCACCCCTTCCTCCCACAAAGCGACTTCCCTCAGCCCGGGCTCTGTCTCATACTGAGGCTCTTTTTTCTTCTCAGAGATTAGACGATCAGAATAATATAGAATCTTACTGCTGCTCCTCTGCAATAAAAAATGGTATTACAGCTGCAGTCCACCAGGAATAGTGAAGGGAGCAGAATAATTTGTTCCCCACACCTCTGTCCTAGCTGATAGGGTTTTTTTATTCTGCTTTTTCCCCTCTCATTTCCATCCTGAGTGTTTCTCCCTTCGTTTTTTCTCTTTCTTGACCTCTTGCTCCCCAGCACGTGACCTTCCACAGCACCGTGTGTCCTTATTTATAGCCCTTAATTTAACAGGCTGTACTTGTGCTGCCCTGGTCCAGCACATACCAACCAATGCTGCTTCACGAATGCCTCATGTTCAAAGCTGACCAGGGCAGAGAGCTGATGGGGAAGGTACAGACGTATGAAACTTCTCAGGCATGTAAAACTCCCGCAGGGTAAAAGGCTGTGCCTAGCCTCATTTTGTGCAATCTCCCTTTTGACTGTGAACAGCATCTGAATTTATTGTTATCCATCATCAGTGATGATAAAGCAAAGCTTTTCTCACACCCCTGTACACGTTCCGCTGCCTCTTAGTACTTGCCCCATCACACCCGGTTTGTCCGGGGATGTTCACGTGTCTCTCCTGCTCCCCAGCTCCAACGCATGGGCAGGGATGTCCAAAGGTGTGTGATGGGGACAGTTCTTCTGCATCTGCTTCAGGGCTGGACGAATGGCTGCAGTGGGATGGCGTGGTGGCCGATTGTGCCGCTGGACCTGGTTTCATAGAGCAAAGGACACTCCATGAGCTTCACAAGGTGTGTCTGGTGTGGGAGAGGGAAGGATTTGCATGGATGACCTGCAATCATGCGAAAGCCAAGCCTCAGGGCATGCCAGCTCCATGAGTCTTGGCGTGGTAGGACTTCACACCCAATCCAGTCCTGTTATTTCTCCATCCGGGTCCTACGCTTCTGCTAATCCCTTTGCATTACAGCTTGCAGAGTAGGTCAGTTAAGCTGACTTCTCTGATGGAATCCTAACCCAAGAAAACAATTAAAGGTTTTTTTTAATTGTATCAGTGATATGATGTGTCCTGTGCCTTCAGGATTAACAGGTTTTATGTAAGGAAAGGGGGAAACCCCTGAGCAAAGGGTCTTAGTGAGGTGGGAGCAGACCCTCACCCCATTTTGGTGCTGAACTCCTGTTACTACTAATTAGGCACGGCCCCAACCCCTGAGACTGGCAAGTGTGTTAATGAAGACAAATCAAGGGTTAATCACTTAAACTGCCCTGCGCAGAGCAGCCTAGGGGGAAATTGAGCCTGGGGCAGGCAGACTGGGAGACGTCTGTTGTCTTGAGCCAGAGGCCAGGTTTATTCCTGGGAATTGGGTAGGTCTCAGGCAGCAAACAGTTTTGTATTACAGCCTCACACACAAACATTTTTCACACGCTTACCACTTTCAGATCTCTTTTTCTACAGCAGGTCTTTGACCCAAGTCCAAGATATTGATAGGAAATTAGAGGCGGCTCCTTTCTGTTGTTTTTGAGTTTGGACAGGCTGGGAAACAGATGTACCTCTTTAGGGGGTGTCCCTACAGAATGAATGAGAGGTTTTGTGTTGCACCTGGGAGGAGGTGAAGGATGGGTTGGATCCGTGCCATCTTCAGGGCAGAAAAATCAAATCCCTCCACAGCTGCTGGGACATGGTGATGGGGAAGGGGAGATGGCAGCAGGGTCCTGGCAAAGGGGATGCTCCAGACTGCTGCTGTGCTTTCAGAGTCTAATGCTGTTAAATGCTAACTGAGCTGTACCCAGGACTCAAAATAGACTCTTCCACCCTGAGGATTTTATACATGCTGAAGACACAAGACAAAGGAGATTGTGGGGGCTCTGCTTTGTAGCTGTGGCATTAAGAAAAGTCAGCCTTACAATCAAAATATTATCTCTGTTAGGGGTTACCAAACCCAGCAGCCCAGTGTGGAGCTGCAGCAGACTTTATTGGGCTGCTGGTTTTGGCCACCCCGAGCAATCTCCGTCTCAATGGACAGAAAAAAAACCTCAGAAGTGAGGTCATTAAAGTCATTAGGTGTTTCCCGTTATTGATTTCTGTAGGCTGGAGCTGGAAAATTCATTGACAGGCCCTCAGCTCCACAGAGCATCCGTGCAAGACCTGGTGCAGGACCTGAGTCTCCAACAGGGCAGTCCTCTGCTTTCCCCTCCATACAATCTATTTTTTGACAGAAAAAGGAAAATTGTTGCCGCTCCAGGCACAACAGCTGTTGGCTTCAACCTGATATAGTATCTGTGCTTGCTCCCGCTCACCGTAAAACACTCATTAACATAAATAAGAGCAGGAATAAGACCGCAACATGACTAATTCTCCACCCCCAGACTGTCTGTGTGTATATTATCAACTCCTCGTTCAGCTCATGTGCCTGCACACAATTGTGGGATAAATCTTGCTTTCTGTTGGTGTTTATTTTAAATTGAATCTTCTTACTGAAAAGGTTCAAGCGGCATAATTATGGTCTGGATTTCAGAGTTACACATGTCTTTGTGGGCACAAATAGCAGGGAAAAGAATGGCTGAGTAACTCATATCGCTGTGGTTTGGTGCATCCAGCTAGAAAGCTGAATACGTCCCGGCTGGTCTTTCTTGGCATGTTACCAGGCAGGCAAAAAAGTATTTTGTTTTGTGTTCGACATGTAGACGAGAGCTCTGGATCTATTCCTAGCTCAGCCATAGATGAGCTTACAACCTTGAGAAAGTCTCTTATCAGATCCTACCATCAAATGAATGCAGAAGCTGCCTGAGCTTAACTCTTGCGGAGTTGTTGAGTCCTCTGTCCCACCAGATCCCATGGAGGCAGGTTAGGTAGGCCAGCTTTGGCTGTGGGCACGGCTTCTCCAAGCCCACAGCTCATGCCAGGAGGAACTAGGAGTTTTCCCAGGACTCTGTGCTAGTCCTCCACCTGGTGTTTTCCAGAGGACCATTGGGACCCTTCCCAGTGGGCAGACTAGATGTGTCCAGTGATGGAAACCACAGGCCAAGTCTGTCTGAGCACAGGCATCTGAACCCAAGCCATGCCAGCACCCCAGTTACTCCCACACTTGGCTGGGGACCATGCTCCTGCCCTGAGACTGCTGGACAGGAGAGAGCTGAATCTCATGGCTGCAGATTGGCATCTTTAGCAAACCAAGACCTAAACACAAATCTGTAAAACTGGCGTGTGCGTGCGTGTGTGTGTGTGTGTATGTAGAAAAAGCCACTTTTCCCAGCTCTCCTTTTGGCTCAAACTCCTGGGAGAAGTTTGGGTTGACTTACTTCACCTGGTCCTGTTTTGCTCAAGTGGAAAGATGTAGGTTTGCCAGCCAGGAAATCAGCAATACAGTGTGCATAGACACTCCAACCCCCAGCAACAGCCATTGCTGTCTCCAGAGGACTTTGGGTTGTGTGATAAAGCTCCAGAGGAGTCTGTGAATGTGTCCTGGGCTCCTTGGCAACCCGTTCATGGCCCCATGAGCTAAGACTGGAGATGCAGGTAACCAGAGCTTCCCTAAAAGCCAGAGCCTGTCTGTTCCTGCCCCAAAAGCAGTCAGATAGCTGAGATGAGCTAACGCTCCCCAGGAGCACCTTGGCACCTTGCCTCTCCCAAAGCCCTTGCTCTGCTCCCTCCACTGCAGCTGGAGCCATCTCTCCCTTCTCGTTCACTTTTCTTTCTCAAACTGGAAATCAACCATCTGCTTTTCTTCCAGGTGTTCATCCAGGGCCAGCGTGGTGCATAAGCAGGAGCCACGACCACCACGACTGTCCTCCAAGGGGCTGTGTTTGGCACACCGCAGGAACTAGTCCAGCCCTGAGGGTTTCCCCTCTCCGTCCCTGGTCCTTTGCAGCACACCCCTATGCCATTGGACTCTGAAAGAAGATGTCTCTACCCAAAATCCAAATAGAAGAGACACTGGACAGCACAGATGCTAGCTCTGGAGGTGCTGCTCCTCCTGATGACCACCTAAGGAGCCTCAAGGCATTGACGGAGAAGCTGAGACTGGAGACCAGGCGCCCATCCTATTTGGAGTGGAAGGCGAAGCTGGAGGAGCAGGCATGGAAGAGCCCCCAGCCAGCGGGAGAGGAGGAGGCAGTTGAGGCCAAAAAGACCACAGGGGAAACTGTCCCCTTGAGGAAAGTGCAGCTGCATCTCAATGGGAGCCCTGCCCAGGACAAGGTGACTCTTACTTCAGGGAGAATAGGTGGCTTTGAGAGCATCGATGAAGCTTTGACGTGGCTCAGGAAGGAACTGGTAAGTGGTTACCTGTCCCTGTTAGATAGCACGCTTTTTCAAGAGGGGAAAAAAAAAAGAATGAGGAAACAAGCAACTCCTTGTTCCTACCTGCCTTCAGCTCCAGATGAAAAGACAACAATCAGTCCTTGCATTTTCTGTGGCTGGTGGGAGAAAGAGCAGCCCAGGGAAGGGAAAAGGCGAATGCCAGAGCATCCATAACCTCAGAGAAGGAGCTAGGCCCTTCTCAGCATCGCTGCTGGCATCCAGCAGGCTGGAGAAATAAGGTAGTTTGTGCTGGTTAGGACTTTTTAGCAGTTTGCCCCCTCCCCTGCTTCTCTAATTATATCTCAACACTAGATAAATACAGCGGGTATGAATACACCGTGAACTTGTGGACACTGCTGGTGCAATAGCCCGTCTCTGATGGGGATCGGGAAGGGATGCTTCCTCAGGGCTGCAGGAAGGAAGCATGACTAGATCCATCCCCTGGATCTACTCTTGTAGCTTGTGGCTATTGGTGGTTTAGGAACTCCCCCAGCAGCAGACTGAGTGGTGACCACCACATTTAGCAGTCATTAGCAGATCTAACCTCCAAGCGTTTGTCTAATTCCCCCGCCCCCCCCTTTTTTTTTAAACTCATAACTCTCTATGAGGTCTTGTGGTAACCTGCTTCCCCGAAATCATTTCTGCACGGTGAGACCAAGTGCTTCCTTTTATTTCAAACTGTTGTGGGATCCCTTTGTTCTGACCATGAAATATCTAACACATAATATTCCATGCTGTATGCATGACACCAGAACCTTATCTCAGACCCATCCTCATGCATCTCTAACAGGTTCATCATCTGTTGGCTCCTGCTTCATTAAAAGCTGGTCCACATTTCTGTCATCCTCCCATCCCAACCTTGGGACCTGTCTAACACATATGATTATTTCTGGTAGTTATGACCGGGTAGTTTCACAGAGAGGAAGACAATACAAAAATGCTACACCTATGCTAGCAAAATACACAGAGCCAGGGCGTGGATGTTGGAAGCTCGTATTTTATATGTTCTGTTGCTATCATGGTCTTTGGCCCAAATTTGCCCCGGGCCAACTAGTGCTGACCCAAGCAGCTCCCAACCCAGCTCAGGAGTCAGCACAGCCTAGCAATAATTCCCAGGAAGAATGGTGGATGCATCATATCTTTTCTGGAGGCCACAGGATGGACACGACCAGATCAGGGCGGTTGTTTTCAGGGTTGGAGAATGGGCCCCAGTGTTCTTCACAAGAGTAGGAGCAAGCAGACACCAAGACAACACTTCCCAGTGATCCTTCCCTTCTCCTCATTGGAAGGAAAAATCATTATTATTTGGCCCACATGACTGGAAACAACGCATGTCACATGGCTTTGTTTCTGTTGCCTAATTGGAAGTTTGCCTGTGAGTTCCACCAGCATTTGCAACTGTATTGACAGCAGAAATATTTGCAACAGCGTCCCAGGGAGCTGGGACATCACTGGCAGTTCAGATGCTCTTGTGAAAATGCTCCTGTGCAAATGCTTTGCTTTTGATAAGTACTGAAAGTCTCTGAGGAAAACTCATGCGCAACAATGAATAACAGCTTTTTAAAATTCTCTGTGACTTTTGCTCCAGAGAACTTTTATTTGTCAACTTTTGGTTGCTCTTGCTGTATTTCATAGAATCATAGAATCTTTAAGGTTGGAAAAGACCTCTAGGATCATCAAGTCTTGCCCAGCTATATTGATTTCTAGAGAAGTTATTTATGGAAGTGGTTCTGGGTGTCACAGTTTTGGTCGTTGAGGTGTTTCTCAGGACCATGGCTTCCACAAGGCAAGTGCAGGGCTTTCAAGAATCAAGGACTATTACGATGAGCTTTGAGCTGATCTCCTAAAATCACTTAGTGCTCTGGAGAATTTCAGTTCCTGATCTGAGACCTGAATCTGAGTCCGTGCTTCCATCTGTGATGGAATCTCAAATTCACAGTGCACTTCATGTAAAACACAAGTCTCAAAATGCCCAAAGACAGTAAGAAGCAGATTTTCCTTCACAGAGCCCTGAATTTTAAAAGGTTTGGTTTGTCCTGTCAGTTTCTGCCCATGATGGAAGTATAAATTGTCTCAGAGTCTGATTTTACCCTTTAGACTAGGGTGTGGTATATAAACCACCATTTGATGAAAAGTAAAAGTTTAAATTAAAGAGGAAAAAGGGCAAAGCAAACCCTAATTGTTCCTCACTTTCCATTTTCCTGCCTCTTAATTATACCAGTCTTTTCTGGATCTGGACGTGACTCATGTAATTTAGAACAATTTCCCCAAAAGAGAGAGCATGTATTTGACTGACCACACAGCCAAATAGCTACGTTGGAGGCACTATTGTTGGGTAAGAGCTGCCAGCAAACAGCGAGAACACAGCGAGGCCATCGCATCACAGGATGCTGGAACAAAAAGATGCATTTCACATTACATTTCAAGGGTGAAACCCAGATTCTTTTCAAATAAACAAACAAGTTTCCACACATCCAAACACAGCCAGGATTTTTTCCTTGTTTATCTCCATGTTGTGATAGTAAAGCAATCAGGAAGACTTCATAGCAGGATATGGTTATGTCTAAGTTTCTATGTTTACTTAAGGCAGGAGCCAAAGCCAGAAAGGGCAGCGTCCCCTGGCACCCTGCTTGGGGGAGCCAGGCAGGGGGTCAGCACCCCACACCTTGGGTAAGGTCACCCTAAGTGGGCAATCAATCCTTTTGGTCTAGACTAAAGTAGGAGACCATAGACCTGGGAGCACCACACAACCCAGCCTTGCCCAAAGCAAGTGTGAGTGTCCCAGGAAGCTTTCTGAAGATCATCCAGAAATGATCCAGTAGTCATAGTTGGGGTGAAATCTGCTTCCACCGTGCTGTCCTCTGCTACAAGGTGAATTCTCCTCCACTCTACGCAGTCCTTCATGAGAAGTCAATTTAGAGTATGTAGAATTCATCTATCCAATGAAAGGGCAAAACCTGGTGTATGTAGAGATTTCTACCCAGGAAAGAAGTACACCAGCCCGTGTCTTTACTGAATGAAGTGCAACAATGCAGGGCATGCAGCTCCATCACTGTGCAACCCTCCTCACAGCTACCAGCGTGTTCGGGCTGGGTTATTTCAATAGCATGGCCCCAGCATAGTTTTGGCTTATATCAGTTAGTACCCTGCCAAACAGTTCAGGAGTTTGCACGTGCTGGGGACTGTTCCCAACAGGCAATTTGTATGGGACCACCCAATTTTGGAATTAACTCTATCCAAGCCAAAACCAGTAGAGGCAGCAAAGTGACTTTAGTAGTATGCATATGCCCAAACTTCTGCTTGGCCATGGTTCTACAGAACAGGTCGTGGAACAGGTTAGTTGCCTGGTGAATTGATAGTCCAGGAGTGCCCAGCTTTAAAATTAAAGTTAAGTTTTAAATCTGAAGCATTACTCCCAGTCAACACAAAAAGGTGTAATCCAACGCTGCAAGGAATCTGCTTCCATGTCTCCAGAGTCTGATCTGGTGCAGGTTCAGCCACGTCCAGGCTCCTCGTGTTCAGAAGTGAAGGACAAACCCAAGGTCTCATCGTGCATCTGCTGTTCTTGGTCCTTCACCCCGCATGACCTGTCCCAGGGCCTGATTCTGCACATCAAGTCCTGGCCCTGGTTTATAGGACTGACATATGTCCATTGAGCTCCAGCCAGCCGCGTCAGCTGGGACCTGCTGAGAATCTGGCCCGGAGAAGCTGATTTATTCAGACATGCAAACTCCTGCTCTTATTTTTCTTTTGAGAGGCTCTGTGTAGGTGTACGAGCAAATTGCAGTGCTCAGCATGTGCTGAACCGCTCCAGGGCTAGAGCACTTCCCTCCTCAGCTCCTCTTGCCTCTTCTTTGTCCTCATGTTTGCCTTTGCATTGTCAAGTGTGGCTGCTCTTCATCAATGCTGAAAGTGAAGCCATCATCAGCCAGGGCATGGTAACAGACCCAAGGAACAGAGTGGTCAGATTGTACTTTCTTTGATTTTTTGCAATTTGTCAGATCTTACAAGTTCTAAAATTAAGCCCTCAAAGTCGTCTTCCTCCTAAATGTGGTTAAAGAACAAAACTCTGCTATGAACTTGGACATCTTAGGACAGTTCTGACTTCATCCCAGCATGAAAATACATTTTCTGTCTCAAATTCACCAATGTTTGGCACTGAAATCTGAGGTGTGAGAGCCAGAATGTAGGAAAGACTCTTAAAAAGGGACACAAACGTCTAATGCTCTCTCCTGGGAAATCATAAAACACCTATGTCCTGTTGATCAGACAATTACTATAAAATATTATCTCCATTTGGGATACTGATATTGGCTGAACAAGTACTTAAGTGAATTTAAACAATGCGGGACCAAAAAAAGTGTTGACATGAGCTTCGTTGCAGATTGCTCTGGGGTTGTTTGGAGGTGGAGAGGAGGAGAAGGAGTCTAGAGCAGGGATATGGTGATGGAAACTGGCCTGTGTTGGGAGTCCTCTGCTACATAGCAGGTCCAGGAAGGATTTGTCCATCTTTGTACTTAAAGCAGTGAAAGGACACCAGCACAGGCGCCAGAGCGGGGTCTTCTCTACTGTTAAATTGCTAGAACCGGGGCACAGTTTAGGAGTTATCATAGAACAGGACCACCCCCAAGGGGCAGCTTGGGTGCAGCCATCCTGTTTTGGAGAGGGAGAGTGTTTCATGGAGTGGTTGCGGATTTATGTGCGTAGCAGAAATGTAACTGCAGAAACATCTGAGAATTGACGTGATCTTCTCCTGAGCAAGCCAACTGAGATGTTCTTCTGTTCGTCTCACTCATGCTAAGCTGCCAGGCTTTTCCTCTGGCAGCAGGGTTTGTCCTAGGTACACCATTCCCAATCCTGAATGCATTTTAGCACCTCTTAATTTAACAAAAACAAGAGGTAACTACCTCCCTCAGGGAAGGTAATATGAAGATTAATTCTGAGGGAGTCAACACACACTAAACTCAACACTGAAGAAGGGTGAGATTTGGGACCCATGTCAGGCTTTGCATGTGTCAGCTGGCAAAGGTATCCTGGACTTTGGTGGTGTGTAACTCCCAGGCACTGCAGAAGGATATGAGAAACCTGATTTGGGGCTTTGCACCACAAGGGCATGAGCATCTAAAATTATCCATGGCAGGGTGGCATCTGAGCACCTTTGAAGATGAAGCCTCAAACCAAAACACAGACTTCAGTGACTTCTCCGAAGAGTTTGGCAAGGGTCTAATAACTGGCCTGTGCTTCTCTGCGCTTGAATCCAAGTGTCTGCACTCAGTTAGGAAAGCACCAGTTTAGATTTAAGTTCCTTTTGATCTTTTAGAAATAAAAAGGACTAGTCCCATGGGAGCAGCCACTTCTTCATAGGCCATCATCCTGAGCTTCACGGACCACAGACTGGGATGCTGTCCATGGGGCATTGCTTTTTTGCGAAGAGGTCCCAAGGAGCTCCGCACCTCCACGCCATGAGGTCCTATCTGCTGGTACTTCCAGCACAGGAAGATGGACTGTGGGCAATGGCAACACTATTGGTCTTCCTCTCTGTGACCATATGGTTAAGGTGAACTTGAAGACAAGTCTAGGCTATACCCTGAGCTACTTCTACCTATTTGGGCTAAGCCACCTAGACTGGACAACAGGCAAAGATACATCCAAAACTTCTCTGTCCCCCATATTAAACATCCCCAGGAGACTCTGAGTCTCAATCCAGACATAAAATCCTTCCTGAGTTCATAAGACTTTGGCTCTCTGTGGTCGAGCTCTATGATTCAGTCTAGGAGCTACAGTAGCTCCTCTGCTCGGAAGGAAGTTTGGTTCCCCTCCCACCCAGGAAAGTTCAAACCAGCAACCTGTCCATCCCAACAGTGTGATCCAACCATGCAGACGAAAGACAGCTCTTTGCCTGATGGAGCTGGATGTGCAGGAAGAGGTGGGGGAAAGGCAAAAAGCAGTTTGTGAGAGCAAGACTTACCTGAGGCTGTTCTCGCTTTTGGCATGTGAGACCCGAGGGAAGCAAAATGCATGGCTTCTGCTGGGTGCTCCCTGTGGGTTTCTCCAGGACATTGCACAGGGTGTGGGATCATGCTGTCATCCGACACAGATGAACTGCTGCATCGAGTTACTTTGTGGTGACTGGCCTTCTGGGTGAACTGTGTAAATGAAAAACCAATGGCTTCCTGCGATGTGGCCCCTGTAATCCCGTTATCTTTCCAGGAAGCTTTGTGGAGCTCTGCTGACCCAACAGTGCTCCTTTTAAAAAGAGATCATTCTTCATTTCTAGCGATGGTTTGGTCCCCAGTGTGGGATGGATTGAATGTTTCTCATACTCGTGAGAAAAGGAAAGGGCATGAGAATGAGGATTTCTGGGTTCTCACCCAAATTTTGTCAATATTCTGGGAGGTTTTGAGCAAAGCAGGGTTTAATGGGACAAGTCCGTGGAGGGAGGACAGTGTGTTTAACATCTCGAGCCAAGCCCCACTGATGAGTGGGAACAGTGAGAGAGGCTATGCCCTGCAGAGCAGCCCACCCTCCCTTCCTGCAGTGGGCCTTTTGTGCTCTGCCCCCTGCCCAGCTGTCACTCCATGGACTTACCTCCATGGGACCTGTCACCATGAAAAGAGCTCCCAAGCCCTCAGGAATCCAAGGCAAGCTGTGACAGCCCTCATCCCCTGTGCCATTTCCTCATTGTGCAAGTCATCCTTTAGTCTACCATTGCTAGACTTTGTTCCTCACCCATCTACCTTTCTTTCCTGGAGGGCAGAAGAAAGCTTTATTCTCTATGGAAAGCCTTGCCTCATAGTGCACATTGGACAGGTCACCCCTGCTTCCCCACTCAGCCCCAGAGCACAGCCAGAAAGGGCTGTGTCCAAGACGGTGTCATGGCCTAGGTGATCAATGTAGATGGCTGGTGGCTTCACCCCATGCCATGTTGCCCCCACCCTGCAAGTGGGCTAATGGGCCACATGGCTAGCTTGGCAAACAGCAGGGCCAGCAAGTCCAAGGGGGAAACAAGGGTGACTGGAGATTGGGCACCTGAAGGACATGCCCTGGAAGGCTTTGTCTTCCAGCCCAGGGAAAGCAAGAACCGGTCAAAAAGTGGAAAGCCAGATTGCAAGGGAAAAATAACAATCTGAAACTCACATCCCTCTCCACAATGGCCTCATAATTCATTTTTAAACCCTTTTCGGTGTGGGGTTTTTTTTTCTTTTTTTAATCGCGCATTCCTCAAAGCACTTAATAAAAGCATTTGTTGACATTTCTTATGTAGCTTGATAAGCTGACAAAAAAGAATGACCAAGGGTCAGTTCAATAACATCCATGATTGCCTTCCCGATAAAATGTCAAGTTGCAGCATTCATTGTGAAGTAGAGAAAAATATTGACAAATTTTTTTTTTTCATTGCAACTCACATGGGAGAAGAAAAACCTGCTGAGTGGCATTACTCTGCTGGGGGCACAGGCTATGAGGTCTGCAAGAAAACACAGGGGTTTTTTTGAAGAAGGTAAATGGCCACAGTCCTGCCAACAATCCAAGAGAGATTTCACGAGGGAGATATTCACTCCGAGATTTGTACAAAGGTGACTTAATCCTCTCCAGGCAACTGAGCAGGAGTCCAATTGCTGGCTGAGAGCACCAGGCAAGGTTCTTCAGGGTGCCTCCATGGTGCAGGAGTGAGGAAACCTTGCTCGGCTTGGATTAACTTTCATTACACTCATGTCAGCTCTTGGCTTAGTCTCTGAGCACAGCATTGCAAAGGGCTTCCCGGCAGGTGCAGAAAACAGCTGAAGCAGAGCCAGGCTTCCTTCCAAGCCCTTCAACCTCCTAAGGTGGCTGCTCACCTTGTTGTGAGACTGGCAATGCTGCAAGGGACAACCCTGACATCTTTGGAGGCATTGTCTGGAGGAGCAGGGATTATGCCACAAGCTAGAGCAACCCCGAGGTTGACAGCCTTGTTGCAGCAGTCCATGTATCAGGCATCAGAAAGGTCTCATGTAGAAATACCAGGGCCACCTGCAGAGCCTCCTGAGGGGAATTTTCCCTCTTCCCTTCTGCAGTTTCTTGTACAAGCCACCAGATCGGGAATAAATTTACCCCCCACCCCCAGAGCTACACCTGTACTTACTTGTAAACTAAAAAGTTCATTTTCAGGCCTGGAGGCAAACTGGTATGGTTTGGCTGCATCCATGCTGTTAAAATCCAGACAAGGTGGCTGTATCCCAAATGCCTACTGAGTATGAATCCCTCTGAGCTACCTCCTGAAGAGTGCCTGTGGGAAACTGCTTAGTCCTGTGAGAGCTGTCCTCAGCTCAGAGGATGCCAGGACATTGCTTGCAATCAAGTGGAAAGACTTTGTTGCAATGCACTATTTGACATATAGCTGTAGCGGTAGTCTCAGTCTGTTTCTGGGCTTGTTCAAGCATCAGGGAGTGAAGAAACCAGTGATGCAAATCAAAGCAGTGAGGTAAAGGATGGGTTTGGGGTCAAGGCAGCTGCACAGTGCAGCTGGGGATGAGATCAGGGCACCATCTCATGCACTGAGAAGTCGGTGAGGACAGGATTCACCCAGGGAGCCACCACTGGGACGAGAAAAAAAAAAAAATCAAACAAAATCTGGAGCCTTGGTGCCAAGGGGCTCCTTCCAATGCCAGTGCATGTCCTGTGATGGAGGTAACACCAGGGAAGAGGCAGGACATCTCATCGGGCTGTTTCCGAGCTCGTTTTGCTCCCTCCTTGTCTCCAGCACTTACAGAAAGATTTAAGCCTCAAAGTTTGCTAAGAGCTGTTTGGCTTCTCTCCCACCACTCTCTTTTCTTTGTGGCTTTTGTGGCTTGTTGCTTTTCTGTGAGGAGGGATGTGGGGTGAGACATGGGGACTGTCTTCTCGGCATCTACTGTTCTAGCTCTGCCTGCTTCTGTTCCCCAGACTAAGGCTGATTCTTGCACTGAATCTCACCAAGGGTTCACCTCTTTCCTTCTCCACTCCCAATATCCTGTGGCAATAAATTTTCTACTTAATTATAAGTTGGAATTTAAAAAAAAAATAAAGCTCTTTTCTTTCATCACTTCTTAATCTTCCACCTTCTGAATTTAGGTGCCAGGGGAGCAAAAAACCATCTGAAACACTTAGCTCATTAGCCTGCGGGATAGTTGTTCTCTCTCCTGTGGGAAACCACGGAGGTCCCATCCCAAGAGCCACTTTAAATCAGCGAGATAAGCCACAGGGGATGCAGAGGGCCACATTCCCGGCTGCCGTGAATCAACTCTGATTTATGCAGGCTGGAAACCCAGGCTGAGTATTTGGGGAGAGGTTCTCTGGGGTTCTTTTAATACGTCCTTTCCATCTCTAATTGCTACCTCTCACTGTGGCTGTTCCCTTATGAGCAAAACTAATTCAGGCTTAAGGTTGAGATGGAGACTGTGAAGCCTGCACTGATGGATACCCAAGCCAATAGCCTTGGCATGGCTGGCTTTAATTCCACTTTCCTGGTGCTCCTGAAAATCTGGACAGGCACAGGCTTCCTGAATGCTAAAAATTCACCATCCTGAGCTGGTATTTGACTGGGTTGCATTGCTGGCTTGGAAGACCCTATCTCCCTCCCACTTCTTGCAATGGCGTAGCATCTCTAGGTGAGTTACATTTCCAATGATTTGGTGCAGCCTCTAGCAGGAAGCAGCATGATGAGCAAATTTGCTGTGCCCTTGCCAATACCCTCTTCCTTTCCCACCCTCTGTCTTGTGTTTCAGGCAGAAATGCGCTTGCAGGACCAGCAACTGGCGAGGCAGCTCATGCGCCTTCGCAGCGACATCAACAAGCTGAAGATCGAGCAGACCTGCCACCTGCACCAGCGCATGCTCAACGACGCCACGTACGAGCTGGAGGAGAGGGATGAGCTCTCCGACCTCTTCTGCGACTTCCCCCTCGTGAGCTCCTTCAGCCTCTCCACGCCGCTCAAGCTCATTGGGGTCACGAAGATGAACATCAACTCCCGCCGGTTCTCGCTGTGCTGAAGGGAGGAAGAAGAGGGAAGGATGGGGGAGAAAGAGAGAGAGGACTGGGCAGCGCCAGGGCTCTCTCTGCCTGACGGCTGGGTGAAAAGAGGCCAAAGAGGGGCAGAGGGAACAGGAGCAAACAGGGAACCCACAGCTGGTCTTGGTGGCAGGGTAGAGCAGCAGAGATGGGCACTGAGATGGCCCAGAGATGCTTGTCGAGAAGACAGGACCTGCACGGAGGAAGTGTGGAGAGCATCTGAACCCAAAACGTGCACTTAGCCTGCTCCTTTGCAAAGTCCCTTTTCCTTCTCTTTCCCCCACAGTAACTAAGAGGACGCAGCTCCAGCGTGGTGGTTTGTACTCAAAAATCAAAGGAGGGTGACAAAGATCAGCCACAAAGCAAAGCAAAATCCCTTTTCCCTTCCCCTTTACCTCCTCCCAGCTTAGAGCCATCTCTTCAGAGTTGGTCTCCTCCCTGGATGTCTCCTCGGGCATCGATCCTCAGCCTCTGCTGGCCCAAGCACAGGGTCCGCAGGGCTATTCCAGGTGAGAAGCTGATTTCCAGTGGAAAGGAGCCCTTCCAGCAGGTGAAGACTGTGGGTTAAATGGTATGCAGGCCCAAGAATTGGTGAGATGTGTTTGTTGGCTTGCTCTGTTGAGTCCAGTGTACTCTAGCTTAACTTTGCCTGTGGTATAGATTATGGACAGATCATGGACAGAGGCTCCAGCCAGCCAGAAGTCGCCTGTGTGCCATAGAAGTCCTACCCAGAGCAATACGTGTTCCTGATCTTGTCAGCAGTAGCCACAACACACTCTGTGGTCACCCCCTGCAAGCGGGAAGGTAAAGGAGGTAACTTACATCAGAGATATCTCGTATCAGAGAAATCACCCCAGACTGACATTCTCCCAATAGCAGCACCAGCAAATCCTGGATCCTCTGTAGCAACACACATCCATCAGAGAAAGGAACTTCAAGAGGAGAAGAGGGACTTCTGTGTAATGAACGCAAATTATAACTAAAATTAAAGGGAGAAATATTGCTGCTTTGGACCTGCAGCAAACACGTGAGAATCCCTCCAGGCTTGGCAGTATGTAAGATGGATGCTGTATTTTCTTGCCTTTCAGTGCACACAACTGCACACCTGCCTGTATGTGGCACGGAGGGCAGAGACACCCGTGGTGTAGCCCAGCAAGGGCAGGGACACAAGTGGACTAGCCATGGCAATCTTGGGACACCTGGCACCCAAGACAGTCTGTCTAGAGGGAGCGTGGGTGCCTCCAGGCTCTCCCTCCTGTGCTGACACCTCTCCTGGCCACGTCAGAAAGGTGCAATCTCTCACCCCATCACCCCAGGCCAGCTCCGCTCTCTGCCACGTGCCCAAATGGAGAGCTCTGTGGCCGGGTGAACGTGACTGTGTCCACGCAGCACCAGCCCAAGCCCTGGGGACGAGTGTGAGATGCGAGCCAGGGCTGAGCTGAAAGCTGTGTGGCCGTGTTGATGTGCCTGTGTCTGACTGTGTCTGTAAGCTGTGTGTGTGCATAAGTTGTGTGTGTGTGTGCGTGCGAGCCCACAGGATGCCTCTCTCTGGAGGTTGAGTGGTGGACCCACGTCTTTGTTCCCAAACGTGATGTGAACCAGAAACCAATGAGACTCTGCCATGCCTGGGAAAATGCAATGAGGCTTTGAGATGTGGGGGTTTCCACAGAGAACTTAGGTCGACAGATAATCCATCTGCCTCCACAGTTCTCTGTTGGAGGAACAAATTGACATCATGAAGGGGTTCACAGCCACATGGGGCTAGGGACCGGCAGGGAACTCTAGAGCTGAGTTCAATCCTCTATCTCCCATAGTACGTAACCCCTCAGTGATGCCTCCCCCTCTGCTTCAAAGCTCACTGGGTATCATTTCTTTCTGCTAAGGAAGGATGTATTTTGGGCACTGGAGCTCTGTCTATACTAGTAAGTTAATCAGTGCCGTGCCTGGGTGCTGAATCTTGTGCTGCCCAGGCTGTGAAGGTTTAATTGAGTTGAGACCAGGCTGCCAGTTGGTCTCTGGACAAGACAACGGGCCACAATGCTGTTTAGTTTACTAGTAGAGAAATAGCCTTATTTCCCCATGGACATGTTGAAACAGAAAAAAAAAAAACAACAAAAACTCATTAAAATTCTTTGTTTACTTTTTTAATTAAAAAAATCAATTAATGCCCCACATGTTGTTTTTCAGAGGCATTTTCGATCAAAAGATAGCAATGATGACTTTTCAGTGAAAATAATGCCTTGGAAGAGGGGGACTGGTTCTCTCCAGGGTCAGCTAGAGTTGACTATAGGGTGGGCCAGCCTTTGGGCTCTTGTCTGGTAGCTGAGTGCAGGAGGTTAGTACAAGCACAGTCTAAGGAGGTCATGATATGTGGCATTAGAAATATCAGATGTCTGAGTTCCAGACATGTATTTTTGGCATTAAGTGGAATGGGGTATGGTTATAACTGCCAGCTGTTCATCGAAATGCACAATTTTTTAATTATAAATTTATGCCTGTATTGATTTCTGCCTCTGTGTTCAATGGCTCCAGCTTTCTTTGGAGAGCAGTCGGGGAAGCACCAGTCTGGTGTGTTCAAGGTTTGCAGGTGTGCAAGGTTTCCAGTCAGGTTTCTCTATCCACACACATCACCAGGACACCCCTACGGCTCCATCAGCAATTGCTCTGCCTTGCAGTCTGGAGGAGATGGGAAGAAATTAAGGTGGGAGCACTTCTTACATATTTGGACAAAAATGTACGGGAAAGAAAGCCAAAACAAACCCCAAACAAACCACTCTTTTATATCAGGTGCTGTTTTGTTAGTCAGCCACTGAGTCAAAAATGGGTCCAGGCATTAAAAAAATATATCAGGCTAGGGAAGAAAAATAAATAGGTCTGTGTCTGATTTTTGCTGAACTTTGTTAAGAAAAAAAAAAAAAAAATGCTACAACGGTTGGGTGGACCTTGAGGAACATGATTTCAGGTCACTGCTCCCACCACAAAATTCCCAGAAAGGAGCATCCAGTTCTCAGCTGTCTGCAAGGAGATGAGTTTTGCCCTCAAGCGCTGGTTCCTCTCCTCGTACAAGTGGCCTACAGCCATGCCCCCTTTCCTAGATGGCCTATGAAGCCTGCAGAGAAAGGCTGGTGGCAGCCAAGGTTGACATCTCTGGGGTCCATCCTGAAAATACCCTTTAATACAACCATGTGTGTGGACTGCTGAATCAAGGCTGTGGTATCTCCATTTGGAGCACCAGCAGCATTGTGAAGGTGGGTGCTGCTCCATTTGAAGCAGGGCTCTGCTGCATGTTGGTTCAAGGGTTGTCCACAGTTTCCCAGCAGTGAGATATGTTCCTCATTGAAATTAAAGAGTGAGTTTGAGACTAGTCCATGTGAATTTTTAATTAACTGCATTTTTAATTTAAATGTCCAGACTAGAAGACCACGGATTTCTTCAGGCTAACTAGAAGACCAAATTTCAGAAAACTTCTTCTTGTTCCAAAAAGCTCACACATATGCAAGTTTTGGATAGAAGGAGTCAGTCTACATTTTGCTTTTATTTAAAACAGTTCTAAAAATCTTAATTTAAAACTGAAACCATTAACACCTCATTTTCTTTCAAACATTGTTTCGTAATGAACAGTCAAAATATTTTCCCTGAAATAGCCTTAATGAAACTTTTCCACTTTCTCCTTTTCACTGGGTATCAGCCATTCATCCAGCTAGACCCAATCCCTGAAGTTTTAGTCAACCTATAGCTCTATATATCTTTCAACATGAAGAAATCAGTTGAAAACAAATTTGCCCATCTTGATTTCTGACTTCCTTTGGGTCAACTAAGAGGAAGCACAAAGCAATTTTACAGATTTTTAACTTATGGTCAACTGGCCACGCTCCCTGGCACGATCTGTCACAACATGCTAATGGACAAGACCTTGCTCATCTGTCACAGCTCCACTGCAGCAACGATATAAAAAGGGTCATTGCTCCTCGGAGAGTGTCTCATTCCTCACTCTTTTGGCACTGGGAAGTGATATCGTATAATCAGTGAGTGATTTGTATTTTGACATCTCCCACAATTGCTTTCATATGAATCTTAATGAAATTCAACAGAGATATCATCACAGAAATAGGTCCCACTTACATCGGGAAAGCCAGGGGATGACATGTTTAAGGACTTAAATTTTCAGATTCTGCTATCGCAGATATCACAGTGCAACCTTTTTATATATATATATATGTATNCTGTGTTTCTTTTTAGCAGACTGAAGCTGTCTGCTAAGTGTGTTTTATTTTAGATCAAGGAAGACAGAAGTGGGGGGAGGATTGCAAGGAGGAGGTGGCAGGCTACACACCGAAACCAGCATCAGACTCACTTCCCTCGCTGCACGTTTTACAACCAAGTGCGGTGTCTGAGGAGACACGCACAAGGCAGTGAGACATCCCAAACCCTCAGGGAGAAATCACCCCTCATAGCCCAGCCAGTATCCCAAGCAGCCATGCAGTCCCCAAAGGAGGACCAGCACCAGAAGATGTGCAAATCGCTCCCAGAAATCCTCACCGGTCTCCATGCTACCCAGGAAATGTGGAAATGACACCAGCACCTGCCTCCCCTCTCTGACCGGGGGACACCCCTGAGCCTCGGATGACTGCACTCTTGCGTAGTGGGGCCCCAAGCTGCAATGGTTGGATGTGGATTGTAAGGTACATCAGATCTGGGGCAAACCCTTGATTTCAGGCTTTCTTCTCTCACTCTTTCTGTATATTTTATGAAGAAGGACCAAGATGCCAGTTCCACGCACCCTTCATTCAGACCAGCTGAGACCTGGACTTGCCCCATCCTTGCAGAAGGAGGATGGTACAGAGTCCCTGTGGTCCAAGCCTTGGGACAGCCAAGCCATCCTGGTCGCAGTTGCCTTCAGCATCTTGGCCGTGCTGCAAAACACTCTGGGTGAGCCACCGTGAGTGCTCTGCAGTGCCCCAGCCCCGAGATGCTGGTGGAAGATGCTCAGTGCTTCACTCGCTGCCCTTTCCCCAACACCCCCTCTCCCTGGTAGCTGTCTCAGCCCCCCCGAGGGGGATGGGGGTTATTACACAATGTTTTTGTTCCACTGACGATTTCCCTCTGCCAGTTGGAACAGGCTGCTCATAAATTTTAGCTTTCTGGAGGGGTTTCAAGAGCTTTGCATTCTTAGATCATTGTCTCTCCTTCCCAGGAACAACAGGGGTAGGAAGGAGCTGCTCCAAAAATGCCATGTGGTACGAGGGGATTTCTTTAGGATGGCGATTGCTTGGGGAGGCAGAGAGAGTTCCCCCCAACCGCTTTAGTCTGGGTAGCTAAGGAGGCAACTCAACGGGAAGCAGGAATGTTAACAGTGCTGTGCAGAGATCTGCAAAGAGCTTCTTCCTACCACCCCAGGAAGGTAGTTAGAACAATTGTCCTCTGATTGTAAGGTGCAAAATGAGATGTGGGATGCCCCATGCTGTGGCTGCTCAGTCTGAGATACAGACTGGACCTCCTGGACTTTCCAATGTGACCACTTTGGCATGCTCAGCATGTCCTTTACCACCCAGGAAGCTGCTGGGACTCGGCTTTTAGACGAAAGCCTGTCCTGCCGGTGAATTAAAACTGGAAGCCTGTTGCAACGCTTCTAACCAAGTCAGAGGAATCAATTTCTTAATACTGCTAAGCTCATCCTGTAAAATTAGCACCTTGTTAGACGGCCCTGTCCCCCTTACCAAGCTGCCACAGCTTCAGTGGCTTTGGTACAAGCTCTGCCTGCTCGATTGCCAGCTTGGCTCCTGGCATGCGGTCCGTCCAGTCCAGCTAGCACCTACTCAAACAACCAGCAGGTACGGCTCAGGAGTCAGGGACCATCCCGAACAGGCAATCTGGGTGCAGCTACCTCTTTTTTTGGGCTTAACCATATGAAGCTGCCTGGGCTGTACCAGTTGGTCTTGGGGACAGAAGAGAGGCCCTGGTGCTGTTGACCAATAGTGTGACATTAATAACATTAATAACATCTGCACGAAGAAATGCAGTCAGAACAGTGTGCAATAAATCTTTCTAATAAAGCAGCAATCACTAGTGACTCGTTAGTCTTGCGAAGGGACAGTTCCCTAGGGCGCTTTCAAGCCAAGCCTGTAGAGACAAAGTTTTCCTGATTCATGACATACAAACCTCCCACCCAGAGGTAGGATAGCTCATTTGGAGGGGAATACCAAGAGCCACATCTCCACCAGCAACCCATTCTCCGACCTAAGGCCAAGAGGCCAATCTGGCCAGGTCCATATTACTGACTACAAAACACAGCAGCCACAGCTGGAATGGTCCCTCACCCAAACAAGGTCCCAAACCCTGCCTGGGGAACCTTGTCCCATGTCTAAATCTTTCCAGGGACTGTGATAACCACTGAACAGTTGAACTCCAGCACCTGAAAATGCTCCTCAGCCTTTTGGTTTGCTAGCACAAATATAGCCACAGCACAAAAACTACCAAAGTCCTAATGAAGTTTTTCTTCCCTGCTTGGGTCTCTTATAAGCCCACTCAACACAGGTAGAGGACACCAGTCCTCTCAGATCCCCATAGGAAAGCTTGGCCAGCTTGTTAGGAAAGGCTACTATAATTATCTTCATTAGCTGCCCGTTTGCTCTGAGCAGTGGTCCCAGGGATGCCAGGAAGCTCCCTAGACACCTTGGTAACAAGATGCAATCAGTGAAAGAAAAGGGAATTATTTATCAGAGGGTTCTGGCAGAGAAGGAAAGGATTTAGTGCCAGCACTTCAGTATTAAGGGGTTTCTTCACACCCCCGAAATGCAAGCCTTATTCCTGGCCCCAATTCAAAGTCATTGCCACCAAAGAAGAAAAGCAGAATCTTTCATATGTCCCACATCTGTTTCTGCAGAGCAGCTTGTACACCAGCCTCCGCAGAACCATGCTCTGCAGCTCGGGGTCCCTTGGGGTCTTGCTTTTCATCTATTCAGAAATTAATTCCTGGAGGACATGCTTCATGGTCTTTCCAGGGCCCAAGGTGAGGCTGACCTCTGCAGCTCTCCACATCCCGCTTTCTCCCTTTGTTAAGATACGTGTAACACTTGGAGACACCTGATAGGTGCACAGACGCCAGACACTGGTTGTTTTTTTTGTAGATGACAGGCAGCTGCCTTACAATCACATCAGAGAGCTCTATCAGAGCACTAAGGATGAATCTCATCCAGTTTCACGGGTGTAAATACATTCAATGTCACTAAATAGTCCCTAACCTTTTTCCTTTCCCCACTGCTGACTGTTCTGCTTGCCAAATGCTGTTGTTACGTGCAGAGGTTTGGAGCAAGTCTGACCTATAAAAACTGAGGCAAAAAAGGCATTCAAGCTTTTCCATAATAATCCATCACTAGGCTATTCCCCCATCCACCAATCAACCCACATTTTCTCTGAAGTATGCTGTTAAAACACTTGCAAACCTCCTTTTAGTTACTCTTAGCATCCCTGGCCAGTCTCTGCTCCATCTGGTCTTTAGCCCTTCTGCTTTTATCCTGAAGTACCCAAGCAATGCACTTGCACTCCTCTTTCATTTTCTCTCCTTATTTCCATTTCTTGTATGCTCCCTTTTAGCAGCTCATTTCACTAAGAAGCGTCTTAATTAGCCAAGCAGGCTTTGTGCTGAAATTCCTGATTTTCATGTGCAAAGGCAGGGTTTGTTCCCAAGCTCTGAATAAGTTTTCTTTAAAAAAAATCAGCCAGCTGTCTTGGGCACCTTCTCCCCTCATAGCAACCTCACAATTCCCCAAATAAGCTGAAGTCAACTCTCCTGAGGTCCAGAGTCCTCAATCCACAGCTTGTCTTCTCCAGCCTCTCTCCAGGTGCAAGCCCAGCCATCTCACAGCTACAAGAGACCAAGCTGCCACCCCTGACCACAACTGTGAGCAGCAGGTCAAGCACATTGATGAACATGGACAAGCATTGACCAAGGAGAGATGATGAGCTTAAAATTTAGCAAGAGAAAGGCAAGGATGGTAGTTAAAGACAGATGACAGACCCTGATGGTGCAATTTTTCTTTCCTAGAAAACTGGGTTAGAAATAGGGCCAGTCCTGCTCTCGCTGGAACTGGCCTGGATCCCTTCCGTGTGCCAACCTACCTCCTGCTAACCACTCTCCACACTTTTTTCCTTCTCTCCCATGTGATGAGCCCAAGCATGGCAGGGCAGGATCGACTTCATGCCTCGGGGTTTCTGCATGGTTTAGCCATCTTGGTTAAAACCTGGATGGGTTCATCACTCCAGCTCACCACATGGCTGCACAAATGTGTGTGCCAGCACACAGGAGAAGGATAGGAAGGAGGAGACAGGGACAGGAGCCCTCAACTCCTCAGCACCAGGTTGTGCTGTAAGCGGAGCTACACGTTGTGTCTAACTGGCAAAGAAAACGCAGCCAAGGGTGAGCCCCACAGCCAGCCCCGTGCTCCCCGGCACGTACCAGCAGCGCGTTCCCAAACCACACCTGGGAACTGATGGTAGCATGGGCTGGTCTCCAGCATCAGTGCGATACAGCTGCTCCGTTGGGGGTGGAAGGATGTTTAGCTACAGGTAAGGATGTCATCATATGGATGGCATTATCTGTATCATGCCACTTGGTTCTTGGGACGGAGTCCCAACTCCTGACCTGTTTTACTTACTGGCATGGATGTAGCTACAGAGCCTGAATCCAAGGTCTTGCATTCGCCAAAGGTTCAGCTGCAATGCTTCAGCCAAGGCTTGTGGCAAGTGGGATTTGCAGATGCCCCCTCCCCAAGCACCAGACCAGCCTGTGTTTCCTCTGCTGGGCCAGACATCCAGCCCAGCCTGGCCAAGGACTTAGCTCCTGTAAAAGAGCACCGGGACATGCTTTCCCCCTGATATCACACTGCCTTCCTCTCCCCTTGCTCTAACCGGTGGGAGAGTCTATCTCAAGCCTGGCTCTCAGCAGCGCAGCCCATAGGAAATAAGGCTTTTCACGAGTTCAAGCCCGGCAGATCTGAGAGATGCCATCATGGCTCAGCCTCCCACCCCTCCCAGCTTAGCTCTCCTTTCTTCCCTAGCAGTGCCCTGCGGAGAGTGTTTACTCCTGCCTCCCCGCTCCCTCCCGCGCCTCTTTGTTTTCCTTTCACTGCTCAGCGGCTGCAGGGGTTTGATCACCTGCGGCTTATTAATTACGATGTGCAGCTCTCCTCCATCTCCGCAAAAAGCAAACAAAGAAAGGTCCCCTTTCAGCATCTCCCCAGGGACCCGTTTTGTCTACGGCCCTCCAGTTCCCTCAGAAAGCAGCCCTGCCCCATCGCCTTGTGCATCCCGCTCGTACAAAGCCCTCTTTGTGCTGGCGCTGGGCTCCAGCCAGCCCAGGCTGCAAGTACATGCTTATCTTTAAGCGGAAGCAGCGTTACTGGCTTCAGCAAGACAGCTCGCATACTGAGATGAGAACTGCATCATGCCAGGCGTCTGAGCTCCTCCTGTGGGTACTCCAGAAATGCCCTGCCCCAACCCAGGCTGCAAAGTCACCCTTTTTCTGTGCCTTCCCCCAGGTCTGCACTCGGGGTGGCGAATGCAAAGCCTCCAGGCGAGGCGATGCAGAGGGGACGGTGCTCCTGCTGCCGTGGTTCTTGCCATCACTTACCAGAGCCAGCCAGAGGGACGTTGGGCTGCTTGGCCAGGAGTTGGGGGGCTCTTGCCAGCACAGGATTCCTCAGGGGCTCACCCCAGTCTCCCGAAGTGATTGCTAAGGGGACAGGGGGAAAGTCAAGAGTGTCTGGCAGCAGCACATGCTGACACTTCTCTTGGGATGCAGAGATTCAACTCAACGTGTCCAGGTACCTGCAGGGTACATTGCGGAGAGGGCTGTTTCCCTGGGGGAAGCTGCCTGAACAGAGAAGAGGGTGGATTCAAGGGCTGCTCTTAAAAGAGAAAACATGGATTTCATGTCTGGAGTGGGCTCAGCCGGAGGGGATTCAGACACGTTTTTTTGGGATTCCCTCTGGCCTTTTTTTGTTGGAAAGGTGGCAAATTCCCCCGATGGTACTGGTTTGTCCTCCGCAGGCCATACTTGCAGACCTCTATCCTTGCGTGCACGTCGCGGACTCCAGGCTTGTTTTGGCAGGGTGGTTTGCAGACAGCAGGCTGAGCATGAGCTCTTACTGTTCCCCTGTGGGGAAAGGACACTGCTTCACTGCCAGGGACTGCCCTTAACCCCACAGGTGACCGTACCTGTGCGTTATTCCAGGGTCTTTTCTGAGGGAAACACCTTGGTTTGTAATTGCTGGGTTGCTGTTGAGAAGATTTTTGCAGTCACAGCCTGATTTTTTTTCCACTGGGCTGTTTGCAGGTGGAAATCAGCTTGGGAGTGGCAGTCCAGGTTATTTACCCACCTCCAGAACAAGCTATGACTCCTGATAGCATAAGCCCTTGCCTGACTTCTTACAGAGAGGTTCCCCAAGAGTTTTGCTGACTCGGCTTTTGCAGGCTCACATGCACACCAGCTCTCCCATGCCCATGCCAGCTTGCTGCTTGCTCCCAGCGAGTGTCTGTGCACATCACTGGTGGGTTTTGTGGTGCTGGTGATGTAGGAAAAGGTGCAAAGCTGTCTCTTGCAGCTAAGTCTCTTGCAGGAAGGGAAAACCTGCCTTTTCTGTCCCCAGCCAGCAGTGCCTGGGGGGGATGGAGGGAGCAAAGCCGCTCCCTCTGAAATATGGGAGGAGAGCAAAACGTGAGGGCTCGAGGGATGTGCCAGCGCAGACGAAGGCGCGCCGAGGAGGGGAGGGAGCGAGGAGCTGGCTCTGAGGCTGCCGGCCAGGTTGCCATGGATTTTGTGCTAATCGGCCCCTTCCTTGCCTGGAAGCAGAGGGAAAAGGGAGGGTTTTGAACATGGAGGAGCTGCCTTCACATACCTGAGCTGTCTCCTGCGACCATCTGTCCAGTGGCTGTGCCAGGCTGAAGGGCCAAAATTTGCTGGTATAGGATATTTAGGGAAATAAGGAGGTGATGTCCCTGTGCCAGAGATGCCTGCTCCACGGCACGCTGCTGTGCTCCTGGCCGCAGCTCGGACCTGGCCGTGCTCTCCTGCAGGGTGTCGCAGATGGAGTCATGCACTCCACTTGCAAGAGAGAAGCAACAACACGCTTTATCAATATGAAACAGTGAGTTAACAAAGTTCAACGGTAAATGCGACAGTAGTTTAACAAGTTGCGATGGCAAGGTAGACTTGATTATTTACTGCATAGAGGACAGGGTCAGACAAAACTTGTCTCAGGGACACCCTCCCATTGAGTCATGAGTTTCAGAGAGGACCCCCTTGGTTTCTAAACTCCTTCTCAGAGAGGAGTCTAGGTGTGGATGGATCCAATCCCAGTCCCAGACTTGATCAATGGTTTATATGTAAAGGATTCTATTTGAGCAATCAATCCTTTACATCGCTTAGCTAAAATTTCAAAGTTTATCATGGTATTAGTCACTTACCGAGAATCTGTTTTGGCAAGGAATCTCTCAGCCTCGAGGAGTAACCTTGAGCAGCATCCCTGTGCAAGGGGAGATGCTGGCACGCAGCCATCTGCCATGCCGGAGAGCTCAACGGGCTCTGGGCTGTCCACTATTTATAGAGTAAGATGATTGACTTATAGTCATATTTGCATAGCAGCAAGACATCTGGGTCACTGTTCCAGACAGCCCTTGGCTACCATGTTGCCATCCGTCCCCCAAAGTCCAGCATAAGCTGGATGCAGCCCCCACTGCAGGACCCCACTGGTGGTTATGGCTTGTGGGGGGAGCCCCTCACCACACAGGGCTGCCTGTGTGCTCCAGATCATGCTGCATTTGTGGTGTGAGTGATGGGAAGGGGAGATTCGCAGGAGTAGGCAGCAGGGTCAGGTTTTTTGGATGTCTACATGGGCTGTGGGACGTCCCCAAACTCCAGACAAAGCTCCAAAGCCCTCCTGCTTGCCTGCACTGCAGACATTAACACTCCTCCCTACATGAAAACACCCTTCCTCAGATGTCATCTGTCTCCAAGCCCCAGGGTACATGTTCATGAGCACAAATCTCACCTTGACACGTCCAGGATGCTATTGTCTACCTGGACCAGGGAGGATGGGGTCACACCTGTGCTGAACCCCCCTTCCTCTGAGTGATCACTTTTTATTAAGCCCTGGTTTTGAGAGCCTCAGGAAGCCACCCTGGTAAAGCCAAATGCAATACTGGCTTCCCTGAGAGCATGGCTGCCTTCACCAACCCAGGCGAGGATGCTCGCACTGAAGTACAAGGGGTCGGAGCTGGCATCGAGCATTCAGAAGGCAATCACGTGTCACAGAGCTTGAGGTTTTGAGGGCTCCATGCGCTGTTATAAAGGGACTATAACTTATTGACATGGCTGCCAAAACCCATTAATTTGCCTCAGATGTGTAAAGAGATCTCTGGCTGGGGATCGGCTTATCCGCTTCCAGGGGTGTGATGTATCTGCTGGGCATGAGTGTGTGTATGTACCACAGTGTGAACCATGGTGCGTGTGTCTGTGTGTGCCATGGTGTGTAGACGGGTGTGTGCATGCCCATAGACTATGCTGAACACGCTCGTGTGTATAACATACTTTGTATGTGTATGTATACAGGTAACATGTTCAAAACATAATAAAGTGATAATAAACAGCGTGTGTGTGTGTACCACCATGCTTGTGCACACATGTGTATCATTGTGTGTTGAATACAGCAGTGTGTGTGTGAAAAATGCCTGTGTAGTAGGTGTAGACCACAAAGCACGTGCACAACGTTTACATGCACGTGCCTGTGTACCACTCTGTGTGTGCGCATTAGTGTGCAAACGTATGTGCGTGTCTCATTGTGCACTTGTGCAAACACAATGCGCATGGGTGTGTAGGGCTGGTACGGTGCCTGTGGCTCACTGCAACGCTCATTTTAATCTTCATTTTCAGGATGTTTCCTCGAAGAGGAGCAGAGCTGGGCTCCAGAGCTGAACACGCCGATGCTCCGGGGTGGGATTGCAAACCAGCCCCAGGGATGTGTCTCCCCATGGGCTGTTAGAGCAAGGATCCTCTTGGCACATTTAATTCCCAAATCTCCCTCTCCTTGTTTGCACCAGTCTCCCAAGCCCCCTCCTTGCATCGCCCCAGCTCCTCTTCCCTCCCCAGCATCCCCTCCAACACCTTTTTTTCTCTGAAATGCCCTCAGCTGTGGGACTGAGATAAGGGCACGTACTTCAAAAGGATGCAGATGTTCTTCGTTCGGTCTTGCCTCCCAGCTGGCTGCCAAAAACTCCTACTCCAGCCCCTCCAGTATAGACAGAGGATAGTGCCGATGCTGCAGAAAGCCCTGCTTGAGTGAGGAGCTGCTCACTGGCTCATGTTTAGGTTTCTCCTTCCTCCACATCCTAAATAGTCAAATATTTGCTTTTCCTTGCAGCATCTCCATAGAAATAAAGGGAGAGGGAGGAGAAAATGGTCTCAGTTCACCCAGCCCATCTGTCCTCTGTATCAGTGTAGATCTCATTAAAAGAGAAGACATAATTAAAGAGGAAATAAATAAAAACTGTGCCGGTCCTGCTTTACTGTTTAATCATGTTCCCAGATATTTCTCTGCTCAGTTGTTAGTGCTCATCCTGCACTGGCTGTATCCAAGGGGATCCCTCCTCTCAACTGCTGTGGGGTTTGGAGCACTATATACAAACAAACTCCAAGTCTGTACCAGGCAGGAGCTGATGTTTGCACTGCTCCTCAAGGACAATGAGGGAGGGAGCCCCAGCTGTGCTTTTAGAGATACATCCCTTTCTAGATGGAGCTGGTTCACCATGTTTCTCCGCCTCTGCCAGGCGGGGGTTGCATCCACATATGCACCGCTTCCAGAGCTCTTCTGGGCACCACGTTCCTTTTTTTCCTGGGATTTTTCATAGGGATTCTTGAGATACTCATCCAATTCCACTGCTGCAAAATCCAGAGCTGGTAATCATGCAGGCTGGGCTTAAAACCTACAAACCTGAGCTTAGAGGACCTCTGAACTTCTTAAAATCACAGCAAAAGCTTCCAACACAGTCACTGCTGTGGGCAGCTCCTTTATACTACGAGGTTATGGTGGTCAGGTACCAAAACCCATAAATCACAGGTGTAGCTGGTTTGGATTTGCAAGATGCCCTACACAAAGTCACGGTTCTCCATCCAGGTCCTGAAGGGTGGGTTTCATCACCCCAAGAGCCTTTACTAGCCAACTTGCTGGTCTTGGCTGGGACAGAGTTAATTTTCTCCGTAGCAGCTCGTATGGGGCTGTGTTTGGGATTTGTGCTGGAAACAGTGTTGATAATACAGACATGTTTTCATTCGTGCTGAGCAGTGCTTACACAGAGCCAAGGCCTTTTCTGCTCCTCACACCACCCCACCAGCGAGTAGCTGGGGGTGCAGAAGGAGTTGGGAGGGGACACAGCTGGGACAGCTGACCCCAATGACCAAAGGGATGTTCCGTACCATATGACATCATACTCAGCATATAAAGCTGGGGGAAGAAGAGGGAAGGGGGCAACATTCAGAGTGATGGCATTTGTCGTCTCAAGTCACAGTTACATGTGTGATGGAGCCCTGCTGTCCTGGGGATGGCTGAACACATGCCTGCCCATGGGACAAAGGGAATAAATTCCTTGTCTTGCTCTGCTTTGCATGCATGGCTTTTGCTTTGCCTATTAAACTGTCTTTATCTCAACCCACAAGTTTTCTTGCTTTTATTCTTCCAATTCTCTTCCCCATCCCTTGGGGGGCGTGGCGCAGGGAGGGCGAGCAAGCGGCTGCGTGGGGCTGAGCTGCTGGCTGGGGTTAAACCATGACAGCCCCTCGGTCAGGGCAACAGCAGTAGCTACCCTTATCGTAAGGGCCAGGATTTCACTTGGAAAGGATGAAGGCACCCTGCCCTCCTCAGGATTTAATTTTGAGGGTGTATCTTCATCCTGGGTACCACTTTTAAGCTTCTGCCACCAGTGTAAGGTTTTTCTGAACAACACTGTGTTCAATTGCTACGGATAGACCAATCCTCTGTGAATTTTTCTTATTGCCTCCTTGAATTTCCATACCCCCTGGGCTCCACAGGGTAGGATGCAGTATCCCAGGAGTCAGGAGGTTTTTCAGGGCTCCCAAAGGCTTATGCTCCAGTCCAGGCTAGGAGATGTCTCTGTTGCACATGCTTGGGCCACTGCTCAGCCACCACGGCCAGGAGCAGCTGTTCCCCCCTGCACTATGATGGTTTCAGCCCTGGGATGAGGTTCATTGTGCTCTCAGTCCTTCCCAAAAGATGCCTGAGATGGGGGGATGAGATGTGGGGAGGGACAGGGTCACTCTGGCTATTGAAGCTGCAACATCATTTCCAGAGCAAACAGCTTCCAGTTCAAACAAAAAACAACTGCAGCAACCCCAGGCGATCCCCTCCTCCTCCTCCTCCAGCATCCTTTCACCCTAGCCAGGCAACCTCGACCAGGCGTTTTGCTCTGGGAAGCAAAGGGAGGCAGGGAGTGGGTTGCAACTGGAGACAAAACAGGGTTGATTAGGCATGGAAGGAATTTTTTTGTGTCTCCATTGCTTGCTTGTTAAGGGAAGAGTGTGCTCCTTCCCCTTCCCTTTCGCTATTCGTATTCCGAGCTCATTTGCTGCAGTGGGAGCTGCACAGCCGCCAGCCAGGCCGGGAAGCACATCTGCATCGTGATGTAGTCAGAAACTCAGGTCTCCAAATCAATTACTGACCTTCTGCTGCTCCAGAAATTGCTTGGGATGGATTTGCATGTTGGGTGTGGGGAGAGAGAGGCTCAGCCTCATTTTCTGCCTCTCTGTTTCTCCGGCTTCCTCAGAGGCAGAGCTGTGATTTATTTTGTGGATCTGATTAATTATGCCTGTAAGATTTCCCTGTTTGTCCTTGTCTTCCTTCTCTTGGTATCCGTTCTGATTTTGATGCACAAGCTGGTTTTGGAGTGGGTTTCGGGTTTTTTTCCTACGACACTTATGAATGATGCCGATTGTGTATCACTCTGTTTGTTGTCCACCCCCTCTTCCCTCCTGATCCCTGCCAGATTTGACAGAGCAGTGAACCTCAGAGATGTCACATTCCCACAAATGTTTCTCAAGTGCTTTTCCATCAGTGTATTTATCCAGCAGCGGACGTACTTGAGAGTAACAACGTCCATACCAGTTAACTAATCAGTCCCTGGAATTGTCTTCTGTCCCAAGGCACCCCTGGACATATCAAGTGGTCACGAAGGTGGTGGGTATGATAACTGTGATAACTGCAGACTCGCCTCTCATCAAGTCCTAGGGAGCAAGTGATGAAACCATCAGGGAATCATTTAGAACAGGTAACACAAATTAGCTCTTGGCACAGTGGGCATCAGGAAGTGTAAGGATTCTGGGAAAAGAACAAGAAATAGTTGTGAACAGCAAGGCCATAAATGGATGTTAAAGACTAGGCTGGGATGTCCTCCTGAGTGTCCCTAATCCCAGAGATAAGGATGCTGGGGAAGCACTTGAGGACTGGTCCATGGACAGGTGCTGGATTCCTGGCCTCTCCCTAAAAAGCATCTCTTTGGCCAGTGTGGGCTCAAGGGACCATGTTCTGATCCTTGGGGACATTTCCTACATCCACTCCTGCTTGTACCACTCAGATCCTCACAGTCCCTCTTGGGACTGATGCCCCTGCCCAAGGGGCTGTGCAAACACATCCCGAGGGAGCCAACAGTCCAGCCAGGGAGAGCGGGGTGGCAGATGGGGGAAGGCAGAGACATGTGTCACATCACCCAGAAGTCCTGCAAGGATGGAGACCTTGGAAAACAGAGGAAATGGGTGTCTCGGGGGAGATAATCTTCCCTGGGAGCAGCTCTCCATCTCTGCATCACGTGCAGAGCAGAGCTGGGAGCAACTGAGAGCTGAGTGTCGGTGTTTGCTGAGCTGTGAACACGGAGAGGCTGGTGTCATTTGTCTCAGTAAACTGGTTATTAATTCTTGCAGCCGGGAGGGGATGCATTCACGTTTCCTTGGCAGTATCATGTGCAGGCAGGAAACGAAAAGGCAGAAATGTCGGCTCTTCCCGCATTTAGAGAGCACACGGACACCTGGCCAGAGTCAGGCTCTTCTCAAGCATCCACAGAGACACTGAGAAGGCACCTGGGGTGTGTGCGGTCACTGCCAAGACTCAGATCTACCTAAATTAGAGCAGTGCATGTTAGCCTTTTCAGGAGGGAAAAAAAAACCAACAAATAAACCCAACCGACAAGGAAACCCAAGCCTGTGTTCATTTAGAAATCCCTATACATACAAACAGACATGCCCACGCGCACAGTGTCAAATAAATAAGTAAATACAGGAAGGTTACTGTAGTTCTCCTGGGGTTTTACCCTCAGCTCGATGCTGGAGATCAGAGCATCTCCTGAATAATATCAGTGCTCGGCTTAAACTCCCAGCAGGCACTGAGGGGGCTCGGTAGCTGCTCCCTTCCGCAGATAAAAGATCAGCTTCAGGGGAAGAGTTTTGGGATTTGGTTATTTCAGTTTCTGTTAAATCCTCTCCTTCTCTTCGTGGTTGCGTGGGTCTTAAGGGAGAGCGAGGGTGGTGGGAAATGCCCCCGTTAGGTGAATGCCAGTGGGGGAAATTGCAGGTTGGATTTGGAAGAGAGGGGCAAATACTACAGGGACCAAAGCACAAAAAGATCCCTGAAGCTTCATGCTAGTCCCATCCCCTTCCCTCTGTGCTGGGGCATCCCATCTCTCACCAGTGCTGCTGCACTCAGAGCTCCATGGATGACTAGGAGAACTCAAAAGCTCCACTGAGGTCATTCAGATGCCCCCCTGCATGCAGATATCCCACTTGAAACTGTTCCTCCAGGGAATTTGGAGGTAGCAGGATACTACTTGGGGTCATCTGAGCCAGCTCAGGAAAACTGCTGAGCCCCAAGGAGACAAGTAAAAAGAGAGATGGTCAGTGCCAAAAGCAGAGTGGGAAGGAGGAACCTTCCTGGCTTTGCACGTAACATTTTCAAGGATCACGATTTCCACCAGCACCTTTGAAGAAGGGGGCAGAACATCCATTCCCAGAATAAGATCAGATAAGATCTCTCTGCCTGCAGAGATGCAGAAAGGCAGAGGATTCACTAAAAGGTTTCTGCATTCCCCGCTACCTTTGAAAAATGGTCTTTGGTCAGGAAAAAAGGTAAAGAAGCTCCACGTAATTGATGACTCTTTACAGCATTCAGGTTTGTGTCCCACAACTCCTAAACTTCTTTCACCCACTTGCATAAGACTCCCAGATAATCCTATGACCCTCATTTATCCTTCCCAAGTCCCCTTGATCCCCCAGGTGCAATACTTCCATTCCCTGCTCTCCTCCGTCCTCCTGTCTCTTACCCATCCTTGGCTCTCAGGCTGTGGATATACCATGTCTTGGCTTTGTTTGGAGCTATACATGTGCTGAGCAACAGGGCAGAGGCACTGTGTCTGTGCTCTAGTGGATACGAAACAGTCTGAGGCACTGCCACCTCTGCCCTTCCTTCAGTGCCAACAGTAATGCATCTCCTGTCCCCCAGCTAGCAACTAGTTTTACTAAAAACCTGCAGGAACCAAATATCTTTGAGACCTGCACCCCTGCGTCAGACATGGCTGCAATGTGTCACGTATTTCAAGGTGAGTAACCTTGCAGACAAACAAGTGGTATAGGTCGGCACAGTCATGCAAGCCCCTTTCTTTAGGAAACCCAACAAAACAGCATTTCAGAGCCTTGGGTTGGCTGTTCAGAGCCTTGGGTTGGCTGTTGGCTGTGGTGTGGTTTCATTTCCTCCAAATGTTGCTATGTAAACACTAATCAGTCCAAATTATTCAAATCACAACTGTTGAGCATGGAAGTAGCATTAATGAGGAAAAAAAGGGAACAGAACGGTAGAGAAGAAAGTGTCCTTTGGCTGGAGGTTGGTGGCTGCCATCCAACACATGCAACTCACACCCCTTCCTCTCCCATAGCCCTTGGAAATGTCTCCGGTTGGGAGAGAGCTCTGGGCCAGGTTGTCCAGCCCCAGGGTTTCTGGCTGGCTAAACACCAGGGAGTATTTCCCTTTTCATGGAGAATATAAGCACCTTGGGGTCGCTACTATGGCACTACTATGCCAGCCTGTGAAAGGAAACTATTGGCTTTGCTACAGACAGTCACTTCTGGAAAAGAAGTAGAAACAAATACCCTGGTGGCATCCCAGAGAGCCTGTGAGATCTTCGTCCTCGGAGGTATTCAAGACTCGGCTGGTGACCTAATTTAATTAGACCTGCACTGAGCAGGATGTAGGATAAGAGGAGGTCCATAAGTCCCTTCCAGCCTGAATTATTCCATGATTTTAAATTGCTGCTGTAGTCTGTACTAATAAACTACTACCAGTCACCAGGCCAGGAATAAGTTTCATCCCCAGGGGCTACATCTGGTGGTTTTGTTGGTTGTTTTTTTTAAACGAACTTTTCCAGAATATTGGTGACACCAATACCTGAAACAGATGTGAACCGCTCATCCAGAAATGTCACAGCAGAGCCTTGCAGGAGGATCTTCAAAGGTGGGAACGGGGATCTCCTGGGGGCTGTTCAGATTCAGCATATTGGAGCAATTTTCAAAAACCAAAGCAGGTGTTGTATGTGGAAAGGGTAAGCCAGACTCATTGACATTGTCCCATGGAAAGCTGCTGGTCTACAGACAAAGCGGCCAGAAATCACCTGCATCCAGTATACATCCAACTGCAGGACATACTGAAGCAGGAAACCATCAAGTCAGCCCTTGAAGCTGGCGTTTAAACCATCTGGAATATATCCCAGACATTAAACGCTTAGAGCTGTTAGAACAAGGTCAGAGTAAGAGAAATGGCACTTGGGAAAGGAAGGAATGAACCCATCAATCTTCAGTCTCAGGAAAAGCAATTTTAAAACCTTCAGGGGGAAGAATTTCAAATTTGGCTGGAGCACCATGAAACACTGCACCTGAAGTGTTTAGGTTTCCCTCTTTGCTTTGCTGGCAGTCCTGTTTTCCACCTGTCTAGCCCAGAAACATGGAAAATCTGGGTGTTTTGCTTTGTGTCCCTCCTCCTTTCTCTGCTGAGGTATGAAAGGATCTGTTGTCCTCATCTTTGCTTCAAAGGCGGCAGCATTTTCAAGGGACAGCCTGTGCCCAGAAGCTGGAGGAGGGTGTCTGTATTTCTCAGAGACTGACCGTGACCCTTTTTTTTACACTCAGACTTGATTCAATTTGGAAAGTGCTCAAAAACAGATTCGAGCACCTGAACTGTGGAACTCCTTGCTGCAAGACACTTGCTGCTAAAAGTTGACATGAAGTTGATGGGAGACCAGATTATTTTGTGACAGTGAAATTGAGTGTCAGTAAATGAGAAGACAAAAACCACTGACAAATTCAGGAATACCTTGACGTACAGCTGAAGCTGGAAGAGTCCTCAGTGGAAGATATTTTAGGTTTCCCTTATCTTTATAGTATTCCCTTAGGCATCAGCTTCTGGACACTGTAGCAGAGATGATGGAAAGATACGCCTAACCCATGAGGGCTGATGGCTTTGCATGTCTGACCCACCTGGTTTTGTACACCCCATGCCAACAAAGACGTTTGTCTCTTTGGTCTCTGAACTCATGTAATTCAGACTCCAGCTCTTTGTGCCTTGTGTGATCTGTTCTTAGTAACAGGGCCTGGGGCTTGGGGAATTTCTCCCCAAAACAAGAGGTCTGAATTAGCCTCAGCTGTGCTCAGCTCCAGTTTTTTCCGGAGAAGAGATAAGAACGGTGGGATCAGTGCGTGCAACTCCAGAGACTCACAGGTCAGCTCCTGGTAGCCCACCATGAAGGAAACTGGCCCCATCCATGCCACCATACACCTGATTTCCAGATATCTATATTCTGTTCTGAGTCGATGTTTGCACTGGAGCTAAACCGAGGTTGGGATTACATTTACATCCCCAACATGTCCTCTACTGATGGCTAAATATCTGTGACTAATAAGGATTCTCAGGCAGGTTCAGACTGCCGCTCCTCCAGTCAGACACTGCAGAAAGTCAGCGATGTGGGGGTCAGTGCTGCTGCTCAGCTGCCAGCACCCGGCAAAGCAACCCCAGGCATCATTTTCAGATGCAGACACCCAAAAATCCTTGCACTGAGTGTTTCGTATGAACTTTCAAGAATCTTTGGCGTTGGAAGTATGAAGGGGTGCATGGGGGTTAGGTGGAAATTAAGCCATCTGTGCTCAGCTCCTGAATCGCACTTACTATACGACAAGTTGGTTTTCGAAACGTCATTGGTGCTGTGGACCAGAGCAATGGCAGATTTATTACCTGCCCCCCAGCTCACTTTGCCTGGAGACAGTTTCGGGGTGACAGAATTAGCATTGCTGATGAATTATGCAGGCAAGACGGAGAAGGAGGAGATAAAAAAGACCTGTGAAGTTTGCAGCGTGAGCCACTCCGGCGTTTCACAAGGAGATGGAGAGCAGCAGGGTGGGCTGAGCCCCAAAACCTCACGTGCAACCTGCTCTTGGCAGGGGCAGCCTTGGGGCCAGCCCTGGCTTGGGGCTCATCCTTTGGTGAATTAGTTGGCAGCAGCTTCCATTCCTCTCAGAGAAGAAGTTACCCCTAATTTAGCCATCTTCTGATACTTTAGATGCTTTGCTGGGCATCTACTCTGCTTTTTATAGGGTACCACTGAAGCTGAGGGATGCACACATCATCCTAAGGACCACACACATCCCAGCAGCCGTCCTGAGCCCTGGGTGAGGGCCCAGGGGCACTTTGCAGCATCCACCACCCAAAGACAAGGGACCTCTGAACTGGCCTCGAGGACCTGAAGTCCTCAAGGACCTGTTTGAAAGCCTCTTCTCAGGAGCTATGGGGTGGTGTTAAGGTCAGAAGGACTGATTTCAAGAGAGGGTCTTGACCCACCAATCCCAATCTGACATAAGTAGGAGCTGACATGAAGCAGTTTAGGGACATACCTTGCCCACCATGATGCCACACTGCAGATGTGGTCCCAAGAAACATCAAACTTTGACCAATTTAAATGGGGATTAATGGTCTCTATCAGAGACCATGCAGCCAAAGAGTGGGGAAGAAGTCACCGTTCTCAGTCTCTCCACCATCCTACCACTAACCCCTTCCCTTCCAGATTCGAGGTAGAAATCCCTGATTTTGTAAGCAGTGGGCTAAAACTGTGAGGGAGCATGACAACCCAGTGGAGATATCCCTGATCCAGCGACTGGATCCATCCCCATCCTGTGGGACCCTGTTTGGCAGCACACTTGCAGCTAACAAAACCCACTGCAGCCTGCATCCCTTTGCACAAAGCCCTATATGAGATTTATATGAGACTTCACCTCATATTAACCCCATGTTCTTTCAAGGAAACGTGGCAGGGGCCCAGAGTTCCTCAGAGGCCAGGTCACAGTTCATTACTGTGTAATTGCATGACCAATTACAGCAGAAAAGCTAAAAGAAACCTAAACAGAAAGGCCAGCCCCAGCCCTAAGCTACTAGGTCATATCCGTGTCCTTGCGCAGTGCATATGAGATGCAAAGGAAAGTTTGACGGCTCCAGGAAGTGTAATTAGCTTGCAGTGATGAGTGGGAGACTGGGAACAATATTAGTGCAGCATATATCATCTTTTAAACAAGTCCTGTTTACTTATAACAGGCTCCCATGACCTGTGGCCTGAATTTAAACCTCCACTTTTGCTCTTTTATCCGCTCATCTCTGGGTTTCTGCATCGCTGGGTGAAAGGGAAGGTCAGTCAGTTGGTTAGCAAGCTCACTTGGCCCTTAGGAAATGATTAATAGATCTTGAAACGGTTTTGAAAGGTTATTCAGATTATTTCCCAGCCCCATGAGAGGAGAAACTACACATAAATCAGTGCTGGTAGCATCTATCTGATGATCTCAAGTATCACACCTAGATCGTATACATCACCTGTGTCCCATCTGCCCCAGGTTTTCTTTGCCATATGAGATCGCCTTTGTCCCTTCTTGGTCCCGTGACTCTGCATACCCCAGTGACCCCGCTCCATCCCTTAATTTTGCCTTTTCACCCCAGGATGATGCCAGAAAGGCTGGTAGCAGAGTTCTTCACCTCCATTCAAGTCCTGATGGTGCCTTCTGGAAAATCCTTTCTCCAAAAAGGATATTTTCTTTAGTCCACCACCCCCACATGCACACGTACAGGGGTGGTTTGGGTCAGCAGGACTCATCCTGGCCAAACCTTTGCCCACAGCTAAGCAAGTGAGTGGGTGCGGAGCAGGAGTACAGCTTTGAGCCTGCCTGCAACCTTATACTGGCTCCAGTACTGCCCTTCCCACGCAGTACTAAGTCAACTCTTTAATTATGCCAGGTTTCTCAAAAAAGGGACAATTTTCTAGGGAATGTTCTTAAATATATGTTTAATGTCTATCTTGAAGCAAGCGCTTACAGCAAGGCAGGCTGTGTGGCAGGGACAGAGAGACCTCCCAGCACCGAGCGAGGCATCTCTGAGGGGATGGGACTGGGACAGGGTAGGTCTTTGGTGGTGTTTTAAGGGCCTGATCCAGGTGCTGAAGTCCCCATGAAGCCGAAGGGAGCGAAGGATGTGCTGTTGCAGACAAGAGCAGTCCTCGGTATGGTGTTGCCCAGGCTGGCCCCATCACCAGTTTTCTCTGAGTCAGAGCTCTTGTCACCATGCTGTAGCCCTGGAAGTAGGTGCCCAAGACTTTCTGGGGTAGATGAGAACTCACCTCCTCCCTGTCGATGAGCCAGTTCCTTGCCATGCCTCCCTTTGACCTGCTGCATCTCCTGGGAGGTGAGTCCTGCTGAAATGGGAAGTCCTTGCAGCAAAATTAGAGATTGGAAAAGGGGTTCTTATCAGAGGGCTCATTCAAGAAGGAAAATTCCTTAATCTCCATCCATCTTTTTAAAATAGCCCAGAGAAATACCTACCAGGATGAGTTTAGGTGGCATGATCCTACCTTGGAGCAAAGGCATGGGAATGGGAGCCCTCCTGCCAACAGTTTGATCATCGCCAGACTCAAACCAGCATTGGCAGCAATGCCACAAATCTTATGGTGAGCCCTTCCTGACCCTGGCCTTGGCCTAATCTCTGCCCCATGCATAAGGTTTTTGCAGGAAGGTCTGTGCCATGCTTAGCTGTGGTGATCACAGGCTCCAGTGGTGGAAGGAGAGGTCAGTGTCCTCAGACTCAGTCTCACAGTTCATCTTGTAACCAAAAGCATCTTCCTCTCATTTGCCTGCTGGTCCTTCCCGCTGACACCATGGAGTGGGAATTCTATCGGCTGAAATAAGGAGATCTCAGGCTGGAAAGGACCTTTGGCCTCAAGCAGTCACTGGTCAAGCTACTGCAGCAATCCCTTCCCATAAAACCAGCCATGAGCTGCACGTGTGAGATGGATCATTTAACAGTACCCTACTTCTGTTTTGCCTCTCATGGTGGGGATCCCCTTGTCCTTCATGCAGACTCACATCTCCTGCCCAGCCAGCTGATGGCACTGGGCACTGGGTCAGTGGCTCTCACACGAAGGGCTCCCAGAGCGCGGCGGGGCTGTCCTGCCTCCTGCTCTGCTCTCTTTATAAACAAAACATCTCCAGCGTAACTACGGAGCCCCTGAATTAGGGTTGTGGGAGACAAGGTAGTTTGCAGGTACCACTCTTTGCTGCAGCTCAAACTGCCTGTTTTTCAGAAAGCAACCCACAGAGTTAAACTCGAGGGCTAGTGCCTCTGACCACAAAACCATAGAGAATTCGTGGTCCTGTTTTGATTGGGACTTACAGTTTCGAGGAATGAACGTTAATGCACACAGACCTCCTGAAAATCACTGAAGCCATTTTGCTCTATGAATTGCTCTTAAAGCAGAGTTCACTCTGATACTGCGCTAGCAGGAGAGCCCCTTCGCTGCCTATCGGTGCCTCCAACCCGTCGTTTTCTATATCCACACACGTACAAACACAGCCTTTTGTCCCCTTGAGATGAAGTCTGGCTTTCTCTTAGCAGCCAGGGCTCAGTGTTTTTCTCCCTCTGACCTGTAGACCCACCAGCACTGTGGCTGAGGAGGCCTCAAAGGGTGACATGAAGAAGATCCTTTGCCTTCTCCTGGGTTCTGGCACAGCCTTCACCCATACAAGCTGGATTTAAGACCCCTCAGGCAGCCTGGGCTCTCCCCAGACCCCTTTCCGTGATGCACTATAATGAGGGTGGCCACTCTGTTAAGCCACCTCATGCATTTGAAGCCATCCTGGTCCTCCTTTGATGTTCCCCAAGGTCCTCTGCAATCCCTTGCTCCCCTCCTCCCCCTCGAGTCTGCTCAAGTCAGAGCAAAACCACAGAAAGAGAAAGAGAATGTGTTCCCAGCTTTAGCCCGCAGGGAAAAGGTCTGGGGAGCTAATTATAGACTAATGCATCAGAGCTATCAATAATTCAGGAAGCTCTGAAACTGAGCTGGAGATGAGACGCAGGATGATGCTTGCTCAGCTGCTGAAGCACCCAACGCCACTCTGCCCCTGGGGTCAGGGTGGCCAAGCCATGGGTGACCACATGGGATGCAGTGCTGTCACCCATGCATTTCAAGGGGTAGATACCAAATTCAGGTGCCCCATCCTTTCTCCTGCTTCCCTGACAAATGGAGATGGTAGGATCCTGCTTCTCTACGGGCTTCAAGCCACCAGGCTCCACCTTGCTGCTAGACTCTCCTTCCCAAGAAAGACACAAGTCTCATCACTTCTTCCCACACTCATCTCTTGTGCTTTTCTCTACCTTGAGTAAGGTTTTGAGATTGCTGGAACAGCATTTTATTTGTAAGGTAGGAGTTAGGGTATACATTCAGCACTGTGCATTTCCTGGCACTGTAGAAATGCTTCACTCTTACCATCCTTGAGACATTGGGATGAGGCTGTCACATCTTTCTGAGCATCCCTTAAGTTCAGAGAGAGCAGGGAGAAGGAAAACTGGAAGGTAAAAAGCTGAAGCTGAAGTTAACACAACAGCAGAGGGGGCATCTCTTGCTAAATTGGGGATTCCGCTCAGCCTTGGATGCATTTCTGATCAGCTGAGCTTCTGGAAGGACATGTGTCCACCTTGTCTTAGCTTCAGCCGAACAGAGGGATTGTATTTGCTACGGCAGATGAATCCAAGCAATTTGGATGTCAGCACACCCTGAAAACACAGCCCCAGTATCTCCTGTCTGTCTCACACAGACACCACACATGCACACGTGGATGAATTCTCAAACACGCCCCAGGTTAGTGCATGCCTACATCCAGCCCCACGGCCACACGCATGTACCAGTAAACACACAGGCTGGCCCCACGGACTCATCACCATGTGCTGACACATATAGGTGTACACCAGTGTGTTCAGATATACAGAAAGTATTCAGAGTCAGCTGAATACTGGTTCCTAATAGCACATAAGAGGGGGCAAGTAGAAATCCCACCCAAAGCACATAGCACTCACAGCACCCAATGCAATTAAAACTCAAGGCAAAAGTCTCACATGGCATTGGTCTCTTGTGCTGACTACACCAGGATGTGTCTCCAAAAACTAGGGCCCTGCAGGGCCTGACTTGCTGGACTTGCTCTGAGCATCCTCAAATGCCACTGGGACCAGCTCCAAAGGGGTGGTTGTGTAGCCTGGGATGCCCCTGTAGTGGTGAGCAGCCCCTCCCAGCAGCTCTCACAGCTCTCAGCTGAGGCTCTGGCTCCCTCTTCTGACACCTTTTACTGGTGCAAACATCCTCCCAAAAGCTGGTGGGGAAGGCACTGGGGTTCCTTATTGCTCATCAGGTGTGGACCACAGGCATGAACAAAACCACCGAGTTGCTCAGGTGTGCCTCAAAATCCAGTTTTGGTGATGGTTCACCCACATAAATCTTTAATAACCAGGTACAATGTCCTTCAGCAAATCTTCTTCCAGAAAACCATATTAAGCATGCTGAACCAAATAAAAGCATCAGCAGCACCGTGCCAAGCATAGCCATGCATATGGGAGACACATTCCTTCCCCAGACCTACAGTGAGCTTCCCTGATGTCCATCTCTTTCCAGTGCATCATGGTTTGCACATGAGAGAGGGTGTCTTGCTTCTCCAAGCCCTGTTGGCCAGAGGTCTCTCCTGGGGTGAGTTTCACAGGCCCCTAGCCCTATCAAAATCCACACCATGGCCCCTGTGGGCCAGACTACCTGCAGCTCATCCTTGGGACCTCTGCGTTGGGGAAGATGAAACCAGGAGAGCAGCAGCAGAGACAAACCAGAGAAGGGAGCATCCCTGAGCCAAATCTGGGGAACCAAGTGGGAAGGTACCCCTGAGGGAGGTTTAGGAGATGGACAATGCTGTCATGAGGATGTACATGTTTAAGCAGATATTAGTAGACCACAGGAGCAAGGAAAGCCTTCTGGAAAGCAAGAAATTAACCTGCAAGGCTGTGCTTGGTTTCCTCCTGATCAGGCTGGTCCCCCATGGGGGTGCCAGCAGCAGCACAGAGCTCAGCACTCCCAGTCTCCTTCTGACTGTCCTCTGCCCCTGCTCTTGCTCCTCTGATGGGTTCCCACCAGTAGATGGCAAGACAAGCCCACATTTTGGGGAGAGCAGCCGTGAGCCCCAGGGAGACAGACCCATGCCAGGGAGAGGGTTCTCTGGTGTCTAATGTAGGGTTCAGCTCACCCTGTGGCGTCTCTCTCTCACTCCTTCCAGCTGCCCATGTCCCAAAATTTCTATAGACTTGGCATTTTTTGTCTCTCTAGCTCTTGATGTAGCCTGGATGACATCAATCATAGGATGCAATTATTGCTGGAGGAGCACTGACGAGCAGACAGACAAACAGTTGGGCGTATAATTCTTCATTTTCTTAGGATGTGGACTACAAAATGCCTATGGCACAGGAGCTTGGGGAAGGGGAGGAGCAAGGAGGAATGGCCAGATTTTGAGTTCTCTAGAAAATAACTGAAAGAGCAATGCTGGTTCTGTGCAACCCCCCTTGCGTGTCATCTGGCTGCGTTCCCTGCCTGAATTTGGCCTTCTCAGCAGAGATTTGGTTCACACACCCCCAGTTCCCATTTTTAATACCCTTGGGATTTATTCCAGGGACCACTTTCCTCTCTCTCCATAAGTTTCCCATCCTGCCCTCCTGCTTACGGGGCCACGTGGGTTTCTGAGACATGATGCACGGATTAGGGCAGGAAAACTCCTCTCCCCAGGGCTGGGGACCATGCTGCTAACCTCTCCCAGCTGCTGGAACAGGCTCAGCCGCAGCAGTGTGGCACTTGCAAGCCCATAACGGTACCTGGAGTCACTTTGGGGGTTGCAAGAGCCACAGCATGACCAGGGTTCCCTGAGTTATCACCTTGCACATGGATGTTATCAGATACCCAAGTTCAACCTCACCAACATATCGAAGAGATACAGGGGAAAAGGAAGTTTAAAGCAAAATGCATCATGTTGCAGAGTCATGGCACTGCTCAGGTTGCAGAATAATGTTGGATTCACCGGGAAATGCTGATCCACAGCTGGACAGGGAAAAAGGCAGGGAAAATAGTTTGCTTTAAAAAGTTGTTGGGAAGGGGACAGCTGGTTTCACATAAACATGTATCCCAGTTGTGCACAACCATCAGTTTCCCTTAAAAAGACAAAGCAAACAAACCCACAAACAAAATCCAGTATGTGGGAAGTTTTGCTTCATCAGCCCCCGCAACACATCATGCACAAGGCCTTCAAAATCCAGGGTGGAGAGGGAAGAGGATGTGGCAACGCAAAGCAGCTTTTTTGGCCTGGGATTACTGAGGATGGAGCATCCTCCACCTCCCCACTTCTCCAGAATCACTCCTTGAGCAATTTCTCTGGAGTCACAAAAGAAACCTGGGCCAGATGTACCTCTGACAGACACCAACCTTGGCCATAGAAAAGTCCTTTCCGGAGACTTCTCCTGCTCCAACAGCGTTGCTTGCCCCACGCACACCCCAAACCAGGGCAATTGTTGCACACCCAAGTGTCTCCCGTGCCCACAGGAGCAGCAGCGCTCACCACCTCCGCTTCCACCTCCCGGACAAAGACAGTGCTAATTAAAGAATGGCTTCCTGGGAGAGGACAAGTCAAGCCTTAAATTAAACTTTCCACTTCAACAGGCATCTCAGCAGGGCTGGACACCCCTGCCCTGGCCAGACGACAAATAAAGCTGCGACAGGCTCCACGTGTCTTGGAAGAGATGGAGATACCACTTCTCCTGGCATGGCAGGCAGCTACAATGGGAAGGGATTTGGACACTAGCATGCCAGCAGCTCATGCCTTGAGCTCAGCAAATATTTAATCATCATCCCTGGGGGGGAAAAAAAAAAAAAAATCATGAAGAAACATTGACCAGAGCAATGAGCAGAAACTTCTTGGCAATAACTTGGTTTTAAGTTCCCCAAGTGGAGCTGCTGGCAGTGTCACCAACAGTGTGAGCAACATTCATCTCACTACGTTTTTATCACTGCATTCAAAGGGTTTAAATAGGGCCCGTCTCTTAAAAATGTTGCCTGGTCCTGAATTGAGAGGGAGTACTTTTAACAAAGAAAATGATCCCTGAAAATTTTCACTTATTAAGCCCCTGCATTTTGGTAAATAAAAATGGACTTTTTTCCTAATTTAAATTACATTTTTTTAAAGTAAATATCTAAATCCAGAAAATTGGAGAGAAAAAAGAAACAAGCCAACATCAATGTCATAAACATTTTTTTCCCCTTTTTTGATGATGGAAAGTGCTGGGAGTGGGAAGAAATTTGGAAAAATCTTCCCAGCTAAAGCTGAATCCAACCATGTTGACTTTGCTTTGCACTTCCTGCAAAGGAGAGAGGGTGGAGGGCACCACCAGTACCCCAATAGGTATGTGCAGTGGAGCAGAGACACAGCGTCTGGTTGGCTTTTTGAGAAAGACATCTGTCAGAGAGCTCTGATCACCCTGTTCCACTGGTCACCTCAAGTCCCAGAAGCCCCCTGTGAGGGTCTCAAATCCTCATGTTCTGTCTAGATAGCATTTTTATGGAAATCAAAAATGCCAGGGCAGGAACCGGCTGCCAAATTCCATATCCTCCTCCCACCTCTTTGCCTTCTCTTCTGGGCTCCCCATTGCACACCCATTTCAGCTGTGGCCAAGTCCAGGGCTCCCCAGTGCCCATGCTACATGGGGCCTTCATATCTTCTCGACTTGGCCTCTTTAGGTCATCCACTGAATGTTGAATGGTTTACAGAGGAAGACACAGGAGAGGTGGAAGAAGACCCTGTAGGGACAAGCAACGAGGAGATTGAGTTTGGTTCCTATGTTTCTGCCAAAGGAGGTGTCAGATGGATGCGCACCAGAGTCATGTCCAAGCCCCAAAAGGGCCAGCCAAGGGCAACCCAATGGTGGTGAGTCGCAGCCTCCAGCAAAAATCTTAGGAGCTGTAGATTGGTGTCCCTCCTCCTCAGGTTCCCAGCCCAATGACGCCTTTTTCCTCCTGTGCACGGTGCAACTGCCCTTCCCCATCACAACCCTCTTCACCATGGTGGCTGTAGCTCTGTTGCAAACTCTAGAGAATCAAAACCCCTCTAAACTGGCCTGGATCCTTGCACAGACAAACTGTCTGGACGGGGCCATGGTATGCCCCCAGGGATCGAGGTATAACCATTCACCGTGGGATAGAGTGCACCCTCAGCAAGTTTGCCAATGACACCAAGCTGCATGGTGTTGTCGATATGCTGGAGGAAAGGGATGCCATCCAGAGGGGTCTTGACAGGCTGGAGAAGTGGGCCTATGAGAACTGCATGAAGCTCAACAAGGCCAAATGCAAGGTCCTGCACATGGGTCAGGGCAATCCCAACCACAACTTCAGGCTGGGCGGAAAATGGATTGAAAGCAGCCCTGAGGAGAAGGACTTGGGGTGTTGATTGATGAGAAGCTCAGCATGAGCCAGCAGTGTGTGCTGGCAGCCCAGAAAGCCAACTGTGTCCTGGGCTGCATCAAAGGAAGTGTGACCAGGAGGTCAAGGGAGGGGATTCTGCCCCTCTACTCCACTCTTGTGAGACCCCCCCTGCAGTGCTGTGTCCAGCTCTGGAGTCCCCAGGACAAGAAGGACATGAAGCTGTTGGAGAAAGTCCAGAGGAGGCCACAAAGATGACCCGAGGGCTGGAACACCTCTGCTATGGAGACAGGCTGAGAGAGTTGGGCTTGTTCAGCCTGGAGAAGTGACAGGACAAGGGGTAATGGCTTTAAACTGAAAGAGGGGAGATGGGATCTGAGGCAGAAATTCTTCCCTGTGAGGGTGCTGAGGTCCTGGAACAGATTGCCCAGAGAAGCTGTGGCTGTTCCTGGATCCCTGGAAGTGTTCAATATCAGGCTGGATGGGGCTTTGGGCAACCTGGGCTAGTGGAGGGTGTTCCTGCCTGTGGCAGAGGGGTTAGAACAAGATGATCTTTGAGGTCCCTTCCAACCCAAACCAGTCTATGACTCTATGATTCCCATGAAATGCAGATCCTGCTGGCCCCAGCCTCCTGCCAGCTGAGGACCTGCAGAGGTCACTGGCAGGAATACATGCCTGGGGATGGGTAGGAAACATGTCCCCTCTCTCTTCCAAAGGCTCAGCATTAATTCAGGCAAACGGCAAGGCTGCTGTTCCCAGGTGGGGAGGCTGGAGGTGGAAAATCTGCTCCTGGCACTGATCCTGGGACATGCTGCCAACAGTCCAAATACCCTGGGCAGCCACAGGTCATCGGCACCTCAAACATCTGTTCTGTCGTTTATGGCATGTCTTGAGTGAGAGCCTGCTGCTCTTGTGCAATGGATGGGGCAGATTTTCCACCCAGCAAGAAGCCAGCAAGGCTGAGGGTCGTGTGGATGAAGAAATAAAGGTGTTGCTGTTTTCATCAGCCAGCAAAGAAAGCAGCTGAGCGAATCTCTGGATAGATCCAAATGTCATCAGGAGGCTTTGCAAGTCCTCTACCGTTAGTGGAGGAGAAGATATTAATGGACAAGTGCTAAAAGAGGTGTGGTGCCATGGTGCAAATCAAGGGCTGAACCTTAACAATTGGATGTACGGAGCTGATGTCCACGGGGAAGTTTGAATGTGCAATACAGTGGAGTGATGGTGGCACGCTGAGTCCCTAGTGAGCACTGGGGTCCTGTTGCTCCTGGCAGGAGCACAGATTTTGTCAGAGTCCACTTTCTACCCATGTGCTGTATACAAACCCCTCTGGTCTCTATCAGCGCACTCGAGCAGCAGCAGCTCGTCCAAGGAGGTTGCTGCACGGTCTGGTGTCAAAACCAGAAGAGCAGCTCTCCTGGGCTTGGACGAGCAGGATCTGCACTTCATCAACCCCCTCTCCTCCTGCCCTGAGCACTCGTAAAGATGGCTGTTACCTAACTGGGGATTTTTTGTTGTTGTTATATATGTCAGGTTTCATACCACCTTCAAGCGGGGAAGAGATTGCAGGAGGATTTGGGATTATTCCCAGTTTCCAAAGCACGTTTGACCTCAGCAGGGCCAGCTGTGACACTTATTGGACCCTGGCAAAACTTCAAACCTGCTTAACCCACACATAACCATGGAAAAAAGCCAAGTAGATGTGGAGGGAGGAGAGATGACATTAAAAAGGAGCAATACTGAGAAAGGGAAGTTGCTCATTTATTGTCCTTTCCTCCCTTTGCATTCCCCAAAGGCAAGTGCAAGGAGAAGAGTGTGGAGGGACACATGTGGGTGTGAGGAGACTGGAGTCAGGCAGAAGGAGGAAGCACCTATTTGCAAAAGGAACATTTTTTATTTCATTGTTAGATACATCAGTCACCTGCAAAGACACAGATCCGTTCCAAATCAGATTTCTGTAGTGCTGGAGCTCAGTATTACATGAAACGGCACCCTTGAGGTGATGTTTTGTGTGACCAAAGACACTCGGACACTCTGTATTGAGCTCCCTATAAGACACCCTACACAAAATGTTATTTTAGCAGTTTATCACAGTTTATTTAGGAAATGTTAGCAAGCCATATCTGAGCAATAACAGTGTAATTCCTGTATTTACCAAAAGAATGTATGAATATTGCTGTGGTCATATAGCGAAAAACTGTGAGCCCACTGAATTGAGATAATTAAAATATAAACAATGATTATAAATAAAACAGTAATAAAATATTTAATCCCTGCACTTTTTAAATTAATTACAGATTTTTGAGGTCATAAACTTCCTATTCATTTTCAGAAGATTATATTTTTCTTGAAATTATAAGGTTAGAAAGATAGGGATTGTGTCTAAACCTCAAAGCCTCTCAGAATCACAAGACTCCAGGAGGCAGGGCTTTAAAAATGCACAAATCTCATGAATCTTGGGCTTCAGATCCAAAGAACCAGCAGCACTGGTTGAAGGGGGAGCAGATGGTCGGTGGTCAGACTCTGGACTTTACTTTGTCTCCTCTGACACGTTGCTTTCACAACAGCTCTGCCGATGACGGGTCTTTACCCTGGCATTATGGAAAGGCTGAAGAGATTAAGGACCTATTGCACCAGATGAGTAAGGAGAAATCATCCTTGCAGCAATGCTCCTTTCTTGCCAAAAAAAGATCGGTCACTGGTGTCCTTGGAGCTGCACTCTGACATCCCCTGCCAAGAACCTCCTCTACTGAGGATTGGTCTAAACATCATCCCACCCACCCAGCAACACGGTGTGACCTCACAGGAGGGAAATTCCTGGGGATGTATTTATCCTGCCGGGAACATGGTCTCAGCCCTTTCCCCTGGACAAGGAGGGGGCTGAGGAGGCCCACAGGACCAGGAACAAAAGCAGGGATGTGCTGAGCAACCAGCAGCAAGGTGGAGGACGCATCTGTTACACTTAAGAGGGCCAGGAGACATATGATTTGATTACGGGATGATTTTCAAGAGCCTCCTCATGGTTCTTCCCATGTGTGGCTGGGTGGCCAAGTCCCAAGACCTTAGTGGAAAGGGTAGGCTGGAGATGGCCCAGCCTGTTGGTGTGGGACCCCAAGGAAGGACACATCCCAATCCACACTGCTGTGCCATATCCCCTTTCTCCTGCTTCTTGGTTCCCCATGCCAGACACAGAGACACCCACACAAGGGACTGCATGATTAACCTGAGCAGATCCTGGGCCTGCCCTGGCTGGCACAGTCTGGCTGTAGCCATATATTGGACTTGTTTGCCCTCCAAAACAGGGTCACTGAATCAAAATTATCTGATGGGCTCCCGTGCTGTTCCCGCCCTGGGCTAATCCCTGACCTGTTCCCAGGAATGGAGTTGGCAGGTGACGTAACGAAAACAGGCATCAGATGGTTGATGATGCCATCAGCTGTAACCCGGGTAAAACTGTTCTGTTCAACCCCAGCCCCAAATCCTCTTCCTGCCCCAAACCTCGCTCCCAAACTGACAGGGATTTGGAACCTCAGCTGCTTTCCTCCTCAGGACAGTGGCAGATGGTGTCATTCGAAGCCATGGATCCAAGGACATCCACAACCAGCGCACAGGCTGGGAGCTAACTTCTGTGAAGGGTCTCATCTGCTTCTCTGGGAAAGTTTGGGTGAGAAACCTGAGGTTACATCTGTGCTAAGAAAAAAACCCTCCTGCAGCTGTTGTCCATTCAGTTTTACATAAACCTTCAGCAGAGCTGAGGAGATGTACAGAGATGTCTTCAAACTATCCAGGTCTATCTGCCTCCAACCATGGCTCCCAGCCCATTTTTCTTTCCTCTTCCACCTGTCCATATCCACATCTCGTCATACAGGAAAACTAAAGCTCTAGGTACAGAATGATCTTTCCAGCCTGTGCACAGCGGCATGGGGATCACTCTGTATTTGAAGTCCAAAGTGACTAAAATAAGAAATAAGACAACCTTCAAGCATTGACATCTGTAAGGTGTTTCTGCTTTTCCTGGTGCTCAGATAAGGCCTGCCCAAGCAGCCTGGGAAGACGTGAAATTAGCACTTCTGTGCTAGGGAAATGCATTTTGGATCAGGGAAGGAGTAGAATTTCTCACCATCTGAAATCCTCTGAGGTGAAACACATTTCAAGGTAAAGGATGCTCTGGAAAAATAAAACTGAACATCCTGTTCTACTTCTATATGGGAAGTTTCTGACTTCATTCAAAAAAATGTCATTTATAGGAGAGCTAAAGATTTTCCATGTGAAATATCATTGAAACCAGCCCTTTCCATCATTTTTAAGGTTGGGACTTTCAGCTAGAAAAACACTTAGCAGAGTGCCTGCAGCACCTCCCAAGAAGATCGTGGTGGGCCTTCAGACTGGCTGGAGAATCTCACACCTCCGTTGGAAGGATGAGACATAAACAAGGTGGCACCACATTTTACAGGGTGGGGGAAGGAGAATGGAACTATGGAATGGTTTGTAGGACTTTTCTTCACAGGGTATCAGAGCTCTACTTGAGGTCAGAAGAAATATTATCCTGCACTTTAGATCCTCTTTGCTGTGGAGACCCACCTGAGAGAGGGGGAGAGGGCAGCACAGGGTGTAGACGGCACTCAGCCATTTATATTTTTTGGCAAGAAGATGATATCCCCTTGTTCTGGTTTCAGCTGAGAGGGTTAATTTTCTTCATAGTAGCTAGTATGGGGCTATGTTTTGGATTTGTGCTGGAAACAGCGTTGATAATACAGAGATGTTTTTGTTTTATGGACCTATTGCTGAGCAGTGCTTACCCAGAGCCAAGGCCTTTTCTGCTTCTCGCGCTGCCCTGCCAGCGGGATGGCTGGGGGTGCACGAGGATTTGGGAGGAGACACAGACAGGACAGGTGACCCCAACTGACCAAAGGGGTATTCCATACCATATGACGTCATGCTCAGTTTATAAGGAGCTTGGGGAAGAGGAAGGGGGGGGGTGGAGGCATTTGGAGTGATGGCGTTTGTCTTCCCAAGTACCCGTTATGCGTGATGGAGCCCTGCTGTCCTGGAGATGGCTGAACACCTGCCTGCCATGGGAAGTGGGGAATGGATTCCTTGCTTTGCTTTTCTTGCATGCACAGCTTTTGCTTTACCTATTAAACCATCTTTATCTCAACCCACGAGTTTTCTCACTTTTACTCTTCCAGTTCTCTCCCCGATCCCGATGGGAGGGAGGGAGTGAGCGGCTACGTGGTGCTCAGCTGCCGGCTGGGGTAAAACCACAACACCCCTCAAAGCTGAACTGCACCTTCTCAGGAGCTTCAGTTTGCTCATTAGAGGACTATAGAAAATACATCTACTGGAAGGTACCAAATGCATAGAAGCAACCCTTGGGTCAGGATGGATGATGGTTGTAGTGCACAACTACTCCACCACTGAACTGGATCTCAATTTTATCAAACTGTTGGTTTAATTCCTCAAAAGTACAGAGACTTGAAGGAAAACATTGCACCAAATCGCAGTATCAGGTACAGGAAGCAAATTTCTTTTCTGGCTGAGCAATGCCCACTCCAGATTTAAGATCTACAACGGCGCTGCTGAAGCATAAATGTCTTTTGAATCCTGTCTCTGCTTATGAAAGTCCGTGGTGTGTGACAACTCTCTAAGCTGCTGTATGGTAACGGAGAGCGGGCTTGCGGAAAGCATCAGACGACCCAATATGAGTTAGCTAATGCAGACGCTTTATTAGCAACATCATCGAGCTTTTATACATTCCTTTCTGCTGATGTATACATCATCGCCGATTCTTACATTCGTATTAGTTAACAGTATCTGTTTACGCGCCCTACCTCTTACATTGATTGGTTAGTTAAGTTCCTACTTGGCTCTATTTACATTCTCTTTTACTGATACACTTCCTTCTACCGTCTAACTATGCCTGTTTTTGTCATCCCAAGGTGATTTCAAGAACTCTTGCCTAGTTAAAGCGATATTTCTCGTATGGGCCTCAGCCCTCTTTTGCTAGGCCAAATCCCAACAGTATGGAGTTACCATCATCTTTAAAAACCCGGTTTTATTCCAGAAGCTGGCCCTGGCTTGAAGAGGTAGGCATCATCACAGCCATCCCGGTGCAACAGAAACGAAGCACGCAGGAAGGACAGCAACAGCCTAATTCTTGTGACACTCCTACCCAGCGGGTACGTGCGAGCCCACCCCTCCACACCCCCTGCACTCCCCCTCAGCCCCAGCGTGCCATAGGCGCTCGGACCCACGGGGAATTTCGGATCACGTACAATTACGGTATGAATCCAAAAATAGCCTGAAGAGCACTCGTCTGGCCAGAGCCTCCAGGAGAAGGGCAAAGATGTCACAACGCCAGCTAACGTTCACCTAAAATAGAAACAATCTGCTCTGAGGGTGTCAGGAAAGCCCCCAATCCTTCCCGAAACATGGGGTGTCATGAGGTGGGCATCCCAGCCCCTGGAGCCATGCTCCTGCCCTCTGGCTAACCCTGGTGCTCTCCTCACTTCCCCAGGTTTGGCTTCTCCTCTCTGGAGGCACGCAGAGCTCCAGACAAACCGTAGGTTAGAGCCCAGCATGGTCCTGAGGAGCAAAAGGAGGGGTTTTCCAAAAGCACAGAGGTGAACCACCCACAGCCCTCATGCTCTTTTGCTGAGGGAAGAAGGTTCCCCTTCTTCTGCACCCCTCTCAGATGTCTTAAGCAGCAGAGTGGAAAGCAGCTGCGTCTATGGGCTGAAACAAAGGAATTAAGTTTAACATCTTTGGAATTAATCATTGCAACAGGACCCAGGCAGGATTTGCATTTGTATCCCAGGCTTGGGCAGTGACTTTCAGCATGACAAAAAGACACTTTCCCCAGGTCCTGTTTTGAATTCAGCAGTCTGGGTATTAAGAGCGCATTGCCATAGAGGCATGTAGTTCAGTACCGGCTTCAGAACCTGGGGAAAGCTGAACTGGCCCACTCCATCAGCACGCACACCTCGAGGAGCAGAGCTCCTTTCTTTAAAGCTTTTTAGCATACGCTTAGCGATACCCATGGTGTCAGCATTGCCTCAGCTCCCTGCATCCTGGCTTATATGGGAAAAGCAAAATGAGGACAACGAAACCAATCACTGACTCCAAGGCAAACCAGCAAGGAGGAGAAGTAAATCAGAAAATTAAAAGCAAAAAGGTTAGGAGGCTCTTGTTTTTGCTGCATGATTATGATTACAGGGTCAAATATTCTTGAATCTTTGAAGAACATGGTGGAGGGAAAAGGAGAAAAATGGAATGGTCGTTTCTGCAGGGCCTGGAGGACCTGAAGGGTAATGACAATCTTCTCCTCAGCTGAAGCAGCTGTGGATGAAGCCACCATCACCTATAGCACTTACAGAAGCCAGACTGAGCATGTGTAAACAAGTCAAACTAATTATCAAAGCAAAGTAGCTGGAAAGAGCGCAGCACTGTGACACCCTCACCCGTTCTGCAAGAAGCATAATGGCTGCATTAGTCATTAAATCGCAGTCAAGCGGAATGCTTCCTCCACAAGAAGTTCCCATCATTAGAAAGTTGAGGCGTAGGAGGAGGGAAAGGCCTTGTTTAACCTGAAGGGAGTGTTTATTCATCGATTAACAAGGCAGGGTGGGTCCACGGTAAGTTATGAGGAGCACACTCATTCTCACTCACGCCTGCACAAACCTCTCCTGATGACCAACATCACTGGCTGTGCAACAGCTGGAGTCAAGACCCACACAGAAGCAGAAACGAGGACCCTACAGCCTTAAACTCTTGGTGTGTGTTTTGTGAAAGCTCCTCCCTCAGAACACCACTGCTCTTTTCTTGCAATTTTAAAGCTGCACGGATGTAGAGAGAGATGGAAACATGGCTGAAGACAGACCAACTGGCTCCTCAACATGAGAAAGGGCTCAGAAATCGAGACGTGACAGAGGAATATTTGAAACCCACCCAGGTGGATGGCTGCCATCCACCAGCACAGCCCATGCACCCGCCAAGTGGCTCGCTGAAGATTAAAGAGCAACCACACTTTCTCTGCCTGCAAGCAACCGTCTGCTACGCAGAGCAACTGCAAGGAGGAACTTACTTACACATACATACAGATGTTTGCGTCACTGAGCAGACCAGGGGGGCCGTATCTTTCTCTGTGCCTCAAATCATGCATCACTTCTGCGGCTGAAGAAAAGGCTTCAGCACTAACTGGCATCCTTCATTACTGCTCTTACATGCTCTAAAAAAGGACGATGAAACAAGGATACATCTGCATAGGATTTTATTAAAGTAGGCATCATCTACAACTTGCAATATTTGAAAAAATATTCTTTTTTTTTCTCCTGAATAGGCAATTTAACAGCTACAATGCTCAAATGTCTCTGCCCAGAAGTCAAACTTCAAACTGGTAGCAAAAGTTGTACATTTTGTACCACATGACATTGGTTTAATACAGAAAATTCTGTAACATAGTTACAAGAGAAGTTAATGGAGAAGATACAGAAAAGAAAACACCAACACATGCATCATTGGTCACAGGTTGAAAACCAAAATTTCCAATAGGACTCTGACCATGCGGACATCTCTAATCACATTCCCTGTCACCACTTTGCTACCTCCAAACAACTCTCTGTTCAGATTTTGCAAAATACGTTCCTTAAACAGCTGCTCCTGAATGAAGTCAGCAACTTTTAGCAGAAAAAGAAATAAGAAACTTTTGTTCAAAATGCCATAGGTTTGAATTTCACCTTTGCTGCAACACCTTTCCCAAAGCTTTTGTGCAATATCACAACCACAGTGTGTTTCAGAAGAACGAACATTCTTGCTCTTCACTCTCGTTAGCGTTAGCTGGAGCTCTGAACAACGGGGAGAGGAGCAGAGCCCATGACTTTGATAAAATAAAGAAATGGAGTGAGACCCGTCAACAACTCTTTATTTTACACATCTGGTGGAACACAGGCAATGAGGAGTCTCCAAGGTCTGAATTATGAGACTGGAATGGACAAGACACTTCAGCTCCTATTTAAGCCCTTCCTCTGATGGCTAAGCATAATAGTTTACTGTGAGATAATCCTGGTTTGGCAGGGCAGAGGACAAAACCTGAGCCAGCCTTTCCTGGGAGGGTATGAATGGAGGGCCAACTTTGCCGGTCCATTGGGCCAAATATTACACTTGAACAATGTGGTAGTTACAATAGCAGCCAAAGTTTAGAAACTTATCTTTTCAGAGACGTAAACAATATACAAAAAAATCAATGTTTCAATAACAGGCCACAACCTTAGAGGTTTTTGAGCTTAAATACCTGGGAAAGGTATACTTTGCCAACAGACTAAACAATAAGATACATACAAAACTAAGAGATACAAGTTTAACAAATGTTTAAAATAACTGGGTTTCACCAGAGAATCTTCATTTGAAGGTTACTTTCATGAGAAAACATATTCCCTGCAGCAGGTAGACTCCTTCACAGAGACAGAAATCTGTCATGTCAGTTATCCACTTACTGAGGAAACACTGCAGGGTTACAGAGAGTAACAGACTCGCAACTGCCAAAGCATCGTTACAGAAAACACAGCAAACAAGTTGTAGGAAAAAAAGAAAATTTACTTGAACATGTTTACCTACACGTGCTATTGGAGTACACAAGACAAAAAAGATAGAGGGCTTCACATGGGGAATTTCCAGTCATTTTGAAAATGAAAGACATTTTTTCTTTGAAAAAAAATAAAATCAAAAGTTCCCAGATGCTGTTTCTCAAGGCACGCTATAGCTATAGTAGCCAGTGGCTCAGATTCCCATCCATGGAAACTGGTATTTTACCTAAAATGGCTTTCCTGTCTCTGCAGTTTGTCATTTCTCAAAGTCTCCTAAGTAGCTTTTGAATAGACATATCTTCCTTGCATACATCTAGCAAGACTCCCTTGTTAATCCCAGAACCTCCCGTGCATGAAACTCAACGAGCAGAACAGCCCTTAACTGTAGCTAGAAGATAGTTTCAGATTCTGGATCCCTCTCTAAAGAATAAAAGCGTATGACAGTTACACATAAATAGCATCTACAAATACACTTACAGTGCACACGGAAAACGTAGTGAACGTGAACAGATTTCAAAGGCTGACCTGACTCTACCGTAAGGCTCCATCATCAGCCCACCTTTAAAACTTGCTCCAGGCAGTATGTCATCGTGCTAGCACGGCAAACAACTGGGATAGCCAAAAGTAGTGCTAATTAACAAGAAACCCATACCTGGGCATTTACTCCTTGAAATACACCCCAGATTCACATACACATAACAGCTCTTCAGATTTCATATCTACCTCCAAGGTTACACTGAAGGCAGCAGCATTTTCAAAGAACAGGACAAAGCTGAGCTTGTAAACCCTGTTTTGTTAAAGCATAATGAGAATTCAAGCCCTATTCCCCTTCACATTTATAAGCATTACAAGAATAATGCTACTTTGTATGCCCCATGTATAGAAAAAGTGTATGTTTATACATCACTATATATATATATATAAATAGGAACTATTGACCAAAGTTTGATTTCAAACTAGAATTGCAACGACCCCTGCAATTTGGAAACATGAAGTAGCTCTTCTGATCTCTCTTTTGTAAGCAAAGAGTAGAAAGGATCATGTCTTACTACGATCTAACATCCTCCACCAGGAAAATGAAAAACCTATTGTTAACTTGGCAGGATACGCCAAGGTTTGACAATATTGTCCCATGTTGTTTGCCAAAGACGAGGCAGGCCGCAGGAATGATTGGAGAGTCATCAGCCAGGAGTAAGTGCTTTTCCCCCCTCCCCCCTCTTTTTTTTTTTCTTCTAGCTGCTTAAGTGTGAAAGTTCAAGAGTTCTGTGTTTGTCATTGGTAGTGTGCTTGGATACAATACCAGACGATGTTGTTTATCTAATAGTACATTCCAGCTACAGTATGTTTCTGCCCAACTCTATTGCTACTGACGAAAATTAATAATTGACATGCTCTAAGACTCAGAAAATTATAAACTAATTTAGCCATTTCTTCCTGGTCCTCTGTGGAAATCTGGAAACATCTTACAAAGTATTTCAGTTAGCTTGAGCAACCCTGGAGTCTGACCCAAGGAAGCTAAACATCGTAGTCACCAACTCAGGGAGATCATAATCATGTTTCCAACCCCAATCCCTCCGGGCGTTCCTGTCATCAAAGTTCATTGGCCAGCTGTCAGCTGCAGTGAAAAGAAAGAAGAAACAAAGACCATGAGGTTTAAGAAAAATTTCTTTAAGATGTATCATCACTGGACATTTGAACTACTAGAGCTGCATTTCAAACCATAAGACTTAAACTGTACAGAAGCACTTGGCAAGTGCCTAAAAAGGAAAGAACCTTTGGTTTGCCCTTAATATATAGTAATCTTCATGGTTTTTTTCTTACCCACTGCCGAAGAAGCTGATACTAACCTATGGCCTGCCTGACTTCATCCACATTGTAGGTCACCTGGAGCTCAGGAACATGCTTCTGCACCTCTTGTGCCAGCTCTTCAGGAGTGAAGCTCATGGCACTGATGTTGTATGTCCGCATGCTCAGTGCCTCTGCGGGGGCCTCCATGACCTCCAGAGTCGCTTTCAGACAGTCATCAATATACATCATAGGGAGACGAGTGTCTGGCTTTAGGTTGCATTGAAATTTGCCGGTCTTTATGGCATCATGGAAAATCTGGACAGCATAATCTGTAGAAAAGAACAGGGGATGTGTGTACTCACCTGCCTCAATACATTGTTCACTGCATGACAGTCAACAATCCTCAGACCACCCCCACAAAGTCTCCTGTCTAAAATCTACAGCAGAACCATCTATGATTTACATTGTACAGCAGGAGCTTAAGAAGTCATCCTAGAATATCCCAATGCTACTCTAGCATTTGCACACTGCAGCAAGAGAGCAGTTTAAAATATTTTTAAAAGAAATGGTCTCAATGAGTATAATTTATCTAAAAATCTCTCAGATACTGTTTAAATGTAAAGGCTACGTCATTATGCCCTAGGTTGGAATGGACAAGAATGTTGCAACGCTGTTGAAATAGCATCTCTGCACTGATGCTCTACACAGATTAAACTTCTACAAACACATTAAAAATTACTGTATTGGCTTATGTTTTTGCTGTTCATGCTTGCAATACTGATAAATATGCACAAGCCACTTACCAGTTGTTCCCCCACCAGGCTGAGAGTCAGCAGATATAATTCCTGGGTACCTCAGGCAGCGGAAGTCTAGGCCGTATCGGTAATGGTAGTACTATGGAGGGAGGAGAGAAACTTAGCTTTACAACTCATACAACTTAACCACACAACTCATAGATTCCACAGGAAAAATCTGCCACAGGATGAACGTTCCTTCTGTAACCATCTCATCACAGGGATGAAAGAAAAGTAACTACTGAACAGTCTCCATTCCCTGACAAGGAGCTCATCTCCCTGCTTGACCTTTTCTAGTTTTCATCAATAGATACAGATTGACTTCTAATGTAGTGTCTCACTCCTGCTTTCAGAAACTGAAAATTCCTAAGTTTGAGACATTTCAGGTTAATACAGTCTTCACATCTGCCACTGCCCTTCATAAATTTGAAGCATGAGGAAACTGTATGTAAAAATATCAGCTTTAACAACGTTATGCTTGTTAAAAATTACAATGCCAAAAGAGAAGTTGTGCACGTACAGACTCCTATGGCTTTGACTTTAGAGCCTTTTGGGTGTTTTTTTTGTTTGGGTTTTNGCAAGACTCTGTACACTGTCATTTATGCAATGCCATTCATATTGGCAGATGAGGCAGAGAGGCCAAAGTCAAAAGAACCAGGGAAAGAAACGATATTGAAAGTTAGATGCTTGCCAGCTTCCAATTTTTTGTACTTTTTCCAACAAAACTCAAAAGATATTTGTCCTTAAGAGCTGCCTCAGACTACTAATGAGTACTAAAGCCTGAAGGAAGGAAAAAATGGGGGTGGGGAAACACTACAGTGAGGAATCTTAGAAGAGCAATGAAGTCCTCCCAGAACTTTCATGAAATAAAATGAAAAAATTCTCACTTCTCCCATGAGCTCAGCGTGAACCTTGGAGACTCCATAGATTGTCCTTGGTCTCTGAATGCAGAGATCAGGAGTTGGATCTCGAGGAGAGGTGGGACCAAAGGCTCCAATAGTGCTTGGAACAAAGAGTCTCAAATTATGCTCAGCTGCAATATCCAGAACATTGTGTAAACCTGGAACAAACAACAGGATTTATCAGAACATACACTGCACTTTCTCAAGCCTCTGCAGGAGTCATGAACTTGAAACCCTTGTCACATACCGGTAATATTTACAGCTCTGGCCAAAGGGACGTTTGCTTCTCCAACAGCACTGAGCAAAGCGCTATAGTGGAACAGCCAAGTTATCCGATTATTCACCACTATCTCACGTAAATTCTTGTAGTCCAAGATATCTGCATAGATAAAAGGACCTAGAAGAAAGAGAACCAGTAGGAAACTGAATACCAAAAAGAATGGATGTAGAGAAAAGTTCTACATGAAACTGCTGCTTCTTGACCATACCTCTGCAGATTTGACTGCACAGAAGAGTGCACATCTAACAGTAGTGATCAATAAATTAGTAAATAAGCAGGAGAAATGAAGGGAAACAGCTACCTTTACCTCAAAGCCAGACTGACGGAAGAACTTTTTTTTTTAATCCAGTCAACAGCATGAAAACAAGGAACATCTAGTGTACACTATTTGAATATCTAAATACATCATTAAACAGTAATGACAAAGAAAAGCTTGTACAAGTTTCTAATGAAAATAATCCAAAAATCCTACTCTACATCTATTTTATCATAAAAAAATTGCCTGAGCATGGAAAAACAACAGCACAAATTTAATTTCCATCTTGTTCCTTCCAAAAGAATAAATGCATCTCTCTCTACACTAGGAGCACAACAGCTAAGCTCAACTTCACTCAAGTACTTATTCTGGTCAACAAAGTGGCAAAGCAACAATGAAAAAATGCAAAGAAAATCATTTAGAAAAAGGGAATAATGGAAGAAATCAATGGCTTGGCAAGATTTCAAAGCAGGAAGGCATTATCCAGAAGTTTTGAACAGCAACTTTTTCAGTTTAATCCACTTACAGTTTAGACTTGGATAATTAGTCTATCAACATCAGAGGTAAAGGTTTTTTCCCCCCATTTGCTTCCCTGGTCACTTACCACTATAAAAAACATTATCCGCAGGCTTTCTAATGTCAGACAAGATCACATTGCTCTTTCCAAAGCGTTTCCTGTGTAAAAATACCCACATGGTACAGTGAGTTCACAGTCTTTGAGGTAATTTATGAGTTGCTATGATGCTATTTTGTTTTGCAGGAGCTATATCAGAAGAACAGTAATTTCCACAATGAAATCAGCTATTGCATTTAAAAAAACAAAAAACCCCAAACCAAACCACAGCGTGAAAATGTCAATACAGCATCTTAGAAAATTAATAAGCTACATCTAGTAGCAGTGAAAGACTGCATAAGGATAGAGAAATCTTTTAGAAAACGAAAATATCTTGCGAAGACCTTCCTACCCTCTTGCTGAAAATTTTACCCAGAGACAACCCACTGTGGACAACAAAAAGCCACTGGGCTTGCTGTAACTGCAGCTACTTTTATATCAACAATCAATAGAACTGAGTAATCTCTGCCTTGTACTTTTCTAATCAGCACGAGGCTATCGCAGAGAGCAAGTCTGATGGCACTGGAGTACATTCCAGCCCTGCCATTATTTAGATGATATTTAAATATATCATAGAAATGGTAGAAAACACTCAAACTGCAACACAGTGTTGAACACAGTGAGTTTGCTCACTTTTGGTCATAGTCCAAATCCTTTGCAACAAACACTGTCTAGATGCAAGTGAGTCTCTGGACCCGAGTAGGTGTGGATATGGACAACCATATGGACCAGGAGAGCTCACAGAGTGTTTTACATTTCTTGAAAAGATATCATGAAAAAATAAAGTTTGTGAGGCAGGGGAATACAAAGAGCCAGAAGAAATACATTTTCAGTTTACTTCTTTCGCTGCATCAGTTCATCTTTCACCAAATCAAAAAAACTTGAAGATCTTGTATACTAATCTTTATTTTTGTTTGCACTTTACTAAATAGAGTATCTTATTCCTGAAGTTACTTCACTGAAATTCTCAGAGATGAAAGTCAGCAGTAGCAAAGCCCAACAGCTGAGTAGTTAGCAAAGGACTATGTATTTTTTCAAGTGGATGTTTGCACTTTTTTCTTTTTTGTAGTACCTGCATAAAATCACAGCCTTTAGCTCTCTCTTGAGCACTCAAATCCAGTCTTATTTGGCTAGACCAAAAAAGAGAAAAGAAAAACTGACCATCTGAGGATTCAGATTCTGAATACTTCCATTTTACTGGAAGCAAACTGAACTCAGTGACTAGTCTCTTAGACAAATTATGTTATTTTGGGAATCGTGACCAATGTACACACAGACAGTATGTCAGTGAACCTAAACCAAGCACAGGAATAAAAAAAAAAAAATACAGAGATGGTGAAAATTTATTTAAAAAAACAACAGGCAAAAAAAGAATCTGCCATCATCGCTAGGATTCTTTTAAAACAACTTTCCTGAAAATTATTGCGTCTACAAGTTATGGTTAAAACTCAAATATCTCACTAGTAGCAAGTCAAAGAATCATGGCATACCTCAGAAGCTTAGCAAGTCCCACTCCAAGCTGACCAAGACCACCTAAAAGGCAACACGAAAGAGACAAAAATCAGAGGAAAAGTGGTATCAAAACACAGATTTCCATTATTACATGTATCACAACAGAAATGAGTACTAGTTTTCTCAGCAAGTCAAAAAGCTTGTGTATTGTTCTCAAGAAAAACCCTATGAACTGGTTTTAGTAGATTTCTAGAATACTAATAGTAGGAAAGTTCACATGGGACTCTGATCCTATCACCATATGGGGAAGATCATCACAATTCCAGAATATTTTGAGTGTTTTTGCTTCCAATACTCTGCTCACCAGGGAGGGAGGAGGGGAATGGGGGATTCAACTGGGAAGCTGGAGCAAGAATACAGTTATGACGGGAATGCTGACCTGTAATTAGCACCCGAGGATGATCAGACTCTGAAAAAGAAACCGAGTGAAAGCTGGCATCAGAGGCCACCTGGCGGGGTGAGACTCCAATGCATCGAACGGGCACAATGGAAATCCCACATCCACAACCAGAGCTCTGTAGCAGCTGGCTGACAGCTCTGCCCACGTTTTTGACAATTGGCATCTTCCTCCTTCAAATATGCTGTGAGAACGAGAGAAAAAGATTAGTCACAAATGACTCAACCCTATTAAACATTTTAAATGCTTCCTTAGAAAACTCTGAGGGGTTTAAGAGAAGTTTGATGCAATCCAAGTCCTAGCTGATGTGCCAGCTGAGAGCCACATCTACCAGAAGCAGCCTGTGAAGTAACATGAATAGAGGCAATGTATTCACCAGAGCGAGCTCAAGAAAACACCCGCAGCCCCAGCACAGAGTCCAGTAAAATGAACAGTGAGATTATAGTTCAAGTTTAAGCCTTTTTACAAGTCAGTAGAAACCATGATTTCAAGTATAAAAGACAATAAATACAGAATTCAACAAGTTTAGGTGCCACGATTACACAGCTTCACTGTAGGTACTTTTGAGTGAAAGTTTTGTCACAAATAAGCTAACCTTCTTAGGATTGCATCAGCAAGATTCAGCTAAGCCAAGAGAGACAGCAGTAAATCTCTTTAAAAAGCACTGCTTTGCTCAAGCTTAATATGCATGATGGACAGTAGCCGGGAAGCGAACAAAGGAGAAGCAGTATTTACCCAGGACTCATGAAAACGTCCTAATTACTTCACACAAAAAAAAAAAAAAAAGACATGATTGCCTTAAAGTAACACACTGCAAAAATATCCCTAAATTACCCTGAGCTTCACGTAAGTTTGTTTTTCTTTCTCGCCAAATCTTTCACACTGGGGAAGGAAATAGAGACGAATGTAGCCCAAATAAATCCCACATGCATCCACAACTGGACTTTTCTAAGGTTCCAGTTTACTTCTTTCAAACACAATTCTTAAGGTGCAGTCACTTAAATTCTTCTATATCCCACTTCAAACAACTTTTAACTCTCTTGCCCAAAGTGACAGAATGAGTAAGTTTGCAGATGAAAAAGTATTTTAAACTAACTTGCTTGAGAGTTCCCTGTCAATTCCTTTCTCATATGCATTCTTGTTGCATATATTATAAAATCATATAACAGTCAGGGTGAAGGAAGGCCACAAGAAGAAATTACAGCAGCTAACTGCTGCAGAGGAATTCCAGCACTGCCAATTCTAGTATGCATAGAAAAGCAAACAAGTAATGAATGTGGGTGTTCCTTTTGCTTACGGCAACACACAAGGCTGAGAATTTTCTGATACTTTAGGGAGTCCTGCTATTTAAATACAGACAACTTGCTAAACTACCTATCACATGCCTAATAAGATACCCCCGAAAAGCATTATTAAAAATCATATTTGCATATTAAAGTTGATCAAAGACTTATTCTGAGATGCATCTTTGCCCCCTTAGACTTTTTTTGCTCGCTTGTTTATTGCCTTGAGAAGCATTGTCAATTAGTATCCTGATGAATTAGCCACGCCTCTGCTGCACTTCACAGCCACAAACCCATTAGAGGGATCAGTCTCCCTGATTACAGGTTTGATCTATTAAGCTGTATCTGTCCTGTCATGATGCTACACAAGCAATCGCTCTATCTTCTCCAGGCTTTGCACAAGTCTCTTGTAATTCCTTGTTATACACCAACCCTATATACCTACACCTAACTCCACCTACGAAACTAGAGCAAACAAGCTATTCTTTGAGCATGCAAAGTGAAGCCCCATTTCCTGAGGACTTGGTCTCAGAGGTAACTAATTGCTGTCTAAGAGGTCATGACATCGTTCTCCTATCTTGATTCTCTAGCATTGATTAGTACAATTCAGCTTACATTGCTGAAGGGCCGCAAAGATGATGAAGGGACTTGAGTATCTCTCCTATAAGGAAAGGCTGAGACACCTAGGACTGTTCAGTCTGGAGAAGAGAAGGCTCTGAGGGATATTATCAGTGCCTATAAATACCTGAAGGGAGTGTACAAGGAGGACAGAGCCAGGGTCTTTTCAGTGGTGCCCAGTGCCAGGACCAGAGGCCATGGGCACACACTGACACACAGGAGGCTCCCTTGGAACATCCAGAAACACTACTTTACTGTGAGGGTGACTGAGCCAGGGAAATTGTGGAGTCTCCATCCTTGGAGATATTCAAAAGCCATCTGGGCACAGTCCTGGGCAACTGGCTCTGGGTAGCCCTGCTTGAGCAGGGGGACTGGCCTGGATGACCTCCAGAGACCACTCCAACCTCCACCATTCTCTGATGCTCAGCCAAGGCACTAATGAGATTTCCATCCCCCAGAAGTACAGTTTCACAAACCAGACATATGCTTGCTATTTTTGAGACTCAGGCCCTGTCAAGCTTACTTGAAATTAGCCAACAGGAGCAAAAAATAGTTAGATGTGCAGCAGAAGAAGGCAGCAGGCAAACATATCCAGACAATTCAATCTCATAAGACATGTTTCTCCCTAGGAAGCTCACGTAAGAGGATTAAAGGGCAGTGTTAGCTCGTTAAAGAGCCATGATAATCCCTTCTTGTTTCAGAATGGGACTTAAACAGCTCTTATAGTACTAAGATAGACTCACTGGTCTCTGTTGCAGAATTTTTCCCCTTAATGAACCTGAAAAGGCATTTTGTATTTTGAGCTCTATAAACAAAGTACAAACTACAGTTAGTTGCTACTAAAAATGCCACACTAGGATCAATTTGGTTTCCCGCTTACTGGACTGGTTTCTCCAAATGCACCTGGAGTGAAACCACACAAGCTTAAGCTGAGAATGTACTTGCAAGTCTAGGCTGACTCAAAAGAACAGTAAACATATTTTATACCAGACACTGAAAAACCTCCAGCTCACCAAGCAGCACAGCTGCAAGCAAAAAATCCCACCTATGACATGCATTTACTTTTATTTCAAATACAGAGGGGGGAAAGAAATGGTGTAACTAGCTATTAAATTCTAGAAATTGCCAGCACGTGCACAGATATATAAAGAAATTAGTAACACCCCTTAAATACACTTCCCCAAACCAACCATGACATAAAGGTAGCCCCAACACAGCGATTAACTTGCAAGAGCAACTTGGACCGAAAAGCCTATTCTGCTAGACCAGAGTTTCCCATTTTAAATAACTTCAAGGAATTATTAACAGCTCTGAACACAAAAGTATTCATTTAATGGATGTAAAAAAACCCCACCCCTTAAATTTTTTTGATTGGTTTCTCTTTCTTACTATCCCAACGAGGACTATTTCTGTACTGTTAGGAACTGGAGAGAAAAAAAAATTATACATATATTTTCAAACCTCCCCCCATATTAACTTCTGACTAGTATCTGAGTCACTGGTTTTACTCATCAACCCAAACTGATATTAGAAAGTAGTTTTGTAGATCAAGTAAAATAAGGAAACTTTATCCTGAAACATGGAAGTTATTTCCCCCACCCCACTAATTTGAATTAACAAACCAATGCTAATTTCAAGGATTAAGCAATACATGCTGGAATTTTTCCTCTTCTGTACTCACCTGTCCCTCAGCTGGTGACAGAGCAGAAGCAGAGTCGAGATGGCAATTTATAGGACACTGCCTCTTTTGAAAGCCAATCAAAACCTGACAGAAAGTAGGAGTTGTCCCACACCTTAAGAGAGGGAAAAAAAAAAAAAAGTGCGCGTGTGAGAGCAGCAGCAGCCAGGGATATCACTTCGTTCACATTTGCTTGATTTTGAAATGTCTGTAACTTTATGATAGGCAGAGGACTCTGAAGCTATGCGACCAGCTCCTTTAATTAACAGAAACATACAACCTAGGGTCATCTCTGAAGGACAAGTTTTAAACTAATTGGCTGCAGTGCAAAGGATTAGTATAAAGCAAACACATGTTCAAATGTAAAGCAATAATCTCTCTTGGATAGCAGGAAATTTCTGAGTTTTGTAAGAAGATTAAAACACAGGGAGAGGGAAAAGGGAAGGGGGGGAAGAAACAGATTCATAAAATGACATTTAGCAAGTTAACTGCCAGCTGCTGTTCCTTTGCAAGATTTCCAAAGTGTTACATAAGCAGCAAGCACCTGTTACTCATATAAAAGACAAAAACATGTTTATAGAAGCTAGTAGTTTCTTATGTATTAGTTATTAATAGCACATTATGGTGATAAGAAAGATAAGAAACTCCTGGGTTTGGTCTGGAAAATCCCACAGCAGTAAGCTTCAAAGAAAACGGGAAAGAAGGAAGAGAGGTCAGAACCAAACCCCAAAGCTCCCCCAGCATTTCTGGGGGCTGCACACTGCTGAGATGCCACGGGATGCTCCTCCACAGAGCTAACCAAAGAAATCCAAAACTTGCTGCTTTCAAAGAAAGTTAAAATAGTGTTTAGGGCACAGGATCTCACAAATTCCCAACCACTAGTACTTTCACAATGACCAACAACCTTGGGCACATGGTCCACACCAACGCACTGAACTCCAAGTTATTGTACTCAACTGATGCTTGTCTCCAAAACACACAGTTTCTGCTTCAGACATGAAAAAAGGCTCATGCATTGGAAAGCTCCTCTACTTTTCCCAACTGTATCAAGAAGAGCTCGAGTGGGAAGATACTGCCCGCCTCAGGAATCCGGAAGATGAAGCACATGCCACCTTGCCTGTCTCATGAGAAAGCCTCATTCCCTGGCGCCCAAGCGTTACCAACTGGAAAGTCCATCGTGTCACCGCACTTGGGAGCGCTCAAGCTGCAACAACTAGGGGATACTCTCAGCTCAACCAACACTTAATGCAGCCTGGACAGCTGGAAAGACCAAAGCCATCACGCGTCCTCTGTTGGCATTTCCTCTGGTTCAGAGAGCCCCCACCCGGGGTAAGGGGACACGGTGTCCTTCCGTGTGTCCTGGCATGGCGGATGTGCCAGGGCAGAGGGGTGGCCAGGCTGTGCTGTTCTCTCTGGCAGGCAGCTGTTGGCTAACTTCAGTTAAAATAACCTTGACACACGCGTGCAACCTCCACGGCTTGTTTTACAGAGGTGACGCACAACCGCAGGACGACGCCGTGTGCCTCGCGAAACCAGCCAAGAAATGACATAAGCCTTAGAAACCAGGGGACCGACTAGAAACCTGACCTCAGCGACCAATTAAAGAAAAAAAAAAAAAAAAGTCAGATTATACCAGCTACTGAGCAGCATGACGCTCTCGGAGCAGATCAGGAAAGATCTACTTTACGCCCGGCCTCCACAGATGAAGTAGAGAGGCTGGCGCGAGTTACACGCGTGAAGAAAGCCTGTAACCCCACGCCAGGTCTCTGGTGAGAAGCAAAAGGGCCAAGAAAAGGCTGAAGACCCCCCGAAAATGCCGCTCCCATCCCCGGCCCCAAACGGGCGGCGGCACCTCACGCCGCTGCCCCAGGAGGAGCCGGGAGGGTGGCGGGGGGAGAAGCCGGTTCTCTCCCCGGGCAGGACCCCGTTCCCCCGCCGGAGATGAGGCGACGAAGGGCGGGAAGCGCCCGCCGCCCCTCAGGCGAGCGGCCGTTGGGGAGCAGCGCCCGCCCCCCTCCCCCACCTCATTCATTCGGTCACGGGCCGTGGAGTGGAGCGGGGCGGCCCCACAGACCCACGGCCGGCCCCACAGACCCACGGCCCGGCCCCACAGACCCACGGCC
>VXBL01010431.1:314380-356336 GCA_013400195.1 Aramus guarauna
ATGTCAGCGGAAGGAAGTTTCTGAGTCTCCATGCAAGGAAAAAGTGGTACAGCCTGATTTATTTTATTTCTCCTAAAAATTTTCATAGAAAATATGTAGCTGCAGATGTCACTGCGTGGGATCATACTGATCTGAAAGTAATGTGGGGAGGTTGGCTCAGAGGACCTATGACCAGCAGTGTGCCCTCGTGGCCAAGAAGGCCAATTGTGTCCTGGGGTCCATTACGAAGAGCGTGGCCAGCAGGTCGAGGGAGGTTCTCCTCCCCCTCTGCTCTGCCCTGGTGAGGCCACATCTGGGGTTCTGTGTCCAGCGCTCGGCTCCCCAGTTCAAGACAGGGAACTACTGGGGAGAGTCTAGCAGACAGCTGTGAGGATGATGAGGGGACTGAAGCATCTCTGGTGTGAGGAAGGGCTGAGAGAGCTGGGGCTGTTTAGCCTGGAGAAGACCAAGAGAGGATCTCATCAATACTTAGATCTAAAGGGTGGGTGTCTAGAGGATGGGGCCAGACTCCTTTCAGTGGTTCCCAGTGACAGGACAAGGGGCAACGGGCACAAACTGGAACACAGGAAGGTCCATCTCAACATGAGGAAAAACAGCTTCACTCTGAGGGTGACCGAGCACTGGGACAGGGTGCCCAGAGCGGTTGTAGAGTCTCCTTCTCTGGAGATACTCAAAACCCACCTGAACATGATCCTGTGCAACCTGCTCTGGGTGATCCTGCTGTAGCAGGGGGTTGGACTGGATGATCTCCAGAGGTCCCTTCCAGCCCCATTCAGTCTGGGATTCCGTGACCCACACAGACTGGAGAACATAACAAGACATGATATGATCACCAGAGCACAGAGGCACATAGTACTGTGAGATCCCTGTATGCCAGGTGGAATTCTTATGTTTTTTTCTACAAGCTTTTGCCATTGCCCACTGTTAACAGTCAAGTTAATAAGGACGTGGACTTTTGCCTTGACTTTATATAGTCTTATGTCCCTCGGACCATAGCAGCCAGCACTAAGGAGCAAATTGTCAATTCCAGATACTAAAAGTTCCTGTTGTGTCCATACGTGCCATGGTAGCCACAAAGAGTCACCAAGGAGGGAGACTGAACTTCATTTTGGGGACAGCTCAGCCCCATAGAATGTGAAAAGAAGCAGCATCTCCCTGTGGCGCCAAACTGAGTTAACCCTGATGTTCATCATCCCCAACAGATCTGACACAGGCTGTGCTTGTGCACAAGAAGGTGTCACATTGTGTTGGCAGGCAAGGGAGAATGTCGTACCGATCAAAGTCAGCTGTAATCTTCCCTCTGTGACTGACTGGCATTGCTTTTGCACCCAAACATGTGCATTGCACTGGATTGCCATTTCCTTGGATGAGAATAGATGGGGAAGATTTTATTTAGAAGTCATTCTTTTTAATGAAAAGAAAAAGCTTGATGCTGTTTGGCTTTTTTTTTTTTTTTTTTAATGAGAGGTGAAGCACTGTGTGAACCATGGATGCATTGTTTTTAAGATCATTCACCTGGCATCATTCCAGCTCCTGTGAGCTCCTGCAAAGTGAAAACACAGGTGTTAGCCCTTCAGGTAGGCAGAGAAGGAGGCATGCTTCTGCTGATAGCATCTTTCAGCCTGGCTGTTCAACAGTCAGTGTAAGTCACTACCTGAAAGGTAACATTTTCTCTGGGCCGGCTGGTCAGAGAAAGCAGGAGTTTCTGCAGCAGGTTTTGCTCCAGCACTGGGTGCACTCATCCTAGGGACTGCAGTGCCTGCAGTCATATTTCTCTGCATAAGGGGAGCATATGGCATCCTGCACAGTAGCGTACCAGGTTAAAGCCTTCAGTGCTCCCCAGGTGCTTTTGTGTTACTGCCTTCTTATAATCAACATATTTTTGTTAACACAGGATAGCAGTCCTGCAAGGGCAGCTCCCCTGAGAGGCAGTAGTTTGTCCAGCATGATGCGAAATATGTGAATACTGCTAATGCACTGATAGCAGATATTTTGTCTGGTTTCATTTGTATCCGTGATTTCCACCCTCATGGTAGAGGGTTTAGAAGAGAAATGAGACACAATTAATGACAGTCCATAGCGACAAGAATTATAAAAAAAGGAGGAAAGGAAAAGGGAACAGAGATGGTTCTGTGAAGAGCAGAAGTGGTGGGAGGAGACAAGGGGCTGATCTTGCAGTGGAAAGCACCACCGCCACAACCACAAAAACCCTGAAATACGTGGCTTTGAAACAAAGCCACATACTCAAATAGCAGCAAGATTATTCATTAGGACAAACTTTTACCTGTAAGGAAGTCCTGGAAAAGATCACTTAAGGAGGGAGCAGAGTTTCTGTCGCTAATGGATTTAAGAGCAGGTTAGGTAAGCCTCCACTCCATCAGCAAAGAGAGAGGCTTAACGACCTGGTGACCTGCTGTCTTCAGATATAGGGCCTGCATCTCCCCCCTTGCTTGCCACTTTTACTGCTGTGAAGCCTTTGCGGTATAGCTCTATTTGCATATAGAGCGATCCTCCAGTTTTGTGATTTATTTTATATCCAAGAAAGATATAACGAGGGAACAATTATTTATCCTGAGAATGTACCAAAAAGGCCACTGACACAAGTTTTGAAGGTTACACGGTCCTCCAGAAGCCCTGACTGGCACTGCAACCACCCGTAGGAATTCCTAGATCTCAGAAAGAGATACGTTTGTGATTTTGGGGAAGAAAACAGCTTCATTTGTTCCTTGCAGACTTTCCTGTGCAGGCCCATTTCCCCACTGCCTTGCAGCTTTACATCTAAGCAAACAAAATGGATGAAGGATGCATCTGATATATAAGAACAATGCTTTGCATGTGTAGGTAGGGGAAAATCAGGCCCTAAGTCATACCCTTCATGAACGCTCGTCTGTACAGAGGCCGTACTGTTGCTGAGATATCCACAGCAAGCGGTCGCTTACCCTGAAGCAGGGTTTTCCCACCTGAGAGTGGATACACAGGGCTCACAAGGCGCTCTAATTCAAAGTGACTCTCACTTCCCTTTTGCTGACTTTCCCGGTTTTCCAGCAGAGCTCCTGTAGCGCATCAAGACCATCACATGGAAGGCTCAGAACAGAAACAGTAAGTCCCGACCAATCTCCCTCCCCTTTGCAGCTTCTGTGAAGGGCCAAATACATTCATCCCATAACAAACATGAGTACCACAGCCAAAAACAAAGGCAGAAGGGAAACATTATATACCCTCAGCAGTTGTTTTTGCAGAACTAGATCCATCCTAACAGTGCCTGGGGTGCACACAGCATCCATCTTTCCTCCTTAGGGGCCTTGACAGTGCAGGTCTCCACACAAGGATTCGTTTAAGTAGGCTGTGGAAACAAGACACATAATTAGTGCTGCTAATGACAAGGACGAGTTTCCTTGTCTGAGGAGGAGCAGCATTTCAGCTCTCAGGCCAGTAGAAGAGAGTTTGTTCACAGTGAGTTTTCTCTGTCCAGTAAATCGTGGCCTTCTTTCCTAAAGGTCTGTGTCCTTCTAAACAACACACAACCTGGTATGAAAACAAGCTCACGCAGGTCTTTGAGGTGAGCGGATGTTGCAAACTACAGTAAGGATTAAGGAATGTACCCTATGAGACATGAAAACCAGGCTATCTTAAAAAGACAAAGCCTCGCGCCAAGTTTATCACACGCCAAAAAGAATGATGGTCATTAATGCAATGAATTTAATTGTCCTACTGTCTCATCTGAATCTGGCCTTCCAGATACTCCACTGAGTAGCTGGGCTGTTCAGTGTGTACCTGTGCTAGTGCATACCCAAAAACAGAGCAAGGTTTGAAGCTCCATGAGAAAAGGGAGGCTTCAATAGAAAGGATGTCAGGCTTAATCCTTTACTTAATAGTAAGGGAAAAAAAAGCCTCGAATTTTCCCTCAGAGAAGATACTCCATAGTCACAGAAATACCTTTTCCTTTCACCCATCCAATAATACCAATTCTCTGATAACTTTCCAATCCAAGCAGCGTCTATCTGAGGCCAGCAGCATCTGCTGCACCATTCTGAGGCAACCACTGCAGTTGTTGGGACGCTGAGCTAAAGAGAAGCAGGCCATTCTAGCAACCTTTGCTTATGCATGGATCCCTTGATGCTGAGGAAGAGAATGTTTAGAAACCACAGAAGGCAGACCAGAAGGTTTTGGAAAAACATCTTTGTGCCACAGTTTTTATAACTTAGGTTCACTGTCAGTGCAGTGATGCATCTTCCTAAGAAGCTCAAGAACCAAGAAAAAAAATGGTGGTTTACTCTTCTTGGAGTACTGATGGATTAGAGTTTCTTGATAAATGCTTTTACCCAATAAAACCACAGCTATCAGATAAATAGGGCTATGAATACACCCCTTTATATAATTATAGTCTACATTTATTGAACACGAAAGGTTCTGCATCGCTCCAGTCCCTTCCTCACTGTCACAGACAGCCAAACAGGAGTGACAAGGGCATCCGCTGTCTTACAGCAGCAGAGCTAGTGATGTCATCCTAGTGTGAGGATGACATCACATCCCCCCTGTAGACTTGATCTCTCTGATGTGTTTCACTAGTCAGTGCAAAACAGCCTCTGTAATTAGCAGAAACACACAGTATGGCCCCACGGAGAAGACCCCACCTCCAGCGCTCTTGTGGTAGGAAGCAGCTGGGCTCAGCAGCATGGCAGAAGCAAGCATCAAACACTACAATGGAAGGGTAAGCCATCATGACAGCACTGACCAAGGTGGGCACTCTGGGATGAGAAGGGCGGAAGATCACCTGCCCAAGAGATGGAACCTTGTCAAATCCCAAATAGCAGCCTTGAAACATGGAATACTCAGAAAATGGCACACTGTGAAATACTCAGATTTTCATAACTCTGACATCATTGTGTGTTCCTCCTCTGCTCCCACTGCCACAGCTGGCTGAGAAGAGGTCTCAGGTAGGGTTGGCTGAGGCCAGTTACCACCCGAGAGGACGTGCCATTCATCAGGGTCATTTTCTGCAAGGGAACAAGGCAGAGGAGAAAAACTGTGTAATCAAGTTAAAGCTATTTTCCCAACTCTGTTTACTGAGTGTATTTGTTAAATAGACTGTGGAGAATAAATAGTGAGTTTATGAAAAGGTCTGAGGTTTTATCTGATAATGTAAGATAAAGCTTCCCTGTCAGGGGCTCAAACCCTGTAAAATCTGTGACTTGCCAGGTCTGGGAGTAGATGCACAACTGCTCAGTGTAGCTCATTATGGTCCAGGGAACCACTAGGTTTCTTTGGTCTTGAAGAGTCTAACCCCCATGGACTGACATGAGAAAAGCCTGTTAAAAACATACCAGGGCCTTTCATGAAATCTGCAAGGTCTCATGGACTTAAATCCCTCATCTCCAAAGTGGCCTGTTCAATTAATCTCAAAACTTTCACTCTAAAATAAAGCTGAATTTTGGCAGAAGACCTTGGAGGGAAACTTCAGGACAGAAAAGCTAAAATGCATTTAAAATGAAATCTAAAATGGCCATCTCTGCAAAACAGAGAAGTTACCGCAGCTGCAAAATCATTTATCAAGTGCTTGATGCATGCTTGATGCATCCAAGAACAGGCAGACACCTTTCCCACAGACTCATTAGCCTCTCACAGCTGTTAAGACGGAGCAGAGCAGCCAGCAGTAGCATGCAGAATGTCGGAACAATCAGCTCAAGAATTTCCTACCTTTGCTTGAGGGTAATAAGGCATCGTGTTACAAGCTAGGGAGAGGCAAATTATTTAAGAATTCCATTTTCCATCTAAAATTATTAGATAATCTTTATAATCTAGCACAATGAGTCTAAAAACTTTGCTCTTGGAGCTTAATAGTCCTCTTACTGACATAAAGTCAGTCTATTCCTTCCCATTTGACATCTCCCAGGCAATGGGAGCTGTAGATGAACTTCTCAGGATCTTTCTGCATTTACAATGTTGTCCCCTGTAGGACAGGTGACAGATTTGGAATGATACTTTATTTTCTTAATTAGTATAATTGTGCTGTCATTCCTGCAGACTGAACTGTAATTGGCGTTTTTGCATCACCCCCTGACTGGCAATGTGAGACTGTTGGAACAGGGAAGGGAACTGCATGCTGCCTTCAGCTCTTTATTTATCCACAGCTTTTTGTTAAAACAAGATACAAACATACACCAGCATATGCTTTAGCTAAAAAACAGGAGCTTGCCAACTCATGCAGGTTGGGAATTTTCCATCCACAGAAAGAGCAATCTCAGGGGAAAAAAAAAAAAAAAAAAAAAAAAAATTGTCCTTGGGGGCAAAAAGGGGATTTTGCCTATATCACTCAATTTTCTTTTCATTCCCCTTAAATGAAAAGTCAGCATTTTCTTGAACTAAATCCAAAGGATTTCGAGTCATGTCAGCATTAAGTTGCTTGACTTCAGGCCACTGTTTGCCTGCTGGCACTCCAGCTTTGGGTGCCATACCTTCCTAGCCTTTCCAGAATAAATGGAAGAGCCAAGTGCTTGATCACCAAGTCCCAAGGGAACATGGATTCAAGAGGCTACACAGTGAGTATTAAACGTGACAACCCAGATTTAAATTCTGCCTCAAGAAGTCATTGAATCGCTTATGACTGGAGGCTGGGAAATACCCTGTTCCCTGTATTCTCTCCTTAAATATGCACCAATGATGGTTGCTGGAGACCAAGCGTGGAGCTGCTTGAATCTTCCCGCTGACCAACATGGTCATTTCCACATGCTTGCATTAAGCCAGCTCAGCTCTGTTTCTCATGGCAGTGTCTTGCTCTGGGGAGACATTGCCTGGGCAGGAATCCAGGGCATGAAAATATGGCATATAAAGTATCCCAGGCCCCTGTGAACATACAGCTCAGTGAGCTGGAACCTTCAGCTCAGCAACTCAAAAAGGAATCCTGAAATATTAAAATGCTTTTGTTAAAGGTACCTAAAGGAAAGAGTCTGGCAAGCTGAACTAAATAAGGGAAAAAAAGTGTCAAATATGTGTATACTTTTTTTTTTTTAGGTCTCAATTATCAGGACAAAAACCAACATTAAAATATCAGAAACAATTTCCTGAGAGGGAGAACTTTACTAGCAAAATAAAACCCTTTGCTGCACACATGGCTCTCCCCATCCTAAAGATCAGAGGCAGAGCCAACCACATGTGACAGCTGTTAATCACATCACTTCGTGCCTGGCTGGGCAGTACATGGGCACAGCGACTGCACGTGAGCAGAAGACCCTACACAAGACGCTGCGCCCCGATATGCACTTAGGACAAAAGGAAAAAGCATTTCAGTTTCACTGTCCTGCCGTTGCAAATGGAAAAATGGTTTGTTGTCAAGTCTGCCAAAATAAAAAATCCCTGGCATTTGTTGTAGAAACAAGATTCAATTTAGTTCAAGGTTGGGACAGAGCCTGATTTTTTTATTTTTGTTTTAATGCACTCCCCCCAAAAAATGGGAAGTGATGAATGAAATTGTTTCAGAGCATTTCAAAGTTAGGAGAGCAAACAAAGCAGGTCTGGCCACTATTTCCAAGGTTTTCAGACAGTAACAAATGGCCACTTTTTAAAACCTCAGCTCACAAAGTGTGGACATCTTGAAAAATCATGATATAAAAGAAGCTGCAGGGGTGGAAAATCTTTTGCTCGCTATAGAAGCTGAGTGTTCGCAACTCCTGGCTCCCAAGTGCCTAACTGAGTTTGAAATAACTGTTAAGTACCATTCACAAAAACAGCTGTCTCTCTTTAAAAGAGGAAAAGCTACAGTAGGAAAATAAACATGAAGAACTCTCTTGTTGGACTGCAGAGCCTTGAAAAAATGCATTTAAAGCCCCAGGGGAAGCAAAGCTATGGGAATGTCAGCAGTATCACTCCATCTGCTATAGATTGTGCAGTATTTTCAGCAAACTGAGTCAAACTAAAGGGTCATCTGAGTCCTGTGTGCTGTCTCAAAGGCCACCAGCAGCTGGCCAGGGCACTGTACATAGAGGAAAAACTAATAGCTATACACCCCAGACATCCTGGTACTGTATTGCTCAGGGACATCCATTGACAGCTGATGTCTTTGTGTTAAATGACCCTCCATGGATTTTTCTGTCCCATATTTATCTGCTTTTTGAATCCATGTCGTGTTTGGCACCTACAACGTCCCGTGGCCATGAGGTCCCCAGCTGAACCACACACCCTGCCAAACAGAACCTCCTTTTTTTTCAAGTGCCACCTGATAGTTTCATCTGTTGCACATTAATTCCTGTAGGAGGAAGAGCAAATAGTTGTTCCTTATCTTCTCCATACCAATATTTCATAGACCCCATCACATCCTCACCTCAGCAATCACTTTTCCAGGCTGAGGAGTCTGCCGCTAAATGAAAGAAAGGAAGAGCAGAGCCTCTAGCATAACTCCATGGCTGCTCTCAGGATGGGCATCATGGATCCAGCCTTGCAGTCAGGGCAAACAGACCTCACCTAGCAAGCTGCCGAGGTAAAAAGAAAAGATTTTGTTGTCTTCATGGCTCCAGGGTTGAGCAAAAGGGCTTTTTCTGAGTGGGACAGATAATGCATGGAGCACCTGAAGTTGCTCACTGGTTGTTTTACTGTATCTGCTACCCTGACTTGATGCAAAGTTCTCTTGTAGACCAGTATCACACCAGGATGGCAGATCCCCCAGACTGACAAAGAAGTAGAGGTGATTTAATAACCCAGTTATCTCCTCCAGCACTGAGGCAACCATCTGGAGCATTAAACATGCATGAACACAAGCTAGACGGAGTTGCGGCAAGCTGGCCCTGAAACCACCCCGTCCTCCAGGTTCAGCCGCGATCCAAGGCCTCCGTGATACGGCCCAGCTGGATAACCCTGTGTCTGAGAGCTGAGGAGATTGCCAAATTGTGAGAAAGAGCACAGAGCCCTGCAAGATAAGAAAGGTAAAACCGAGGCCAGAAGTAGGATTGTTGAGATGTGATAGATAGCAGCTCAAAGGCGCAAGAGGAAAAACCTCAACATGGGAAGGCAGAAAATCCTAAAGAGGAGAAAACAGAACCCCAGATGGAAAAAAACAAAAAAACCCAACACCTCAGCAAGTTTGCCAATGACACGAAGCTGTGTGGTGCGGTTGACATACTGGAGGGAAGGGATGCCGTCAGGAGGGGTGGGCCCGTGCAAACGGCTTGAAGTTCAACAAGGCCAAGAGCAAGGTCCTGCACATGAATTGGGGCAATCCCAAGCACAACTTCAGGCTGGGTGGGAAATGGATGGAGAGCAGCCCTGAGGAGAAGGACTCTGGGGGGTTGGGGAACAAGAAGCTCAATGTGAGCTTGCAGCCCAGAAAGCCAACCGTGTCCTGGGCTGCATCAAAAGAAGTGTGACCAGCAGGTCGAGGGAGGGGATTCTGCCCCCATACACTGCTCTGCTGAGACCCCCCTGCANCTGCAGGAGGGGAGATGGAGATGGCATCTGAGGCAGAAATTCTTCCCTGTGAGGGTGCTGAGGCCCTGGCACAGGTTACCCAGAGAAGCTGTGGCTGCCCCTGGCTCCCTGGCAGTGTTGAAGGCCAGGTTGGATGGGGCTTTGGGCAACCTGGGCTAGTGGAGGGTGTCCCTGCCCATGGCAGGGGGTGGAACTGGATGGGCTGTGAGGTTCTCTCCAACCCAAACCAAACCATTCTATGATGGATGATGGCTTCTCAGCAGCACAGATGATACATTGCAGTGAGCAGCCAAGGTCAACATCATACCTGATGGGTGCCTGTCTGGGCAGCAAAGACTTTTGGGTATCTTTTTCTGTGGTCAGCACAGCCTTGTAGCTCACTGGTCCTTGCTTGTGTGTATCCTGCTCAGAGTCTGTGCATGACAAAAGGTGGCCCAAAAAGTGCTCCAGGAAGAGAAGAAGGGTTATAAAAACTCCTGAGGCTTGCATGGCTTATATTTTTCATCATATCTAGATTTTAAGGTTTTGTGGGTTTGACAGTTTTGTTTGTTTGTTTGCTAGTTTTTAAATCCACGTCTGAGAGACTGTAAACAAGAAAAGCCAATGTGAAGTTCAGAAAGACACAAACAGAGGAATACTGGAAATGCAAATTAAGAGCCAAGGGGAAGAGAGCAGGGCATGCTCCAACAAGCTGCTCTGCCTCTCACAGCTGTGATGGCAGGGAAGGGAAAGTCAGATCTGGGCTGGGTGTTGAGGCAACGTTCTCCTCAAAGAAATCCAGGGAGCTGGGGCAGCAAAAGGTTGATGTTAACTCAGGAAGGGGCGACAGCATCATCCTCAGCACAGCACCCTTTCTTCCCCACTCATACAGGAGATGCCATCCTGTAACAGCAGCAGAGTTGTAGATTTAAGGATACTCCTGATTTGGAGAGCAATATAAGCAGCCAGCCTCTAAAATGATCTGATTTGTTAGTAGTTAATTCTATTTCTTTTCTTCCCCCCTCCCCAAACAGCAGCAGTTTTAACACGGTGTCACTCGGGTACAATGCAAGCCCAAGCAATGGCACGGTACAGACCATTCCCTTCTTCTGGGAGGGGCAGATTATTAAAACACAGTAAGCTGGCAAACTCCAGAGCATCTTTCACACAGCATGTGGTGAGGCACTCCTCCGAGCTGGCAATTGTGCGTAGCTCTTCCAAAGTGGCCAGCGTGGGGACCAGAGCTGCTGGGAATGATTTCTGCTGTCAAGAGTCTCCAGCAACAGATGAGAACCGTCCATCCTCTTGTAAGCAGCACGGTGCCATGGAGCTGATGGCTCCAAGAGTGTTTGTCTCTCTTCTGACTCTACACCTCTGCCTTCTTCCTCTCCTTTTCCATGTGGCATCCAGAAGTGCTCCTCTTGGTCAAAGCTTTTTGCAACAGCCTCTCCCAGAGCCTCAGGCTTAATCTCCCTCCCACCATCTCCTACTCACAGGGTTTTCATGGTCTCACCCCTGCTCCCCCTCTGCCCACTTGCTGAATTTGCATGCCCTCCTCGCAACTCTGCTTAAATAGCTGAGCTAAAGGAGCTCTTCCCAGCCTTTCAGGACACCTCCTGGAGACACAACAGAGCTCTTGCCAGAGCTGCCCCTTTGGTTTGATGCTCTGCACAGGACCATAATCCATGGCAGTGAGCCTTGTATTTCTGTGGACCAGTTATTTTTAGTCCTGTTGATGATTGTGCGGATGTTAAATGCATGGCTTTCTGTAATGTTTCAGTGGGCAAGGATTGAGGTGCGCCTTGCTCTTCTTCCCCTTTACCTCCACCTGGGCTTCACTACATGCTTGATAGCTCAGACCCAGGTTAGTGCCTAGAGCTTTGATCAAAGCTGCGCAATAGCCAAGCAGCTGCTCTCCCAAACAGCAAACACACGTGAGAACTGGGAATTTCACCTGGACTCACTCAGAAAGTGCACTGCTTTGGCCGGGACTGATGCAGATGAAGTAACCTACCTGAGATGACACCAGCAGTCTGTGGCAGTGGTAGGACCAGGACTTTGGTCTTCCACACCCCAGCCTAGTGCCAAAAAAAAAAGTAATAAAGTATCAATTGTCTTCACAGTTTCAGTGACAGAGCCTTAGATGAGAGCTCATTAATCCATGAGTTTTCACCTTACAAATCTTCCCTGTGACTTAATTACTAAAAGCATCATTGCAATATTTAACACCACAGATGCTGACTCAGGCTGCAGGGCTTTTCCCTTTTGGCTGGGTTACTTTTCCTTACCAGTTTCTCCAATCCAGTGTGCCACGTGGCATCACAAAGAGCTGGACAGCACAAGTGAGGAGGAAAGAGGTGGAGGAGAACAGCAGCATTTTAATTCAGCATTGCCAAATCCTTCCCTGTTGTGAAATAAGAGCCTTGCCAACTGCTGGCAGCGCAGCCAGGACACTTCATGTACTTGATGTTATGCAAGCGTCCCTTAAGAATCTGTAGAAGAAAAGATTTCTCCCCAGGAAGGCACAGCTCTTTCTGCCCCCCTCCTCAAACCTAGGGAAACCAGAGCCTTGTACACTGTAGTCCAAATTGCTGTTTTCTCCCTGAAACAACTGATTAAAAAAAAAAATGGAGAGAATCCTCTTCACTCTAGCGGCAATGTCATAAAGTCTTCAGGAAAAAGAGGTTCAGGTCAAGCACAGGTCTCAGCCTAGTGCACCAAGCACTGCGCGTACTCGAAGCTGTTCATACACCACATCTCATCCACTGGTTAATACAGGCTTCGAGACTCCACAACCATGGAGGATATGGCCATGGTAGCGTAGAAGCTCCAAGCACCACCAAAAAATAGCAGCTGATGAGATAAAGCATGGCACAGCAAAGGCAAACAAGTCTCTGCTCCAAAAAAACCTAACTCTGAAACAACCCTCACTCCAGCCAGAAGGTTTCTGACAAGAAAGTTTTTATTTCATACATTCAAGGAATTACAAGTTAAAAAGGAAATGGCTAAAACAGAAAATATCCTGTAGAAATGTTGCACTTACCTTGCTGGGCTATCACAACAATTTATTTCATGCCAGGAAAGAGACACCAGGACACAAATTTCCTGTATCTCTCGTACCTTTGAACTAGCTGCTTGCCAAAAGGATGAAAGCCTTTTTTCCTCCACAGAGCGATCACAGGCTGCACCCTTCAACCCAAAAACCATTTCCCTGTCCAGTACCGCTGCCAATGGAGACATGCCTCACGTGAAAACCCCGGATCTGCATCTTACCCGGACACGGGACTATCCACCTCCACGCAGGAGACTCTCTTCCTCCCTCATATATTCCCCATGTGAAGATTTACATCTTAGATGCACATGCCAAGCTCACACTACCAGAAAATTAAAAAAAAAAAAAAAAAAAAAGGCATCCCAAGTGTATGAATCCCTGCCGGACAAAATAAGTGCTAGAAACTCCGAGCTGAAGGTGGCTGGGGAGATCACCTCTGGTGAGCTCTAAGATTAGGGACTGTAATTATGCCAATTTTAAACCAGCAGAAGTGATCCAGTCCACTAGCTTTTGCTTTACGCTTCAGCAAATAATAAATCACCTTTTAGCTACTCCGATTAAGTACTCAAAATTACAGTGTTGGGGTGCAGCAGTCAGCCCCCCGAACAAATACGCAATGTGCCTTATTTTTTTCATCCTGTAGTTCAAAGGGTACGTTGCTGTTGGCACTGTCCTACAGCTGTGAATCAAATGGATCCTCTATATACAATAACAGCTCCTGTAAACTGTTACGACCTAACCACGCGAGCTGTAACAAACCTGATTTTAGTTAACTACAGCCTGTGTCTAAGACTGGTAGAACGTGCATTTTGCCACAGTAAGTCAAACAGCCCATTTAACAGACATTTTGTTCTTACAGCATCCCTCCTTTGCAGAGCTGCAGCCCTCCTGCACGCCGCAGAGCAACATAAAAGCCTTCAGCATTTGCAGCAGAGTGCCTTACCCGCACAGCCACGACCCAGGATGCTTAAGACTGGCTAAAAGGTAAACAGCAGTATGAAGAAGAAAGAGATCCAACTCATTTTGTGTAAACAAGCACAGAAGTACATTTTCCCTAAAAAGCAGCAGGAGCAAACACTGAATTTATGCGACCAACCTGGTAAATTCCCATAGGAATTCAACAGCAAGTTTGCGTCTTTTCCCCTCAATTATTTTATCCCAAGCAAAAGTTCTGCTCAGTAGATTAGCAACCAAGAATTGTCCAAAACCCCCAGTATTTACATGAGAAACAGCTTTTCTTCTCTTCTGTGTAGTGGCCAGGTTGTCTGCCAGTACTTTAAGACACTGAGGGAGCAGATTCTGAGCTTTAAATTATCCATTAGCATGACCTTTGGCATCAGATAAAATAATCTAAAGCCACCAGCAACACTCTTGCAACAGAACAAAGGATTGTCATCTCCAGCTCAGAAAGACAAATGCCACAGGCTTGTCCTGACATTTACACAGCAGGAGAAACTGAGTGACCCAAAACAGTCCAGCATACTCGAGTTACATTTAAGGTACAATAGCAGTTCCTCCTCATTGTTTTCTTTCACTGCTCAGGGGAAAAACTGGCAGCAGGAAATAGAGCCCCACAATGGCATTAAACAAAAACACTCATGTTTTCAAAAAAGAAATTCCAACTGCCTCAATCTGCTGAGTTTCATCTTCCTCAAGATCTTCTGGTGTCACAGCTTGTGCAAGATACCGGGATTTGGATGCTGCACAGTCACCGCCAGCCAGAGGAACCCGATATTTAATGGGGTGAGCTCGCAGAGATCCCATCCGCAGGGGTCAGATGGTTTCCTGCCAGGCTGCCGCTTCTCATGTGGGAACGTAATCGCCTTCCCATTCCCTGCCCTGCAAAGCTGCCTGAAAGCTGGTGAACAGGTTAGAAAGGGACAGGATGGGACAGATCTGATGACTTAAAGGGAGGCTTGGAAAACCAGGCTAGAGTCCAGGTGAGTCACGGACCAGGCACCAGGAGTCTGCCTCTGTCTTCTCCACTCCTTCCCATCGGGTGTTTTCATGCATTGAATCAAAACATCGTGTTTTACATGCGGATAATATGGGCTAAAGAAATCCATCACAGCCTGCTTGCACAGTACAAGCTCTTTAAAGGCATCATGTTTTCGTGAGTGGCATCTCAATCGTAGTTTGAATCCCACACATTACATTATATCCTTTTAAATATTCCAGACCCTTTATGTATTTGGTTTTAAACTGTTGGACTAACGATGCCCTCTTACCCACGCTCAAATAAAAATACAAGAAGGAAAGTTAAGTAAAAAGCAATTTCAATACTTGATCAGACAGTTATTTTTTCCCCTTCTAAAAAGCAAGCTTAAACCAAACCAGGCTGCCTGATTATAATTAAAAATATTTTGAAACAGACCCACTCTGTTTCAGCTGGGACTTTTGCACAAATAGGAACCAAATATCATTCTTTTCACACCAAAACCTTCAGCACCCCTCACTGTATTATCACACAGGACTGCACAAGCTGCAGGGCAAGCACACAGACCCAGAGTCTCCATCTGAAATGCTAAAAGCTACAAAAATTCTTCAACTTCCAGAGTTGCAGTGGCCACGAATAATGCCGCAGGGAAAACAGAGCACCCAGCGGTTCACAGCCTACTGACCCACCAGCCAGGAGAGATCCAGGTCTTTCCATTGTTCACAGCCTCTGCTTCTCCAAGAGCTGCTTGTCTGTCTTTTTTTTTTAGCTCCTTTCCCTGGCAAGTACAGCAAAGTACCCCAACACCCTTAAAAACTGATAGGCAACCGTGACCCCAGGTCTACTGATGGACTTCTGGCAAGGTTTTGCTTCAGTCTGAACCAGTCTCCCTTTGCGGGCACCTGCCTGCCTTCCTTTAAAGTTCAATGCAAGCATGAAATCTGAGCTAATCAAATTATTTATCCATCACGTGCAGAGCTGGTGTCAAAGGACCAAAGCCACGGGAGGAGAGCTCTGCAAACCATGCACGGACTCAGAGTCTCAATCTTCTCCTTTCCATGCAGCTGAAGAGACAAAATTTCAGGCAAGAGCTTACATCCCAGTCACACACACCCACTCACCCCTGCAATGGAAAGCAAAGGCACAACTAATAAAGAAGAGCCCGCACTGTAGTTAAAGAACTTTTTAGAGCCTTCAAGGTTTTAATTTGAACAGACATTTCTACTGTTCTCAACATATCTACAGCAAAGTTTACAGCCACTTTGTATCTTTTTTTCTCCCCTGAAATGGCTAAGCAATTTGAGCCATGATACTTTCTCAGATTTGTTGCCTTCCCCCGCCCCCCCCCCCTTTTTTTCTTCAGTATATTCAACATTACAGCAGCTGGGATTCTGTACACATACGGCATCCATCTAACAATAGCACACAACTCCCAGCCCTGTTATTTATTTCATTAAAAAAAAAATTAGTCAAGACTGATGCAGCAGCCAAGTCCAATTAGCAATTCCAGATGTTTGGACAGAAGTGCACTCATCACTTAAATTGGTACTAGTTAACAGATACATAGCACACACCACACAGTGCTATTCAGTGTCACGCAGTTACAAAAAGGGAGCGCTAGCATAGACATTTTGCCCTCCTACAGGAACCTGTACACAATAGCACTTTCCAAGGCTTTAGCAAAGCATACATTAGACGCCAATATGCTGTACAGTGCAATTTAAGTTATATCATATGCAACGTGGACAATAGTGCACTTAAACCGGTCGCCACATTCAAGAGTTGTTAGATCAATACAATCAAAATATCAAAGATACATATTCCCTTATGAAAACTGTGCAAGTTAATTCCTTTTTCCCTTTTTTTTGGTAAATGGCAGAGCATCCGCAGTGATTGACCCCAGAGTTTGAGGAAGGGAGCCCTCAGTGTCCAGCTTATTACACAAACAGCTATGTGCAAAAGAGCAGAAGCAGGGGTGTCAGCAAGAGCGTAAGGCAGCGTCAGACTGAAGAGCTCTGAGCTGGGCACTGCCACGGTGCTTACGGTTCAGGAAGACGCAGGTAACCTGCAAATGGTGTTGTGACTTCATGTGGCAGAGTCCAGCAGACATCCTCCTCTAAGAGGAAACAAGCCAATCGCCAATATTAAACATGTGAATAAATACAGTGGACACACAGGTAAGCGAAGAGTTGAAGTGCTCTGCTGTGCGTTACACCAGTAGCCACCAGACTGGAGCCTGCAAAGCACTGGGAATGAAAAGGTTAAAAGAGAAGGTGCAAATAGCCCGACACAAAAGGTCTGTGAAGCATCTTCTCCCAGGAGGGCCTGCAAGGCTCCACACGTCTTGTCTCAGCTCCACTCGGTGCAATACCTTGCAGGACTGCTCCAAGTAACATGTCACTAATTTTTTAAGTCAGATGACCTTTAGCCTCCAGCTCCTGCTGTTTGCGGTGGATACAAGGTGATGAACAGCAGAGGAACAGGGGAAGAAACCGCTGTGGCTGCTCAGAATGACACTAGCATTTTCACATGAAGGCAGTGATCCACGCTACTCCTAAGCCAAACCAAGGACACAGCACTTGGATGTGAATTCAGTCCTGAAACACAAGCTGAGGATGAAAAGCCAGCTCAGAGAGAATTTTCTGCCTTTTGTTAGCTGTCACAGCTGGTTACCCAATTTCCTCAGATGCCTGCAGTTTGCATGAGAAACTAGAGCAGCCAGGCAATTAGATCAAAACCCCTCTTTGCTTCTCTATTATTTAGCTCAATATATAATTACTATGTTAGGAAATTGCATAACCTTTAAGTGTGTTTTATGTATAGTCTATTATGGGGAAAATAGTGCCTTCTGATTCCTTCCCATCTGGCTAGTGATAATGCATTTCAGATGTACAGGAACAGTGGAAATTCTAAATTGAATAGGGAAACAACATCCAGGCAGGTGCAGATCCCACAGACATAATTTTAAAGGGTGAGCAATAATTTTAAGGGTTTAACATTTGCAATATACCCAGAAGGTAGCTCCAGAAGCCACTGTTTGGAGGTGGGAGGAAGGCATGGCCAACTTGTGCCTCTCCTGTTATGTGGTACAGATCACCAGCCACTCTGAGAAGCATTCCTTATGTCAGACTTGATTTACTGAACAAGATTGTCGCTCTCCAAATCTAAAAAGAAATTTGTATTACAAGTAGAGGGAATTAATCTTCTGCCTTAAGTTAATAACTGTTTAAAAGGGACCTTTTTATTTTTTAAGTCAGATGACTTTAGGACTAAGTGAGGGTTACTCAAGAAGAAAACAATTAAGGAAATAAGGACTGAGGAAAAAGACATTAAGGTAGCACTTCATCGCTATCACATAATTTTACAGAGTTTCCTTGGTTATAGAATTATTTTTTTAGAATATCTTTAGTGGTTACATGATTTTTCCAAATTACTCTCCAGATACTTCAACTAAGGATCCTCCATTATCCCATCTATCCATCTTTACGTGAAGTGGCTTTTAAATAAAGGCAGCTTCATTCCAAAACAGCATAAATTCTCTCGGAAGCTCAACAGTTTCCAAAGAGATCAACACTGACCTAAGGCAGCTCCATCCATTTCAGTAGGAACAGGCTAACAGCAAGAGCCTTTGAAGATAATCCCAGCCACATGCGCTGTTGTTAAGTCTTCTCAGCCATGTAGAGCTACCAACGGAATCAAGCTGAACAAGTGTCTAGGTGAGTTAATATTTCAGACCCACTTGTACCTGCTTGTTAAAGGAGAAAAAGTCTCTGGCAAGAAGTCCAATTTCATACAAAGAGCAGATTGCAGCCACGGAAACACAAAGATCAGCTACAAAATACAGAGTTACTTGGAAAAAGCTTATCCCTAAAGTCTTTAAGCAGTTTTAGCAGCTACAAATGATCTAAACTATTAGCATTATTGTAGTGTGACAGCCTCTTAATCTGCAGCAACCACCTGATGTGTTAGATCACCCTAACTTCCAACTTCTGCTTCTGATGTTACACAAAATGTATAGTAAGAGCATGAGGAAAAAGTGCACCAGGTGAAGGAAAAGTGTTTTGTTGAGCTGCAGATTAAGTGCTGGTCTTGCACCCTCGCAGTGCTGTAAACTTGTTCAAGTGCACAAAACCAGCCAGTGCAGTTCCAAGTTTCAAGAGGGCAGCCTGGCTCCAGTTAAAAACACAGCTCTGAGCCACTGCTTTGTAAGTGAACAAAGGTGCCAACTACTTAACCTTTGTTTTCCAGGTAGAATTTTAAAAAGTTTGTTATTCCTTAGGAGGTATTTGTCCACGAGGGACAATTCCACTTGAAGGTCATGGCTTAAACATTAGCAGCAGAATCCCTACTTCAGTTCTGTATTGCACTGAAATTTCTTGCTCTGGTTTGGTATTCAGCTTACTGCTCGCAAGCCAATGCTTAACACAAAAACCCAAGTGTTAGATGTGAAGGCTACTGAGAGTATCATAGAGACTGGCAGAATCTGTAGTTAGATTATACCATTTTCTGTTTTTTCTAGGAAACTAAAGAACTAAGCTGCCTTACTTACTCTTGGAAAGAAAAGGTGCTTTCAGACAAAATGCCTTTACCAATCTGTACATAACTTCGTATTTTAAATCCTGACGAGTGTTTCGAGAGTTCAGCAAAACCAGGAACAAAAAAATCCAAAATAAATTTGAAACATGCTGTCTCTTGGCCCATCCTGGTCATCCATACAGTTAGGTGGAGGTAAGAGTTCCAGCTTCTGCTGACACGGCACATAATTTCGAGACAGGAAAGCTGCCAAGAGAGGACACTATGCCCAGTTGTGTATGTCTTCTGTAAACAAAACAGAAATCCCTCCCAAAAAGCAGGGAGGTACATAGTGTGAAGTGAAGGTTTCAGCAGTGGGAGGACTGAGGGTCAGCTGTACCCGGAGGGCTCTGCAATACATGCACTTCCATATTTAGTCTTTAACGTAAAGAGGACGGGGAAGGGAAGCCCTGCCAGCTCACAGGTTCTCCTGCATCCTATCATCTGTTTCCATCTCTGCTAGCTGCCTCCTCAATGCATTAACCTTTGCCTGAAGTTCCTTGTTGTATTTTATAATGCTGATCATTTCTTCATGGGCTTCGTCTAGGAACTTGGAGGGCCTGTTCCACCGAAGAAAGACACCTGAAAGCCCAGAGACAGCACAAGTCAGAAGGGTTTCTTGTTACAAGGGGGAAACATTCATATTCCATCAGCTCTCAAGTAACGTGCATACAGTTTATGTATTTTTTCCTTACCCTCCCTCCTAAATAGCATTTAGAAATACCAATCCTCCTCTCCAAGTTCACCATTCTATTAAACAAAGTTAATAAAGAAAAAATGAGGGTGTTTCATTCCTTTTTTCTCATATACTGATCAGACCAACCCATATTCAGTCTCCACCCTGCCATGACAGCCTGCTTGCTTCACTGTCATTAACTTTTTCTCCATCTCACGTATACTGAGGAGTTTCTGCAGCAGGAAGCCTACTGCGCACAGACCATCCTGGCCAACAGCTGGTAACGGAAAAAGAGAAGCCTTGGCTGATGTAAAACAAAAACCTTAGGCCTGCGGAACAGATTAGGCTATATCACTGTAGAAATACTGTGCTAAGAAGTTAAATGGTACTAAGAAGGCTCCACCAAACCTTAGAAGCAGAAAGCATTATGCTTCTGGGGATGGTACATACCAAAAATACTTTGGAACAGATCTCAAAGGGAGTGAGATCACCATCAGCTGAGACAAGACTAAGCACAGAGAAGAGACAGAGGTGAACACTTAAGAAGCTTTACAAGTAGCCACAATATATATATATATTGCCTATAACAGGAAAACCAAGCCTGGCTTACCTTCCCAGAGCTGCAGGCTCTGTGGGGCAACGGAGGGCCAGATGACAAGGCTGTTGGCCTCAAAAAGAGGATTCTGGAATTTGCTCAGCTCTTCAGACCTGTTCACCCAGGACCACAGGGACATAGTCTTTTGCAGCAGCTTCAGTTTAGACCTAAAAAACCCGTAAGAACAAGTTAGCTTTCACTTTTATACTGTAAAACTCCATTTTGTTTTGTCAGAACCCCACAGACTAGAATGCCACGAGCTTTCTCATGTGCTACCTGTCCAGACAATTCAGGCTAATTCCTTCAATACCTCTCCCCAACATGGTACAGGGTGTAAACCTAAAGCAATTTACTCAATCTGGATCACTACAATTAGTTTTGAAGAAAAGGTGAGGAAATAACATTTGTAATTTGGGTGGAAGCTAGCTGCCTTCTGTCTAGATGAAGAATCAGTCACCTCCCCAAAATGGTTCAACTGGCAGGTTTTGAAAGGGACTGAGCTCCCGTGTTAAGATAGAGCTGGGAGGTGTGGTAGGTCTGCATCAAGGAAAGATCGTTGTGCAATTCTCCGGGTACTTTAAAGCAATATTATTGCTGGAATTGTGCAAGAGGCACGTCTGATTAGGTCCCTCTGGTGGCAGGAAGCATCGGACACAGATGAAGCAGCGCTGTGTTCCTGGGTCAAACCCACCCCCAGGAGTTACAGAGGGGGTCTCTATTCCATAGATTCTGGCAAACCTCATTCTGCTTGCACTAGCAAATTGAACTGCCACCCAGGCAGGAGATTCACCATTCCTGTGAATACTTCAGACAGCACAAGCTTAACATCAGACTTCAAATGTTTTCTGTGCTCACAGGCTGACATATTCAGATGTGACAGGCAGGTTATTACATGTAACATTCAATACTCTGTCAAATTTCATCTTACTGGTTTCAAGTCTAACTTGGTTTTGCAGATGACCAGTTCAGCAGCCCTGCAGAAAACAGACGAGTCTCTTCTAAGCAAAGATTACTTTAAGGGCACAGAGGTTTATAGGAAGCTCTAAACTGCCTTTCTTATCTGTAATATCAGCTCTGTTTTTCCCTTCTACTCATTCATTGTTCTTCAGCTAAGCAAGAGATCATCAGACAGTCTTACTGGAGCCAGGAGTCTTGAGAACAGAACTCAGGACAAGTTCAAAACAGGAATCCAAACCTCACTGGCAGCTGCCATCTGCCGTGGGAGGCTCTCATCCTCCCCACTCCACCCTGTTTACTACTCCCAGCAGCTCTACGTGGGGCATGCCCAGAGCTGCCCCACTGGTACAGCACAGCACCTCCACCAGACCAGGATTCAGAAGCTAGGTGTTGGTCTGCTCAAGTGCCTTAAGTGCCACAAGCTTGTCAGCAAACTTAGCACAGGCCTGTCGTTACCTGACGGGGCAGACTCCAGCAGAACGCACTCCTGGCTGCTTCCTTTCAAAGTTGGATCCATCTGAGAGTTCACAGCATTTGCTCAGAACTTCAGCCAGTGCTGATTGCCAATTCACATTTCTCCAAGTCACAGGTTACGGCTGGAGGGACTTTGGTCCTTCTGTTGGAAGTTATACTACTGCATGGCCAAAAAGACCTCACACCTAAATCATGATGCTTGCAACCAAACAATCAAAGCTTTTGGCAAGGTGTAACTAACTGTGAAGCAGATCCTTCTTAAAGAAACTCTTCCACGTTTCCAACTTTCAGTGGTTAAATGATGATGCAAAAAGCAAAGCCTTCCTTTCCTGGGGGTGTTGGGACCACCAGGCAACAAAATCATGTTCTTACCCAACAGCTAAGGTAAGAACCAGACTTCCCAGCTTTGGCCTCTGACTGCCTTGACCGTCTCCTCCAGGCCTGCATGGACAAGTTTGCTTCCCACAGCTATGATTCACATCAGTGTTGAACTCTAGCTTTCTTTTATGGAAAGAGTTTCTGTGCAAGAGACTATATAAACTGGTGATGGGTGAAGATTTTTTTCAAGGCCACACAAGGAAACAGAAAAGACAGTCTAAGGTATTAGCTTGGACATGGAGAAGACTAGTTCAACACACAGTGTCCACTTCCAAGGGGAAAAAGGTCCGTAACATTGCAACAGACTACGTAACTGCAACAGAGAAGCTCACCTGTGCTAGGGGAGACCACACAAGCACCCTCACCCTTTTTCAAACCTCAAACCAAGATAACTTGTGGGCATTTGTCAGATACAGCCCAATATTTAAAGATTTCAAAGCAAGCATCCTCACCAACCTTTCATTTTCGTTGTTTCCCAGGAAAGTCCCAAATTGTGAAGCATAAGCATGTTCAAAGAGCATAATGAGGAACTGTTCGTTGAATTCAAAAGAGCAAGGGAACTGACGAAGGATTTGCCACACACAGTCCAAAAAGAGGAGAAACACTGGGGCCTCCCATTTCTGCTTGCTATTTGAATAGGCTGATTGGGCACAGCGCTGCTGAAAAGGGTGACCAGCCTATACATAAGAATCAGAGAGAGCATCAGTAATGGGATGTGAGTACATGTAGCAAAAAGACTTCAGAGCTAGTTCTGTCCATGCAACTATGAGATTACTACTCTTTTCTACAACCATAATTTTGTCAAGCATCCGGTAACAAATTGCTAGCAACCACGACCACCTTTGCTGCCTTTTTCAGGCTTTGTAAACAGCACTGCATTTGAGCAGAGAATTTTACCAAGAACAAACTTGCCTAAGTGCACCAAAGGACCAGTCTGAGGAGATTCGCTGCAAGAGTACAAAGAGTAGAACTAATAAGTAAGGTTTTGTGGTTTAGTCTGAGCAGTGTTCTCAAAAAAAGATGTTCACCCTGAGCACACAAAACATGCAGTTCCCCAAAACCAAAGAACTCCCATGAGAGGCAGAGGCCCCAGGGAGTGCCAGAGGTACAAATGACTCAGTAACGATGCTGCTCTTCGGACAAAGGCCATTCACACTAAGCAGGGCTGCAACAAGGCCCACTCTGCTGCCTCTCCAGCTGTTTCTCAATACCACTGTCACTGGACTAGACTGCTGTTTTGTCCATAGACATTTCTTACCTGTAGCCACTCCCTCACAACAAGAGATTCAAAGCCACGTATGGTCCTGCATCTTGGATCCAAGATAATCTGTGCCAGAGAAGTTACCTGGAGTGTTGAATCAGTTCCTTCAGTCCCATGGACTAGCACTGATGCACCTTCCCTGGAAGAACGGTAGAAAGGAATGAGTGTGAATGAGCAGAACACATCCCAAGGACTTATACATCCCAACAGATTCCATTACATCCCATGGACACCAGTATCACTACCCTGACAATGCTGAGGTTTTGCTGGCTCTTTACGCCTTCTTCCCTCCCCACATGGATGCATACACCACCATCTCCACAGAAATCCTCACCAACACTAACCAGAGCTCTGCATCACCTAAGGCTTAGTTTCTTGTGAAGCATGCTGGAAATCCAGACCCTTTGCCACGATGATGGAAGATCTCTTCTTGGGTTCTCGCTGTTTTGAATTGGTACCTCTGAGTTACAGCATCTCAAAATACGATTGTATCATTTATTGCTTTGCTAAGTACTCTGAAACCTTCCCATAAGCACCGCAATAAAGACATATCATCCCCCAGATGCTCTGCAAAAAAATACCATGAGATTCTTGCTGAAACCTAGGCTTAATTGTATTTGGGCCTCAACCAGCGTTTTCTGCTTTAAAAATGAGCCACGGAGCCAGTTCAGCAGAAAGAAAGAAATGACAGAGCTTGGCCTCCACAAAGGCAGAAGAGTTGGTGTGCTGAGCAAGGCAGCCTGTCAAAGAGCCAAGCACAAAGGCTTCTCTCTCACCCACCAGCACAAGTGAATCAGCAGAACCATGTGAGGACCAGAGGGAACTCGGTCTGGGGCAGGAAGGTTTTGCACATTGCTAGGGCCCACTCCAGTGGGGACTGTCCAGGACAGCCGATTCCTTCCCCTCTTCCTCCATCCTAGGCTGTGTTTGGATACAATATCAGAATCTCATCCACGTGCTCCCGAGGGAAGGACTGGATGCATGGTATTACATGGAATTTATTCCCCTTACTCTTCCCAAACCTTGACCCTACATCTCATTTCTGCCTCATTTCCTTACGCCCAGAAAGGAAATTAATTGCAGGTTGTATTTCTTTCAGTGCAGAGACCCAACGTAAGCAGCAAAGTGTGGGCAAGAAAGATCAATCTACCAAGCAAGTAACCCTCCACATGTTACTTGCTTTTTTGAACTGAAAAGCATAAATATCTACATCTTGAACATTGCAACATCTTTGTCTATAGTCCTATGTCTAAAACAAACCCAGTGCTTCTACAATATAGATAATCTTCAGATACTTTCTCTCCTCCTCCTCCCCTAGGCAGGGGCAGATAAAGAGGCTGCTTAACAGCCAAGCACAATTGCCAAGGCTAACTGCAAGCCTATGCACTTCCCAAAGCGGGGCACACCAGCATAACACTACTTCCACCTTTTCATTTTTCAGGCTCCAGACCTTTAAGGTGCTGCAAGAGCTGTCCCATCTATTCCCTCCCGTGGTCAATATAACCGAACCATCCTTGTCAGCTCAGCTACCATCTCCAGGCTCTGATTGAGACAGGCCAGACACCAATGCTGAGTTGGTCTGACATAGCTCCACATAAACAGGAAAAAAAAAAGCAAAGCTGGGGTTAAAAATGATGAAATTGTCCACTGTTACAACAAGCCAGAAGAGTTTCGTCACCAATCTTTCTCATTATACACATGCGGGAAAGGATTACAGATAAAACTATTGATCAAGAGCAATCCTTTTCTGGCACAGTCAATAACTAAACAGGCACCGTCAGTGCTTTTAAAAAGCACAGCAGCTCATATTTTAATGCATCAATGCTGTTTTACCAATGAGACTGCACTTCAGCCTACTTGTGTATCTGTAGAATACATTCCTTAGCTGCTATGAAAAGCTAGGTTTTCCCTCAGTTTTTAGAAGGGTTCGCTCCTCTCAGGGACACAAAGAAAATCACAATTAGACCCCTGCATTTGGGCTTACAAACCCTGGCACCTGACAGCTAGCTTTTGCTCTCCAGCCTGAGATGTGAAGATATTTTGAGGACAAGTTATCCGAGTCAGCAGTATTTATTAAAGAAATGTCAGGTTAGAAGAGGTCACAAGCACTTATAAGGGATGAACAGGATTGCTTAGATAGGACTAAGGGGATAAAAGTTTCAAGAGTAAGAAGCACTGCACCAATTCCTAGCAAAAAACAAGGAAATACCATTGATTTAATCCCTAGAAGCGAGGTGGGGTATTGGAAATTTTCAGCTAAAAAAAAACTTTTAAAAAAAACAAACACAACTGTGTTCTCACTTTACTAAGCTACCAAACAGCATTTCAGATGGGTACATTCTAACCCAAACCTTTGATAAAACTAACTAAATTAGATTGGTTGCATCAGCCATAGGAATATACCTTAACTAGATGATCTAATACCTATTCCTAGTCAAGATTTCCTCCCTCAGGCTTGTACTACTAAAAATGCAAGCATGATTTACTGGAGGAACATTCCTTAACCATGATGAAACATTATCTTGCATGGGTACAAGCAAGCCAGCTCATGGCAGCGAGTTACTAATACTTAAAGTGGAAACAGAGGTATTGAACAAGCAATCTGTAACCAGCAATCTGTTTTTTTTTCTGAAAAAGCTTTACCTATCAATACACTGAGCAGCTAGACAAGCTGCAGTTAGTATCTCCTTGATGTGAGTCAGCCAGTTGGAAGCTTCCAGTTTACTGAGCCAGCGGTCCATATTGTGCGACTGGTCATTACAAGCTTCCACGAGTTTGATGAGGCTTTCCTGCAGAATATTAAACCTTTGGGAAAAGCAAAATATTATGGAAAACATAGTACTAACATAGCAATCAGGACAACATGCTTACAGAAATACATCAATGTCAAAATAAAGCACTATGATTTATATGGTTATTTTAGAAAGTATGACCCTATAGAAGTCATGTATCCTCATTCAGCAATCCTGCTTTCACCAGGAATCCCAAATTACCACTATTTGGACAGAAGTAATCTCCTCCCTTTGAAAACAAATTGCTTCGTAAAACCTTAAAACAGTACAGCCCCTTCCTTATCTTACCTGAACTCTGTGCATTTAGCCACACCTTACATTGTCCGTGTAAAATATATTTCAGTAGTCTTGCTCCCATTGTCAAATACAAGTGTGATCGTGACCTGGCACAGACATTAGCAAGTGTCAGCCAAGCCTTCAAGTGCTGCACCTTCACTCTCTGTACTACAACAGAGATTTTGGGGGAGTTTTAAATCCACAGAGCTGCAACAGTAGCCTGAAAGCCATCCATCACAAGGATGCAACCCCACCGTAACAGAAAATTTTAAACTAAACTTCTTGATGTAGAACCACACTAAGATTAGTTTGGCCAATTTCTTAAGAATGTAAGAAAAAGGAAGAGGAAGGGAACAGACTTTGTATCACTTCTGCAGTTGTTGCAATATGTCCTCAAGTCCTGGAAAGCTGGTATTCAGCACCAGATACTTCTCTGGTCTGGTTTCACACTATGCCTTCCAGGGCACTGAACTACTGATGGATCAAATGCCACTTAACGCCAATTCCAGCACGTGCTCAGGTCTAACAGAGGATGCAGCTAGCAGACTACATTGCAGAAAAGCTGACAAAGCCATATAATAATAAAATCAGAGAATGGTTTGGGTTGGAAGGGACCTTAAAGATCATCTAGTTCCAACCCCCCTGCCACAGGCAAGGACACCCTCCACTAGCCCAAGTTGCCAATAGCATGAGATATTTAGTCTTTATGTATTGTGGTTTATTCATTCCTCTCTGTCTGATGCTTATGTCCACCTGTAAAGTAATCAACGTCAAACTTAAAGCAACAAAATTTTTAAAAGCAAACCCAAATAGTTAAAAGCAATAGCCAGGAAATGACTTCAATTAGGTCCTCAAGAGCTGTCCTATACAGCAATGAGGGGAGTGACTTCTTTCCAACAGTAACATTATGGCATGCCAATGTAGAAGGGTTACCCAAAACTAAGGCTAGAGCAGTGGAATGATGTTGGACCAAAAGTTTATTTAACTTTGTAACTTGTTTCCAAATGCCCAAACAATATTAGATGTCCAGAGAAAGGTAGTGGATAAGAGGACCGTGACTGCCACAGAACAAATCCCCACCCGCAGAAGTTTTCTGACAAGGTACTTGCTCATTCCTGCGCACTACTGCAGAGAGGAACACAGGAAGGCTGGAGCGCAGCTATAGATGGTCAGAGAAAGAGATGGCACAGGCAGATGTCTGAAACTTGCAGCAGGTTGTTCAGAACAAGGAACCAAACACAGATTTTCAAAGCCAGATAGCTTTATCATCCACGTAACCTCATTTTGCTAAAAAGGAATGTGACCTTCCTGACAGCAACCAGGATACTCAGCCATTTCTTACAGAACCAAATTATTTATGGACTCTACCAATGCAACCCTACAAAGCCAAGCAGAGGGACTGTGTGATTTCACCCACCTCTCGATACACTTGTGAATCCTCCTCCACTGGGGATAGTGCGCTTCTTGTTCAAAGCCCCCTCCTTTGGCCCTGGCCTGCTGGGCAACGTTCAAGGACCTTGTATCAATGATGTAGCCACGCTTGCCAGGCCGCAGCGTGGCGTTAATGAGCTTCTCATCTTCTTTACATCGTCTCCCATTCGTACCTGTAAGAGGCTGGCTACTTCGCATCATCACCTGCGGAGACAAATAACCATGAATTTGGCACTGGAAATGGAGAGACTTAAGATTGAAAATCACTGATTGCTTGAGCTCCAATACAAGAATTGGAGGTTTAAACTCACTATGCAAAGGACACCCCTCCACTAAAGGATTTTTTTTTTTTTTTTTTTAAGGTGTCTAATCAGAGACTGAAAACTGATCCATTAGATCACTGGGTCTCAACACCAGGCATGGAGAATGGCTCTCTAGAGAAGCGTGCTGCTGAAATTCACACAGGATACTCCTATTTCCCATAAAACCTCAGGTCATTGTAAGAATGCTGAAAGGAGTGAGATAACTCAACCTTAAAAAAGCTTCCTCCCTCAGTTCGGGGGTAACATTCAAGCGGGGCCCTTGTGGATTTCCAGCTCTTCCCTGTGGAGTTGCAACAGCAAGTTCAGCTCTCATCTCACCACATTTCTACTTCCACCTACCTTGAGCTTAATCCGCCAGGTCTGGACACAGGCAAACGCCCTGATCTGCACAGTCTGATGCACAGAAGTGTTTCTATAGTTCTTACTACAGCTGCTCTTCTCCCTTGTCCTGAATCTTTCAGTTCTTTTAAGTGCAATCCCTTGCATGGGCTGCATTTATTTAACAACAAACTAGAAATCCTTGGATTGAGCAATCATTTGGCAGGCCACTTTCTAAATTACAGGCATCTTCTTAGAAGCTCTATCCCTTTAATTATTCCTGTAATACCATCTTTGTGAGCCATTGAACTGGCATTTTCAGGATCATCATTTTTAAGGTCTCTTCCCAACTCTGTTTTTAAAACACTCAAGTCATTCATGTGTTAAAGATGCCTGTTAGGTACAGTTTTACACTTGCTAGGGTACCTGGCTAGACTAATAAACCCTAGGTCCACAGATTTATTAGCTGAGATTTCTCTTTAGTAAGTGCCTTTTAATTCAGAGAGCAACTCAGCAGCTCAAATGATAACTAAAATGTGAGGGCGGCCAGTCAGCAACCCCAACTACACTTGAGAACTCAGAGCCAGGAGAGCAAGGTGACAGACAGCATTGCTGTCACAAGTTCAAGCACTCCAAGCCAAATGCTATTATGTTCCTCACACTTGAAACACAAAAAATATGGAGAGATAATTGAACAAATCTTCCTTCAACAGTTTTCAGTCGGGCTGAGAAAAAGCAGAAAGTACAACTTACGAAGTGGGTGGATGGCTGATTTTAAAGCAAAGCAAAAAAAACCCCAAAGGTACTACTAAGTTAGACTAGACACCCTCTAATTCAGGGCTTACAAGTCTTGGCAACGGGAGGTGAGAACACATTAGAGCACTTGGCTCAGAAGCCTGCATCAAGTTTACAAGCCACAGGTTGGACATCCCAACATCTTCAGAACTGGTTACATCAGCAAGAGATACAAAGAATTACCCAACAATTTCATAAAGCATGTTTCTTAATTATAGTGTATCAGTCACTCAATTAGATTTGGCTTGTCGAAAGGTGGCAAAGTCTGTGCAACACCAAGAATTTGCTACTCCTGAAACATGTTATACCGACAGGCTCAGAGAACAGATTGTTCTGATCAGTTGTTCGATAGTTACAGAGCAGAAGCAGTGCTGGCTCTGGGCACGCTTGTTGTCATCATGACTATTACGAAGGAGACAGCCCACCACCCAGAGACAGGACAATGTGGTTTCTGCCATCCTTTCAGCATGAAGCCTCTTGGCAGACAAAGCAAGTAAGGGTGCCAGTGGTGGCTTTACAAGTCTCATCTTGCTCTTACTGCTGGGAGCAAGCTCATGCCACATACGCTCCCAAACAAGCAGCTTAATAGCTATTTCTAAGGCAGCAATTACTCATTCCATCACCCAGAACCAGTTTCATTGCATATACTTAAGTTGAAAAATAAAATGAGCGAACATCTCATGAACTGTATTAAATCTCGAGCACAAGTTGTTTGTTCATTAAATGAAGAGATTCCCACACTTCCTTCAGGTACAACCATTACTCAAATGCAGCTTACCATCCCATTCTTCTTATGATAATAGCTGAGGACTGGGAAGCGACTGCCGTGGCGAAACATGGCAACTTTCCGAAGCGCTTCATCATCAATGGATTTGGGGACAATGACAACCGGAGGGTAGGAGGGACAGACAGAGAATTCCTTATTGATGCAGCTTAGACGCCATTCATCTGTCTGAGAAAGATAAGAACATAGAGGCTTTGGGACAAAACCCAAAATATTTCTGTTACAGCATAGCATACTAGGGAAGTGGAACTTTCCTATTTGGAATAAAGCACACAGAGTAACATTGGTGACTATTCCATTTGCACCACAGGTGAAGGCTCAGTTGTCTCATATTGGTCATCCAGGAATCTGGACCCTCTGTAACAGCATAATTATGCTAATCAGTCAGAGTAAATCCAGCACCATATCCTGTCTCCAACAAAAACATGGCAGAAGAGTTGCTGTTCAAGAAGAACAAACAAGACTTGTCCCTCTCTGCATTGCCCTCCTCATCCCCTGCCTCTCAGATGTTGTATTACAGATATTACACGGTAAATCTCTGCCTAGTCCTTTTAGTATCCATTAATAAGTCTGTTGACCTATTATTTTTTGCCCCACACCTCTTAAAGCTGCCTGCAATCATAACACCTTGTTGCAGAAGCTCCCAGAAGCTCATTACCAAGCGTGCAGATAATTTTCTCAATTGCCTACAAACTTTCAGGTGACTGGTTCTTGAGGTGCAGGATTTGAACAACGGTTCCCCATCTTGTTTATCCACATCCTCAACAAACAGCACAAAATAAGCCAACGTGGTCAGAAATGGGTGATTTGGGCTTTTAATTATTTCACAGACACAGCAGGCAGCACGTCTGCAGTACGCACTACAACATAACTTAAATCACTCGCAGATCGCTCCAATCTCACAGGAAGCAAGAGTGTGGTATGTCTCGCTCTCAGGGAGACCCCAGAACAGAAGTGTAGTCCTGCATCAGCAGACTGAAGGGAAAAAAAGGTTGATTTATGCAGGTGACATCTGTGCAATCCTCTATCTGTGCTGAGAGCACAGTTAGTAACACTGTTCACAAGAACAGTGGCAGCCAAGAGGCAAGAATGTCCACCAACTCCAAACGATGAAGCTCATTGGAGATTAAATTGCAATTTAACCTTTCCAGCTTGGTTGTTTTCTATGGGCTCTGCTTTACGTAAAGCACTACAGCTGTTCCTCCAAAAGCACCTCCTGGAACCAGCACAGCATCTAAGCACAAAGGTCTCATCGGAAACTCCTGTTATATAATTTTTCAGCTTCCAGCAGCCAAGCACTTGTGAAAAGTGCTGAGCGGTGGCACCCTGCAGCCTCGCAGGCACTTGGCATGAGAACCCAGTCTACCCGATGCCCTGGGTCGCACACAGGACTTGGCTCCATCTCAGACAAAATCAAAGGTCAACAGGCAGCCTCACTGATGAGAAGTCCTTGCTTACTGAAGTGCAGGCTAGAAGAGCTAACACTGCCCTTACTGCAGCCTCCAACAAACCCAGCCTTCACAGAGGGCTTGCTGCTTCTGGGCTGGTACCACACCACCGCCTGCTGCGTTAAGGACACCATCCAGGTACATCAAATGGCGACAAGACACATTTTTCCTGAGGGGCACATAGCAGAACCTTGCCTAAAATTTGGCAGGAACTGAGCTGATGGTCATGGATAGCAGGACAGGGGCTGGGCTGCATCTTCAGTCAGCACATCCTTTTCCTGCATTCCTTACAGCCAGCAAAACCTGCTGGGAGAAGCCTTGGTGGGGAAAATGACCCAGAAACCTCTACAACACGTTTTGATTTTAACAGCAGCCTTAAATTATTAAAAGTAGCAGCAGAATAGCAGTTAAATTTGCCTGTAAAAGCTTCAGACACAAAGAAATTAAAGTGAAATATAAAAACCTTTTCAAGAGGAACAGACAGCTGCTTTCAAGGTGGATTTTTTTTTTTTTTTTTAGTTCCTAAGCACTGACATGACACAGGAGCGAAAAAGCAAAGACGACCTTAAGTAACTCCTCATCTGAGGTGTTTTCAGTACGGACTGCAAAGTACTTTTGTGTCACTGCAGCAGGCAGAGACCTCATGCAGATGCCATAAAAACCTCTGCTCATTTGTGTTTAAAGAAAGTTTCAGCTAGACAAAAAGGTAGAGGGATAAAGCAGGTATCGCAGAAAGTAAGAGAAGAGCACGACAGTTAAATTATGCAGTAACAGAATACACAAAAACCCCCATGTCAAGTCAGGAAGGGTAGTTTAGCATGCATTATTACACAGCTCTGAGCAGAAGTAGGTCTCTTCCTCTTTCCTTTCTTCCAGAGGCTTACTACCTCATGCCTTACACCTCCTGACTGGTACCTGGTTATACAAATCTGACTGGCTCACTGGTCCAATGGAAAACTAGGATGGACTTAGAAAAGTTTTCTGGCAATTAATTCTTTCCAGCAGATGAACAAGCTGATCTGATTCACAACACTATTTCATCATCGGTAGACTCAAGGCATGGGATGTGGGGTGTAGGAGACAGGCTGCCACCAAAAGGGACAATTTTGCTATGAGAAAGATGCTGGGAAAGTAACACCTGCATATTATCATCATCATCAAGAACAGCAATTGCTACCTGCGTTAAGTAGCCCATCTGGACAGTCTTGTACCGTCCCTGTTGTAAACTTATTTCGTTATTCATTAGCCTCAAAACAGCTTCTCCCAACATTTACATTTTATAAAAAGCAGAGGTTCTCCCAGAGGCAAAATTAAATTGCCTCCGGCTATCACATCATAGGTGGAGATGAAAGAAGTTCTGGATCACGTAAGGGAAGCCGGCTGGTCACAGCTCATGCTTTCAATGCACCAAAAATGAAATTTTTTTTTTTATTTTTATTTTTTACATCTTTGAGGTGTCTATGTTAAGTTAGAGATTTCATATGACAGCGTGTAATTTATTTACAGTGAAAAAATATGCATGGATATAGAAAAGAACCGATAAATGCCCTACTGCCACATAGGGTGTACAGAAAGCAAAATCAGAACTCTGTGGTATGCTTTTTTGAGAGACTGGCTGTCACTGATATCGCCAGTATGAAAAGGAATGGAAGAGTATCGACCTGACTTATTTCCCACTTTGGTAACTTCGCTCTGCCCATAACCTCCTGTGCTCACCATTTATAACATGAGACAGATGATACTGCTATGTCATCCCGTTATAATTTACTGTTAGATGGGAAAAAGGAGGAGCTTGGCAGCAATTAGCACCATTTGTCTTCTATACCTTAGCTATTTCCGCAGAGATCCAGTTAACCTCTGCAATGCCAGCTTCAGACTGCTAAAATACACTCTGACATCAATCAGATGAGAGTAAAACCCAACAGCACAAGTCTTTTCATGGCTTTTACTCAAGGTACGTCTGCAATTTGGAAGAAAAAAATTGCCATTACTGACTGGAAGAGTGAGGTAACAGCAATTCAACTGTGTGCAGCAGCCTTTAAACACAGTGATAATGACTGTGGTGAAAGAAGAGGTGGACCTCATCTTCAGGCATCACCAGATAAGTACACTGCGTGAAACTCAGAGAAAGTACAAAATTAGCATTTACTTAATTCCAATTAAGGCTAGAAGCAGGAAAGGATTGGGGGCTGAGCAGAAAGGAGGGAGGATTCCAAAGAAGAGAGAAATTAGTCAGAAGTATTTTTTTTTCTTTAAACACAGTGCAGGATTAACTCTTACATTTCCGCTTTTCTTGTCCTAGTACTCGTTTAGAGATACCGATTTTTCAAATGTTACTGAAAGGCTAAAACAACAGTTATTCTTCCTCCTAAAACTTACAATTGCTAGGAGAGGTTGTTTTCCCCAAAACAGTGTGAAACAATTCAAGGGCTACTAATAAGCCTTAAAAGAAGAGTCAGGAAACCAGCAGAGACCTTGAAGCTCCTAGAAAGCAGCAATGACACAGGCCATCGCCAAGGAACGGGTAGAAGGCAACCCTGTTAGTAACAGATTGTGCGCAGACAAGAAGCATTACCAGCAGGAGCAAGCAAAGATTGATGCTTGTCTGATAAGAGCAAAATATGGGCTATCCACACCATTGCAAACTGAGCCCAAACTCAGGAAAGTCAGCTTTTTTTAAAAAAAAATTATTTAAAAAAAAAAAAGCTCCAGTACAGAAGATAAAGCACAGCTGAACTGTCCAGAACCCTGAGCTCTTTCCTACAAGCAAATGGAAGGAGAGAAAAAAATAAGAGAATGAAAAAAGTGAATTTTGTGGCAATGAAACACCTTCACTTTAATTATACTGTTGGTGCACAAATTTCTCAGGGCCTCTACACTTAACTTTAAGAAGAAAATAAATTTCTAGAGTTACAGTTTGCAGTATCTTGCAGTTGTAGGATTTGGCAGAAGAGACACCTATTATCTCTTCTTTGACTCCTCAGAAAAAAACATGAAACCCCTCTAATTCCATTCAGCCACTCACTGGTAACGCAGTAGTACAGGGAAGAACATGAATTTTTACACACATTTCACCTGACATCTATAACCAACCCAAATTTCACGTACTACCCAGTGCTTCAAGGAAGCCACAATACACACAAACAAAAGCTGGATAAGGAAACGTTAATGTTGCTCCATTTATATATTTGTCTATAGTATCTTTACAGTCTCATCTTGCAGTACAATAGTTTGGAGCCTGCCGGCACTGTGGAAGTTTTGCTGTGACATTTAGTGAAACACGGTGCCCATTTCTTCGTGACTTAATTCCCAGCTGAACTACTCTGTTGATACATTGGATTTATCACAACAGAAGTTCATGGAAAGACACCTGATAAAAGCCCTGCTGCCCTGTGCTGTGGGTTGTTCCCAAAAAATAGGAATAACAGGCAGCGCACACGCCAACAGCCATCAGCAAGTGACAGTCCGCTGAAGTTATTAATTTCTCCAGTTTCTTTAGATCAAATGAAATAATTCGCCTAAACAGTTCTTCCCTTAACACCTTCACAGACTAAATGCAAGAATGTTGTGATAGTGCAGTGGCCTCCATAATGCTGGAGCTGAGCTGCAGGGGTGTTTGCTATCAAATTCTAGGGTCAATGCTAGATGACACGTTGTCAGATCAACGCAGTGGAGTGAAATCACTGTGTGAAATATGTGTTGGGAGAAAAACACATTGAGCACAACATAAGCCAAGATAAACAGAGAAATTATTATTATACAGTATAATACTATAATATATGATCTAATTTTTAATGTATTACCTAACTTTTTTAAAATCTTAACTGTTACAGTTTTCCTTTGCCACTATGGAATGTGTCAGAGTTTTAAAACAACTCTCGTGTAGCAGACAAATGTGGAATTAATACATTACTAGAGCTGCAGTGCAAGTGAAATGCAGTTTTTGACAAGTTGTTACCATATCGGGGAAGGTAAGGCATAACAGATCCAGACGGATGATTTAACAGAGAGGGAGGTAACCTTCTGAATTTCACTCATTTGACTTATGGGAGGAAAAAAAAAAAAAAAAAAAAGTCAGCCATTTCTTTGTTCAAGCCTGTCATATAAGAAAGTTTAATTACAGAACAAGAATTATTTGGTCAACAATGTTTTTAGCTGTTGTTCAGGAGAAGCCATTTGAACATGGCTTTTATCACCATTTCTTTTAAAAAAGTTACAGCTGAAGTTTTGGGTTAAAAGCCATGAATTAATCAACAGCTGCTAGACATGCATATTTTAAAGAAATGAATTATTGCCCTTGAAATGTAACACTATAAAATAATTAGGATTTAAACGTAAGCCTTCCAAGGAGCATACGTTCAGAAAGGCAAGGGATCCACAAATAAGCTATCAATGCAATTTTAAACCTCTGAAAGGAAAAAAAAAGCAGTGTAATGGATCCATGTTAGCACCTGCATCTGCGTGCTCCTAAATACAACCAATCAAGTGATTCGATTCCTGAAATCTGAAAAGGATTTCAGCTACACATAGAACGCAAAACATGAACAGAAGCAGAACCATCGCCAGCAATCTTTCACTGAGCTCCAAGGGATCTCCTTCTGTTGCCTTCAATCCTGCTTTCACACTCCTCCCTTCTCACCAGATAGCAGTTCAGCTTCTGGCCTTTCGATTCTCATTGAAATGCCTGCAAGCTTCCTCTGCTGAGCTGGGAAAGCATCTGCTGCTTTGCCTCCCAACAGGAGCACACACTGATCACGTTCGACTTCCCCAGCTGAAATTAAAACCACAACTGTGGTGCTAGTTCTTGTAACAGGTCAGTTTGTATGTCTTTTGAAAGCAGAAAATGGGACATGTGAGAATAGTCCAACTATGAGACAAAAATAGAAAGAACTACTTTAATTTTCTAGTGATTTCACCATATGAATCTGGTCAAGCTAATCACATTATTCAGTTATGAGTCATAAACAGGAAGTAATAAATGCTGCAAACAAGCTGGGTTGCAAATCAAAGAAAAAAAAAATCAATGTTCTTTGATGCTGCACTAATGGATGTGGTCTCACAAACCTAAGATGATGCAGCAAGTGCACACATTTAATGTGAAACAAAGACCTGGAACACAGAGACACTAACCCAAGGCACGAATAAAACAGGTAGGCTGCTGCAACTGAGCCAGTTCCCACTGTATCAAATTCAGCATTCTAAAATGAAGCTTGATTAACAGATACAACAGGCAACTCCACAAGAACAATTTCTACCCTACAGGTACCAAAATACTGTGCTCACGGCACCTGGAAGAATACAACTGGCAATTCCCAGCTGTCTGAACACTCACAGTGTTTCCCCAGCATGGATTAGACTGAAGAGCATTTCAAGTCACACATCTTTATCTACTGTCATCTTCCTGTAGAGCTAAGAAATCCTTAGCAATTTTGAATTTGTTCTTACAATAAGGAGGGCCATCCCCAAGGGACTAAAACACTTCCTACCTTCACATCCTCCCAGGTAACTCTTAAATAGGCCTCAAAGCTCCCTTTGTAGAAGGTAAAACACAAGTGCTAAATAGGAATATTTAGCACATAAACAGAAATGCTTGATGTTTACAGAATGAATATTTGAACAACACTCACTTTCCACCCAGGCATGGAACAGACTTTTACCATCTAGGATTTACACTCCATACACTACCAGGTGAAATACTTCACAAACTACTTGCACAAACATATCCGAGTGCCTCTGCATTTAAGTGCCTCTTAAGATCCAACTTACCACTGAACTGAGGAGCTCAAACTCTTGATCAGGCAGAAAAGAGCGCCAGCCATCTTCAATGATTTCAAACATGGGCCGGTAGAAGAAGGGATACATGAGAGTGACAGAATCCAAAGTGGAAAGTGCCTGTGTGGGTGAAAGAAATGAACAGCTACTTAATTCATTCAGACTGCTATTTTATTCTAAAAAACATACAGCAATAATGTTTTCCTCTAACATCGGTGATGCAAACTTAAGCCACCCAAAAGTATAAAGCCATTAAGTTTTAAATACTCAGTTACCTGCAGGGTAGTTTAACACACAAAAAAAACCAGTAGCACAGATAGATTGTCTGTTATGATCCACTTCTAACAGCAAATGGAGATTTTTTACAAACCATACCACTTCCGCAGGCTACACTATGTAACAGCGCACCAAAGGACAAGAGAGATGCACACTGAACTGGCACACATCCTACATGACATTTACCTGATTGCTAACAACAGAGTTTAAACTCAAGAAGTCAATATTGTTTGAGACACCTGAAACTCAACCTGTCTGATTTGGTTTTGCCTCCTCATGCTCTAGCATAATGAAGCTGAGCTTCATTTTCACAAATGCTATCGCAAGATTTTTGATCAAGAAAAGAAGTGGAGGGTTTGTTTGTTTTATTTAAAAAAAAAACCTACAAGCAGCAAACAATATTTTGACAATTGAAAGGAAATATCCCACAATTCTCATTTGCCTTCCAGAACATCAATGAAAACCTTCCTAACTGGGGAAAGACAGAAAAAAAAACCCCTACTGTTAAGGTTGAGGCCAGATCAAGGTCTGAGAACGTAGGTGTTACTTATATAATGAATTCTTACCTCAATAGAGCTAGCAATGTTCAAACACTCCTCCATTCCTGGTATATCCAGCTGAATAATTCGCAGATCTTTGCATTTTATAATGATGGTACCTAGTGAGCCCACAAACCTACAGCAAGAGATGAAGAAAGAGTCTCTTAAGAACAGAATCTTCTAAGGTATGATGAGGTGGTATAGCTCTTCCCACAACACATGCCTACAAGACAAAATTCCTGTAGTAGTAATATGTCTACAATACCATCTTTCAAAAAATACATAAACAAAACCACCCCTTTCTTCAGTATTTGCAAGTTGTGCTCCACTTTGTTTTTAGTTCCATCCTTGTGACATGGCGATGAGTGGAAGTACTACGAGATAGAGAAGAGAAGGTTTTCCTCCCAGCTTTGCTTTAAAACAGGAAAGAAAAGGTAAGCTCAGGTGTTTTCTGATAGTACTGGAAGCTTCAGCTGCAAGTTTCCAGTTTCATTACAGTAATGTGTTGAAACTTGGAGGCCTGCTTAAAACATCTGACTTAAATTTAATTTTTAAAATAACATTTCAGTCTGGCTACTTTACACTCCTTTGTTTTGAACAAGAAAGTTTGGTTTCTAATACCTGCAGTCCCACAGAGCCATTTGCTCAGAGAAGTTAAAGTCTTATCACTGCTCAAGTCAACTCAGAGAAAACCTCTATATTACAAAACAAACACAGCACACAGACGCCCTCTCCAGTTTTCCTTATGTACCTGAAAGACAGATGATGCCTGCACAGAAACTAAATGTTTTCTTTATGTTAACTAGCCCGCAGCACTCACAGAAATGCTGTGAATTTTAGTTCACAAAGCAACAAACTACGGAAGAGCAGCTGAATCTCCTCAGACACCACAGAGGTGTTTGCGGCAGCCAAGGACGATGCAAGAGGCAGAAGCAGGCAGGACGTGAAGGACCAAGCCTCAGTCCCTCGTGGCCTAATCCCCAGTTAGACCGTGCACACACAAGGGCAGAGCTGTACATGTTCCAAGAGACCTGTTGCTAACTCCTGGGTTGCTTCACCTGTGCTACAGAAGGTGCCTGTAATTTATTTTGGAACTATTATTCCAGCTGAAAGGTCATTATCTATTTCTTCTGTGCAGAAAAAGGTTAATGTGCAGAACCAATTATAATTTGCGTAGCGCTGAAGGAAGAACTACAGGTGTTTTGACAGCAAAGTTCTGCAACTCCAGCAGAGACAGTCTGTGCATCGTTTGCCCTCATTGCAGTGCTATTTCATTGATCTCCAAGGCAGTAACACGCTGCAGCTACGTAACACACACACATCACCAGGGGTCTCTTTCCTTTCCACATTTCTTTAAGCAAAAAGACCACAGGAGATCACTAGAGATTGTTCTGCTCCTCCACAAACCCTACAGGTCATATTTAAGCTGCTTAAAAAACTACAAAAACTTAAGAAGCAGATTGATGACCATCTGATAATTAGGGAATCATAGACTGGTTTGGGTTGGAAGGGACCTGACAGCCCATCCAGTTCCCCCCCTGCCATGGGCAGGGACCCCCTCCACTAGCCCAGGTTGCCCAAAGCCCCATCCAACCTGGCCTTGAACACTGCCAGGGAGCCAGGGGCAGCCACAGCTTCTCTGGGCACCCTGGGCCAGGGCCTCAGCACCCTCACCGGGAAGGATTTCTGCCTCAGACCTCATCTCCATCTCCCCTCCCGCAGCTTCAGACCATTCCCCTTGTCCTGTCACTCCCTGCCCTTGTCACCAGCCCCTCTCCAGCTTTCCCGGAGCCCCTTCAGGACTGGAAGGTGCTCTAAGGTCTCCCCGCAGCCTTCTCTTCTCCAGACACTCATATCATGGAAGTGGGACAAGAGATTTTATGAACCTGGCACAATATCACAGTTGTTGTGCATTATTAACGTGAAGTAGTGCAAACTGGACTTTCTACAACCTGTATTGGTCTATGGATCTTGTTATTCCATTATCTCCAGCACTGAGAAGAATATACTCTTACCCTTTTATATGCAGGGTTTCGCTGCAGTTACATTCACACAAAGCTGCTCTCGGGGAAGGAGATGTCTGCTCTAGAGACCTTCTAGAAACTAGGTCTGGCAATAAGGGCTGCGAGTATCTGCAGACATAGCTAACTCCGTTATAAATCACATACTGAGCCAGCAACGCACTACTCCCTCACCATAACTAGGAGTGTCTCTTGCTTATTTGGTACAACTTACATTGTAACTGCAACTAAGCTCAAAAAAAGAAAGAAAAGCTTGTCCATAATAGTTTTCAAAATAGAGCTACAGCTGGTTTAGTACAAGTAGTGAGGAGGACGAGACCAAGTTGCCCTGATGACCGAGCAGTACTAGATAGGAACAGATTTCCTGAGGTTTCCACCACTCTGTTCCTCTCCACCTCAGGCCAAGATGCAGCATTTCTCAGAAATACTCAGAGAAATCAGGAACACGGGAACAAACTTAATCAGCATCCAGTACTTCACCCATTCTGAAAGGCAACCTGATATTTTTAATTGCTGCTGCTTCATTTTCTGAGTCTTGCTGGCAGAAAGGAAGTCTATTCTTCCAGATTACCTTAAAAAGTGAGGAAAACAGAGGATTGACTTTGTAATCAAGAAAAAAAAAAAATGTTACGAGCAAGCTGAAAAAAAGGATCAAGGTGAGGAAGCAGAAGACAACGGACAGCTGAGATGGGACTGCCACTCAACAAGGGAAGCATGATGGGGCAACAGTACACATAAAGCAGACGGAAGTGATGAAAGAAGATTAATTTCTGAAGTCCCTGTAACAAAAGCGAGTGAGCAAAAAGAAAAAAAAAAACAACAGAGTGCTGCAGCTACAACTCAGCTTTACCCGTCACTCCCACAAGAGGTACGCTGTTAAAGTGTTATTGATTTCCATAAGGAGTTGGAGGAGTAAGGGGATGATGCTGTTGAGCAGTAGGAGAGTGATCTGGGGGCTGAAAAAGTCCAGACTCCGCTTCTGGCATCAGCTCTGCTGAGTGACCCAAGGCAAATCACTTCACCAGTGCCTCAGCTTCTGTCTCTGCTGAACGGCGGCAAAGATGTGTCCTTTATAGAGCATTTCAAGAGCTACTGGTGAAATCCACTGAACAATTAATACAAGAGTACTGTTTGAACATAAAAATTCTGACTCTATATACGACCAAAAAAAACCCCGTTAGGATGCAACAGCCAAATATCAACATCCAAACAGAACAAGAATCAATCTGCCCGTGCCGATATTCTGCCCCGGGCTCTAATTCACTGTCCTTTCTCCTCTCCAGACCGGGATTTGAGACAGCTGAGGCACGACCCAGCCTTGACAACCACTTTTCGACCCATGAGACGCAAACAATTACGTACGGGTAGGCAGGGAAATGAGGAGACGTACCTTTTCTCAATAGAATCAATGTTGGAGTGCAGCAGCCACAACTCCTCAGCATTATCTTGACGCCGCGAAGAAAAAATGAGATGATGGCCAGTCAAACACAGAGTCCCCTCCACTGCCGGGTAGAACGGGCGGTGCAGGACGACGTTGTCCGCTCGAGGGGTCTTGATCAGCTCCGCAAACTCCATGCTTGCTAGCAAAGGGAACGGGCCGGGGGAGGCCTTCGCCACAAACACCTGATGGGGAACGAGGGGCGTAACCTCACCAAGGCCCGCAGGGATGGGATGGAGAACCCGGGACGGCCCCGGGACGCTCCACAACCGGCAGGCAGGGCCTAACCCGAGGGGCGATCCCGACTCCTGGAAGCCGGCCCGATCCCGGGGCGGGGGGGGAAGGGGGGAAGGCGAGGAGGAGGCGGGGAGGAGCGGGAGGATCCCACACCCCCCGCCCGGAGAAGGGCGATGCCCTCACAGGGTCCCCGTTCACCGGGGGAGGGG
>VXBL01010431.1:356823-378311 GCA_013400195.1 Aramus guarauna
AGGGGCAGAGCCCAGGTGTTCCCCGCACTGATGCGGAGCGGTGGCGGGTGCTGCCCCCGAAGCGGTCGGGGTGCGGAGCCCTGTGCCGGGGACACCGCGCTGCCATCCAACCCGACGCCGCTCTCGCTGAGCGCAAGGCCCAGAAGCTCGGGCCCAGCCTCCCCCTTCCCAAAACGGCCCCAGCGCTCCCCCAGCCCTGCTCCACGGGCCCCCGCCTCTCGCAGCGTCCACCCTGGGTTATGTTATTCCACTATGGGTCATTTTTGGACGTTTCCGAGCCTGCAGAGCCCCGTTACCCGGCTGGGAAGGAGCTCCTGCAGCCCCTTGGCTGGTCGTGTGTTGTCGCTGCTCTGCTGTCCCCGTTCTCGGGCTCACGGGCCTGTGGCTGCACCCTGCCCTAACCAGGGCTCCTCCTTTCCCAGCTCTGCGGCCTGCACAGAGGGCAGGGCAGAAGCAAACGCACCGATGCCAGCCCCTGTTTTGGGCTGTATCCGGTGTTTCGTCCAAGCATCGCTCCCACCTTGTGCTGCGGGCTGAGCTTTCAGAGAGTCACAAAATGTTTTTGGTTGGGAAGGGACCTGAAGCCCCCCCAGTCCCACCCCTGCCATGGGCAGGGACACCCTCCACTAGCCCAGGTTGCCCAAAGCCCCGTCCAACCTGGCCTTGAACACTGCCAGGGAGCCAGGGGCAGCCACAGCTTCTCTGGGCACCCTGGGCCAGGGCCTCAGCACCCTCATCATAAAAAATTTTTCCTTGCATCGAGTCTGAACCTCCCCTCCTTCAGTTCTAAAACTGTTACCCTTTGTCCTGTCACTACAGGTCCTACTAAAAAGTCTGTCTCTGTGTTTCTTATAATCCCCCTGCAGGCACTGGGAGGGGCTCCAAGGTCTCCCCGCAGCCTTCTCTGCTCCAGGCTGAACCAGCCCAACTCTCTCAGCCTGTCTCCAGAGCAGAGGTGCTCCAGCCCTGGGATCATCTCCGTGGCCTCCTCTGGACTTGCTCCAATAGGCCACAGATTCACACAGAATCCCAGACTGAACGGGGCTGGAAGGGACCTCTGGAGATCATCCAGTCCAACCCCCTGATACAGCAGGATCACCCAGAGCAGGTTGCACAGGATTGTGTTCAGGTGGGTTTTGAGTATCTCCAGAGAAGGAGACTCTACAACCGCTCTGGGCACCCTGTCCCAGTGCTCGGTCCCCTCAGAGTGAAGCTGTTTTTCCTCATGTTGAGATGGACCTTCCTGTGTTCCAGTTTGTGTCTGTTGCCCCTTGTCCTGTCACTGGGAACCACTGAAAGGAGTCTGGCCCCATCCTTTTGACACCCACTCTTTAGATCTAAGTATTGATGAGATCCTCTCTCGGTCTTCTCCAGGCTAAACAGCCCCAGCTCTCTCAGCCCTTCCTCACACCAGAGATGCTTCAGTCCCTTCCTCATCCTCGCAGCCGTCTGCTGGACTCTCCCCAGTAGAGAGCCCAGCACTTTGGGGAGCCCAGTGCTGGACACAGAACTCCAGGTGTGGCCTCACCAGGGCAGAGCAGAGGGGCAGGAGAACCTCCCTCGACCTGCTGGCCACACTCTTCTCCATGCACCCCAGGACACCATTGGCCTTCTTGGCCACGAGGACACACTGCTGGTCGTGGAGAGCTTGTCCACAGGACTCCCAGGTCTTTCTCGGCAGCGCTGCTTCCCAGAAGGTCAACTCCTAATCTGTACTGGTGCAGCTCCATGTCCTCCTTGTGCTGGGGACCCCCGAGCTGGACGCAGCACTGCAGGGGGGTCTCAGCAGAGCGGAGCAGAGGGGCAGAATCCCCTCCCTCGACCTGCTGGTCACGCTGCTGGACACGCAGCCCAGGACACGGGTGGCTTTCTGGGCTGTGAGTGCACATTGTCATGTCGTTATGCCTACACCCTTCGGACAGGGCAGACCCCTCCGATTATACCATCCTGTGCATCACCCCAAAACCTTTCCCTTGTCAAAGGGGATGGCTGTGGGCTGTAGCTGCTCCTCTATAGTGTGGTACATCCCATGACATGGCCAACGTCCTGCGGCTGGTGGTGGGGATGCAGAGAGTCAAGTGTGTGTAAGCTCAGGTGCTTTTCCCTGGGTTATGACTGCGAAGCACATCCCTGTTGGGAAAGTCAGAGAGCTGGGGCACAGCTGAAACTCAAATCTCCGCACTGAATTTGTTGGCAGAGGTGCGAGCAGGGATGTGTTTTGCAGCAGCCAGCGCTGACCCAGGCTTGGTCAAGCAAACAAGGACTATTCCCACTGCATTTTGGAGGCCAAGAAAGTCTTAACATTGACATGGCCAGACTAAACCTGCGGTCCAGAGGGGAGGTCCTGCCATGGGATGGTTCACTAGCAGCTGGGTTTCACCAAAACTAGTAAGTTAGGAAGATTAAAAACCAAATTCAAGGTAGATAATGCTGAAGTCCAACATTTACCCTGAGAGTATTTGTGAAACTGAGAAGGGCTGTCTACAAACCCCTGTGCTTCCAAGCAAAACCAAACTTTTAAGCAGTGGTAAGAAGAGGGAAGACTCTTCACGCTGACAGCGAATACCAGACATCTCCCGAAGAGGGGGTCTGCTCGCTGCGTTGGCCACGGCCGCTCCCCAAAAGGGGACGCTGGACCAGGCAGGTGGATGCGGGCTCTGATGCAGAACTACAGGTCTCGCTCACCTGGAGAAGCTCCAATTCCTCAGCCTCCATCTTTATCTCTGAAGAAGAACAAAGCGTGAAAATCAGGTCATCGGACATTTCTAGGACATTTTCTTGGAGGAGATGAATAGCTGTTTGGTACCATTCTGCACCATGATTACTTTGGTGGTGCAAGTTCAAGGTTGTTCAGTCCCTGCATGATGGAAACAGCCTGGAACTATCTGTGCAGATGCAAACAGGCAGCTTTTGATGACAGCCTGTTCTAGGCAATTGCACACGAGAAGGATTGCATAGGTGTTTAGATACAGTGACCTGAATTTTTATACTCACCTCTGGTGGTGAGTTCATTCTGAGTTTGTCCAGGCTGTTACTTGTATGTCTTATTAATGGTGGCAGCTTAGGTGATTTCAATATCTGAGAATGATTTGAAAGTCTAATTAATGGCATTTTCTTCTCATAGATATATGCAAAGGTATTAAGGAAGACTAATTCTCCCCTTAAAGCATTTTGCACTGATCCACATCATCAGCCCTTCCAAAAGAGAGGCAGGGGTGTCTCCTAGGTCTGGAGTCCCATATGTAACTTAAAATAAAATCATGTCTAAACTGCTGCTTTCAGTCCAGTGCTGAGACAGCCTGGATATAGCACGGGGACTAATCCCCTCTGCATTTTACTGGGCAGACTGGGAAGCCTGTGGTAGAGACAAACTCCCACCTTCGGGGTATGAGCAGGACCATTAAAGAGCTGCTCAGCTGTGCAGTTTATCCTGGTTGAAGATGAAAAGCTGCTTCACTGTCCCTCACCATGCGCAGTGGTGCTGGAGATCCCTCTGCCGCTGCATAGGGAGGGCTGGTGCTTTGGGGGTATCTTCAGCTTCAGGAGACGAAGCTCCATACATCTCCCTTGCAATCAACTTATGGGTATTAACCATCCTGGGCCTCCTAGGAGACACTGCCTGGGTTCTCACATGTTCACTCTCTCCATCCCCATGACCCCCGCAATCCCCATCCTCACGAAGCACCACCAGACCCCACAGACTGAGGGACAGCTGCTTTCTCTGTGGGGTGGCCTCCATCTCGCTGACGGTGCTGACGTACTAAGAACATCCTCAGTAGAATCACAGAATGGTTTGGGTTGGAAGGAACCTTAAAGATCATCTAGTCCAACCCCCCTGCCATGGGCAGGGACATCTTCAACTAGGTCAGGCCTCTCAGAGCCCCGTCAATGCTGACCTTGAGTGTTTCCAGGGATGGGACATACTCAACTGAAGAGGGGCTGCAAAGGAAAGCAAAGGCTTCAGCCCCACGGGCAGCAGGGAAACAGCACTGTCACCCCAGTGCAGGAGGGAAAAGGAAAATTTGGGCAGTGACTGCACATCCCAGGACTAATTATAAACCCAGCGCTTCCCCCACGTTAGTCCTGACGACTCTGCAATCCCCAGGCGACATGTGGAAGTAGATGGTGTCTCTCCCAGCTCAGAGAAAAAAAAAAAAAGCTTTAAATATAGTCCCCAAATCGAGGGCATATCAGGTATTACACTGACAAAAAGGAGCAAGAGGTGCTTTAGAAATGCACCTAAGAAGAGGAGGGACTGGCACGCAGGCAGGTTTCACTGCCTGCCTTTTTCTGTCTTTTTGCCATGTGCTTTAGGGAAAATGAACTGCCGTGTGGCAAAGCCGAAAGACTTGCACTCAAAAAAAATTTGGCTCAAATCTCATCTCTTCTAGAGGAACTTCTGAATATTGCAGTGAGAGTCATCCTGCTCTTTTGGACTCATTTTTCCTCCTGTAAAATAAGGATCAGTAACATTTGGAGCAGGCTCCTTCCCTTCCTGTATTTCAACACTGCCTGGTGCAATACAGCCCTGCTACCGGTCAGTAAACATTACTGCAATCTTCTAAAGAATGGAGGATGTACGGGACATCATGGAGAGTACAACGTGTCTCTTGTGCAATAAAAACCCCACCAGCCTGACAACTTTTTCTGTTGGTCCTACACAAATTACTCTGTCTTACGTTCCTAAACCCACAGCTGCTGCTCCCCGCTCGAGGAGAAATAACCCAGGGAGAACTTGTACAGGTATTTGTGAGGATGCATTTGGTTCATAACAGATAATGGGTTAATCAGGGCTCACCAGCTGCTGTGCACCATAAACTCTTACTTGCTCTGATAGTCTCCTAAGAATCAGCATCCCTATCAAGCAGAAGTAGCATGCACGTCTAGAAGGTGTCCGAGGAGAAGGAAATGCAGCTAAATCAGGACTTGTCACCCAATGCCCAGAGATTCCTCCTGCCAGACCCCTAAATGCCAGGCCATCTGCTTCCCTCCACCCCATAACGTGTCTTGAAGAGGTTCGCCAAGAGGCTTGTCTGGCCTCAGCAGGAGAAGGGGCTCTTCCCACGTCTTCCTTTCCCAGCTGGGGAGCAGGATCAGGAACCGTCCAAGTCTCTGGCCACTCTTCCCGCACCTCCCTGAAGGACCCCAGGGCAGACCCGGGGGAGCAGAGGTTCCTCTCCCTGGCTGCATGTAGTTGGTCTGGATTCACCAGTGAGATCACATCTCCCGGATCAGAGGCAATTATCATGATTTTAGGCTTTTCAGCAGGAGAGCTCTCCTCCATTATGTGTGCTGGTACCAGCAGGGTTTCGCCTGTGAAATCCAAGAAGTAATTGGCTGCAGAATAGCAGAGAAACACCCTCCATATGCTGCAGTCCCATGACCATTTGCCTCTTGGATGAGCACTAGTATTTTTTAGGGCTCTCTATTTGCTTGTTTTCATTCCTGAAATAGATCGTGATCTTATTATCCAAACACCCAGCCGCTTTACCCTCCGATGTTTTCCTCGGAATGGGAGTGAAAGAGCAGGAAGCGCAAGGTAAAGGATGTTTGTGGCTGAAAATCATCTGTGATTCCAGTGACCACATCCGAAGTGGTAAACCCAAAGCGGCCGTGAGGCCAGCTGGCATGGCCAAGCCACATACAAGATTTTAAGATCTGGCTTCCCAAAAAGGGATCCACAGCATTAGTCCCCGGGCATTAGTCCCTCTGCTAACTCTTGACCTCTGCCGAGGAGCCAGTTTGCCCCCCAAAAAAGTGTGCTAAATTTTATGTCTTAGCCTGGTCCTGGCACTGCTTCCTTTACCGGTGTGGATGTAGCCAGGGGGTCTGGAAAAGAAAGAGGTGGACAGCGAACCCCTCCTGTAAAGAAGCAGATAAATTAATCTATTTATACAAAATTTGCTACAATAGAGTTGTCTGAAGCTGATTTACGTGTTGTTTTCCACTTAATATCCATCAGTATGTCAGAGCACACAGCACTTCCGAAGAGCTGCCACGCACAATTCTTCACTAAACCCTGTCTGAAATACACGTTTTTCCCAATAACCGGGTCCATCCTCTTGACAGCTGGGAGGAGGGAGCCTGCAGGTGTGGGAGAGCTTCCCAGTTAGATCTTCTGAAACCACAGCAACGTCAAACCGGGGATTTGGCAACCGGAGAGTGAGTGGGCAAGTCTGAAGTCAGACCGCAGGAGGAAGGAGGCTGGCAGGATGCGATAGAGCAGACATATGTACTCGACAATGCAGACACAAGTGTTCCTCGGGTCTAAATTTCCATAATAAATTATTTTTAGCAGATTTTTTGTTTTTTTCCAGGGTATAGCTAGTTTCTTCTGAAGCTTTTCCATTTTGTCATAATCACAGGACACTGCATAGTGTCCTGAAATTTAACATTTTTTGCAAAGCTTTTCGTCTTTTCCATCTCAAGTTTGGGGGTTTTTTGTTGGTTTTTATTTTTTTTTTTAGTTTTCATTTGTCGACCTGGGAAATGTCTGGGCAATGAAAAAGGAACTCTGGGTTTGTTTTCTCCTCACTTTGGGAAAAAGCTTTCTGGTCATGGAATTAGCCAGGCACCCACCAAGGACAAACCTACAGGTCTCTGCGCTCTCAGAATATCTTTAGGGCTGGCCATCCGAAACACACGGACAGCTTGATGCCAAAGTTGTAAGCAATTATTCTGAGTGAGTGAGAACAATTGCTCCGGTACAAATTGTCTCCAAAACTTTCTCCAGCACTATTTACCGCCTGTGTGGGAAGGGTAGGATGTCTGATTTCATCTGCATTTGGCTTTTTTTTTTTTTTTCCCCCCACAAATCGTTAGGGGGAAAACCCCAACCTTTTTCATAGACTCAAAAAATATTGAATTCTGGAGAAAACATCAGCTTAGGCCACTGTATGGCGGTCGTAAATATTTCATGTGCTGATGTGCCATGACCTGATTTTTTAGGTAAAAGCATGGATGTTTTTGAGAGTTCAGCTCTGGACACGATTTAACATTTGGAGGGCCCTAAGAACTCTCAGTGTGGAGGGAGAAAAAAACAAGAGAAAGAGAATTTGGTGTCGGAGAAGAGAAACCCCTGTGGTTATAAAGGTTTTCCATTAGACAGCAGCATGAAAAAAGGGACATTAATGAAATGATCTTGACCTGCACATGTTTTTAAGTGGAAAGATAATTAAACAGGCATTTATACAGTGACTGCAGTTTGTAATAGACACAGCTATGGTTCCTCTGGAGCCCACAAGAAAGCATTATGTCATTCAAGTGAACACAGCTCTTCTTCCACCGGTTTCTGAAAGGGCAAACGAGGATAACGTGAGATGATAAACCAGGTTGTTTATGAACTGATTTTTTTATTATTACTAGTTGAAAGCTGTGGTGCTTTGAAAACATAGTTCTGGGTACTTTTCCATAGGCTATAGGTTGGGCTCTCTGTGTCCTAGGAGGTGCATACTTTTGGGTAATTCCTCATGACTTCAAAGCTGGGTTCTTGGGGTCTGACCAAATTTAGGAAATTACCAGATCATTCCTGAGAAGGCTGCATTGTGAATTGTCTCTTGAAGAGTATGAATTAATATATCTTCGAAATCAAACCCTCCTGGACTTGATGGAGACTTGATGAGGGCTGCTGCTTAAAAACACACAAAGGGTTTTGTGCAGGAAGGTCAGAACTGGTGAAACCTGGCAAGTTGCCCCGTAAGAAATTGCAGCCTGTTTAACTATTACTTCACCTCTACGAAGTGAACAGGCTTATCACAGTTATGCGAAGGGGCTTAAGAATTAATTTTTTCCCCCTTCATATTCCCTGTGTATCCAAACACTGTGCTTATGCTACAAATACATCTGTTATAGCTGTGGTCCTTCATCACAGTCCTGATGGACAGGGAGGAAAGACTCCAAATGAAGTATTTTTTGAAGACCACATTTCACAGTGGGTTAAACAGGCAACACCAATAGGATCTGAGGAACCATTTAATCAACTTGGAGAGGGACTGGTTACAAGGGCAAGTAGTGACAGGACAAGGGGGGATGGCTTTAAACTAAAAGAGGGTAGATTTAGATCAGATATGAGGAAGAAATCCTTCCCTGTGAGGGTGCTGAGGCCCTGGCCCAGGGTGCCCAGAGAAGCTGTGGCTGCCCCTGGCTCCCTGGCAGTGTTCAAGGCCAGGTTGGATGGGGCTTTGGGCAACCTGGGCGAGTGGAGGGTGTCCCTGCCCATGGCAGGGGGGTTGGAACTGGATGATCTTTGAGGTCCCTTCCAAACCAAACCATTCTATGATTCTATGAACTCCAGGATGCTCTTTTGATGCTCAAACCCACCAGCATGGATGTTTTGCTTGCGTAGGCAGGGGGGACCTGAAGAGCTATGTGTTTCATAGACCCATTATGAGCCTCCTCAAAGAGAGAGGACAAAGACAGCAAAGCCAGCTGATATCTAATTCAGAAAGAACAGTGAACAACCTGTTTTGGAAAACATGATGGGAACAGCAGCTGAGCACTTTCGTCCTCTATGGACCCTCCTTGGCCACCAAGTCAGCCTGAGGCAACATCTTTATGCATCAGCCATACTTCCCACAGCTGCATTTTCCTACAAATATCCATAGATTTGTGCACATTGGGTTACAGGAGGCACCTTTGCACATTTCACTCTGTGTCTTCAGGTCCCATGAACCTCACAACCAGGGAAAATGGTTTTAAATGTCAGGAGCTGGAACCACACGCTGGTGTTGTCAGTTCAGCAGTGACTGCTTAGGTTGTGCTGAGTATTTCAGATCAGATATGAATAAGCTGAATTAGAGTTTGCTAGGCTGAGTGTCTAGAGTAGCTTCAGGCTATGTCTGAAGCATTGCTTGTCAGGGAAAAAAGGATGCTCAGCGTGGGAGTAAATGTTCTCTCTGTTGGATGTTCAGAAGTGAAAATCTTTTCCTTCAGAATCCAATTAATGGTTCCAGTTAATAAAGAACAAATGGCCGGAGTACCCATGCTTATATGTGACAAAGAGATTAGAGATAGGGTAGCCCAGTAGGGTCAGACATGGTCCCAGTAGCTGAAATGCCTTTTGTTCCACTCCCTGTTGTAGGCAGTGGGATAAAATTAGAGCAATGACTTGCCATTTTGCAAATCAAAAAGGACACAGAGAAAGAGAGCAGTGGAAAAAACTCAAGCTGTGCTATAACTTGCCAACAGTGCTGGAACAGAGTAAAAGTCTCTTTAGCCATAAGATCAGAGACAAAGCGGAGCTGCTGTTGTAGCACGATGGCTTTGCAGAGAGCATCGGCACAGCCAATATCTTGCTGTGGTGTGCAGGAAGAAATAGGGCCAGAAAACTGAAAATAACTGGGAATGGCCTCACTGGTGGTCAGTCCCACACCCAAGGGAAGACCCTGCTTCAATACCATCCTTCCCCAAATTCAGAAAAACGGCACGTAAAACCGGGGTGAGATAACAAGAACTTCTCAGGAGTTTTTTCAGTCTGTGACTCCACCGTAAAATTTGAGAACGGCAAACACAGTATTAGAGTTCAGAGCGAGGAAAAAAAAAATCAAATCATCCAGGTGAGTCTGGAGTGATCTCAGTGTTATGCAAGGCTTTGAGAACAAACAGGCGAGCAAGAATACAAACGAAAGTGCATCGTGGGTTCTCTGCTGAATAGATTTCAACAGACCGACCTGATGAAGTAGGGTTTCTTAGTAAAGAGAAGGCATCAGATCTCATCAAATGCACTTTAGTGAAGAGCATTAGAAAAATGTTCACGAAAAACTACTTTAGGTGAAGTGCAGGGGATTAATAAAGGCACTGTAAACTGGCTGAAGTATAACCGTGAAAGGGAAAGTGTCAGGCAGGAGGGAGGCTACTGAGAAATTTTCTCAAGGGTCATTCTTAGAACAAAAACACAAGTGTGAAAAAATAATGTGCTGGACCCAAAGCTAGTGTGTGCCATTGATACAGGAAAAGATTAAGGAAATACATAGAAAGAACTGGGTGATCATAAGGATGGGAGTTATAGAAATGAGAGTCACAGTGTGAAAAATCATGAGATTCATAGTGTAAAGTTGTTCTTGGTGTGAAATTGTTGCTCATTTGCCAGAACACTAAAACCAAGATTCTGCTCTTGCAAATACCTTGTCACAGGTAAAAAGAAGAGCTGTGTTAGTCTGAACACAGCAGAGCTCTGGGCCAATAATGGAGATACCAAACTCTGGATAGAAACAGCAGAACTCATGCCTTTACTGATATCTTTCTTGTACCGAGGAGCCCAAAACTGGACACAGGACTCCAGATGCAGTCCCATAAGTGCCAAGCAGAGGGAAATAATCACTTCCCTTGACCTGCTGTCCATGGTTTTGCTGATACGGTTCAGTACAGTTGGCCTTCACTGCTGCAAGGCTACCTTGCTGACTCACATTGAACTGAATGTTTGTGGTTGGTGATGCTACTGGAAAGAACATGTTTTGGGAAAAGGATGTTGGTTTCATATAGTGAAATGGAGGAAATGTCACCTTGAGGGAAGATAAGGAGGCAAAGCAGTGTGGTTTATCAAAGCTTCGCGCTGGGGAGTGATTCAGTCCAGGGTACAAGTATCTTCACAGGGAGAATGTACCAAAAAATAAATACAGCTGTTTAACTGAACAGAGGAAGGCATAACCTCCTGATGCTTCTTTTTTTAAAACAGATTAAACTTAAAAAGAAAGATTAGTTCTTAAGAGTGAGAGTAATTAATAATAGATGTGGTGGTGTCTTCATTTCCTGGGGATCTTCAACTCATGACTGAAGACTCTTCACCAGGGAAAATTTTCAGCAAGAGTGCAACTCCATGGCTTATGAAGTCCAGAAGATCTGATTGTATTTACTCCTTCTGTCTGTAATACTGAGAGACGTTGTGATCCTGAGCTACCCTAGGGTGCGCCCATACTCTAATTTAAACAGTGCTGTACTCCTAAATGGTTGACACAGTCCCGGGAGCTGATGTGTCCCAGCACAACTAGGTTCACCAAATCCCAAGTGCAAGTTCAGGAGTTATGATGGACCGAGGATCATGCCCAAAAGGCATTTTGGATAGAATCACACCGTTTGGGGAGCTGATAGAGTTTAATATCATGGCAATGGCCAAACTGGGCCAGCTGGTCTGTGGACCAGGAGACCTAGGGACCTAATGCTGTTTAGTTCGTAGCAAATGAAAATGTTTGAACAGTTCAGCAGAAAAGCAGACAGCAGGACGAACCAAGGCTGCAAACATCCTTGCTTCCACAGCTGAGCTGTTATCCTTTTGACATCTCCTTGCCACACAACATAAGGTTCAGCTGACTAGACATACCAAGGACTTGGCTTCAAATTTTCAACTGCAAAGAACCAGAAGAGAGGAGTCAAGAGATGCCAGTTCCCTTTGCTGCCTCACTACCTGAGCCATTCACCCTCTTGTCTTTCTGGATTGAATGAACCAAGAGCTGTGAGAAAGGGAAGTCCTCTGGGCACCACGAGTCACAGAAACAAATCACATCTTGTTGGAATAACTAGGTGAGGACCTTTATCTGCTCATATGAAAATTTACAATGGAAGGGTTTCACGGGTAACTCATAGGTGTACAAACTCGTAGGTATTCCAGGATACCATGGGAAGGTGTTAAGATACAATGGGATAGGACAAGGCAGTTTTCTTACTGCCCTCCTTCCTCGAAAATGTGCCAGACATAATTTAATACAGGTTAAAAACAAGGGGTCTAGTTTAAAACCAGTAAACACCATCATTATTTTTTTTGCTGGATAATTTATGTCTAGTTTTAAAGAGCTGTCGAGGTACTCACCTTCTACAACTGCGTCCATTGCATCTACCTTTCCTGGAGCACTTCATTAGCAGCATCATATGAGTCTAATTAATCTGGCAATTACTATTGGTACACAGTAGATATCCTCCATACCTAATACCCTGAAGTAGGCTACACCAAGTTTATGTTCACTGCTAAGCATTTTGGGAAAGATTTACAAAACCTGGTAATTGCAAGGTAACAAACAAGGGAAAATAAGCCCAGATTTCTATCATGATGATAGACTATACATTTCTTACTACCACTCTTGAAAATATTCAATTTACTGGTACAAAGACAGCCTGTGTAAACAATACAAGGATCACAGAAGTCACTACGTTTACCAGGAAAAAGCTGGAAAGAAACAAGACCCATGAAAATATCTGTGCAAGGTGACAGATCTGCCTGGGGAAAAATGGTTCTAGAATTTCTAGGGGAAAAAAAAAAAAATTAGATGGAGGCTAGATCATACCCGATTCAAAAATACAAAAAAAAACATGTTTTGTGAAGAAACATAAAAGATCCTTCTTCTCCTCTGCTGGCTTTTCTCCAGCTCTGCTGTTTCTCCTGTGGTGCAGAGTGCTTCAGCAACTCCCAGCAGTGGTTTATTTGAGGTATCTGTAGACTCCTCCAGACCCATCCTTTCTCGTCTTTGTACCTTAACTCAAAGGAGGAAATTACAGCTGTTGGTTTTGCATCCGGAAAAGATGAATCCACACAAACACTGCAGCTCTGCGTGCTGAGCTGACATTAGCAATGAGTGGTGATGTTTGTTTGAATTCAAATGTGAATAGCTTGAATGAGGGATTCCCTGTTGAACACTTATAGGAATATACACATTCAGTATCTATAAAACAAATTCTGCATCTGAAAAAAAACCCAGTTGACTGTCAAGAAAAAAAGAAGCTGCTTGGCATAAGAGTAATGATTTCTTTTCCTTCAAAATTCCAGTGAATAGAATTATTCATTTTAAAAGCTTATGAATGGTCAATTGCAGAAATGAGCAGAGTTCTTTCCCTGTAGTAGTCATGGGAAACAAGAAAAAGATAGAGTGAAGAGCAAATGGAAAAAGCAAAGAATGAAGGAGGGGGCTAGGAGGATACGAACATGTAGTGGCAAATAGTTGGAGGGAGGCATAAAAAGGAGAGAAGGAATGGAGAAATCTGGAAAGGGGGTAAACAAGTGACAGATGAGAAACTGGGAAGACATTTTCTACAGTTTATTCTTCAACAATCTGAACATACAAAATTTAAGGCCATTGGAGAATTTATTCAAAATTGTCCCACCACAGATTGCCCAGACAAGAAGACTCTGAAGGTGGTAATTCCTAATTTTGACCTTCCAGCTCTGCCTCTGTCTTCTCTAGCTTCCTAGGCTGCTGTGCTACCTGGGTGGGCATGGAGAAAAACAAGAGAAAAGCAAAACAGTGTAGAAAATGCTCATGCCTGGAGGCAAGGGGAGATCCTGGTGTGCCAGGAGCAAAGAACAATACTCATCAAAAACAAAGATAGAGACACTGGTGCTTAGAGGTGGATTCCTGCCACAAGCGGCAGGGCAGGAGGAGAAACTTGAGCAAACCCATCTCCAAAGAGGTGTTGTTTGCTTGCCGGCATGTGCAATGTCACCCCGACCCGCTGGTCCCACTCACAAAGGCACCTGGCAGCCAGGTCCATGCTCCAGTGGGCTTCTCCTCACCACTCGCTGGCCACTTTCACCAACCCGGACACGCAGGGGCAATTCTCCCTCCCCCAGATCCGGCTGCACACGCGGAGCCGCCGGGTACGGCTCTGCTTGACCCAGCGCCAGCCGGGGCTGCCGACAGCGGAGCGGCTCCCCAGAGGATCAGGAATTAAGTCTGAGTGCCGTTCTGATAAGCTCTGGACACTGTCTGCAAGGCACGGACACAATGGACAATACTGGGGCGTCAGGTCTCTCATGGGGAATAGTTTTCAGGGTGCATCCATCCCTGAGCAGGGCACTGGCTCTGAGGTTCCTAAAGGGTCCTCCCCAAATGTGTTGCTCTACAACACTTTCATCACCTTCATTTGGCTGGGTATTTTGTCTCAATTTTGGGTTTGGGTTTGGTTTTTTTTCAGTATTGATCATGACCTAAAGGAAATGAAGGAAAAAATGGTTTATGAACAGGAGTTAATAAATTTCCAGTTACCATGGTGATGGTAGAAGGACATCTGAGAAGGCTATTCGGAGTCCTGAACTATCCAGGGTCTTCATTAACAAATTGCAGAATGGAACAAAGATTGTGCTTACTGAATTTGCAAACAGCAGGCTGAAAGGGACTGCAGCACATTGGAGGACACGGGAGACTGACATTTTTTTTTCCAAAAGACAGGAACAATTGGTGGAGAAGGTGGAATGAGGAATATCTGGCAATGCAGCTATTCTGCAGGACAGGTGTGGGGATGCAGTGGGCAACAAGGTGCACATGATGGTACAATGTTATCCTGTTATCGAAAAGGCAGAAATAATTCTTTCTAAAAAAAACAAAACACAAACCCAAACAAACAACAGGGTTATCACTTCTCAGGCACTTAAATCCATTTATTACTCCAAACTGCTAGACTTTCAGTTATTGTGCTGTTTACTGCTTAGGGCACCATACTTCAAGATGAAGTGGAATAGTTGGAGAGAGCCTAGAGCGGAGATGGTTAAGGGATGAATATAACAAAATCTGGAATAATTGAGATCATGATGATGGGGGGAAAAAAATGTGGGAGCCACGAAGCCCCACAAATTTGGAATAAAGAGTACATAGGAAGGGAATACTATGTTCCCCATCACTAGGGTGGTCCAGATGAGAAACAGTGGGCTGAAAATGCAGTGATGACAGTTCAGCGTTGTACATGGGACAGCATTTCTAGTGAGACGAAGAACAGTGTCCTGAGGGAGGGGAAATGATGTGAGGGGGGCCAGTTATTGGTAGTATTGCCAAAGAGGCTTGACACCCTTCTGAGGGGGATGGTTTAGGGTTCTAAGGTGTTCTGACTTGGGGATATGGAGCAGTGACTCTAAGGACAGAGTGCTATGATCTCATTGACATCATGGAGACGTGGTGGGATGGCTCCTATGACTGGAGTGTGAATGGAAGGATACGGCTCTTTAGGAAGGACAGGCAGAGGGGATGAGGAGGGGATGTCACCTCTATGTCAGTGACCAGCTGGAGTGCATGGAGCTCCACCTGGGGATGGATGAGGAGCTAATGGGTCAGGTTTACAAGGAGGGCAGGAACTGGTGACACTATAGTGGGGGTCTGCTACAGGCCACCTGACCAGGAAGACCGAGCAGATGAGACCCTCTATAGACAGATAGGAGCAGCCTCACATTCCCAAGCCCTGGTCCTCATGGGGGACTTCAACCACCCCAATATCTGGGGGAGGGACAACACAGCAGGCCATAAGCAATCCAGGAGGTCCATGGAATGCATTGATGATTACTTCCTTCTCCAAGTGATAGAGGAGCCAATGAGGAGAGGTGCCATGCTGGACCTTCTTCCCATCAACATGGAGGGGCTAGTGGGCTGGTGGAGCACCTTCCAGTCCCAGAAGGGGCTCCAGAAAAGATGGAGGGGGACTGGTGACAAGGGCAGGGAGTGACAGGACAAGGGGGAATGACTTTAAGCTGAAGGAGGGGAGATTGAAATGAGATCTGAGGCAGAAATTCTTCCCGGTGAGGGTGCTGAGGCCCTGGCCCAGGGTGCCCAGAGAAGCTGTGGCTGCCCCTGGCTCCCTGGCAGTGTTCAAGTCCAGGTTGGATGGGGCTTTGGGCAACCTGGTCTAGTGGAGGGTGTCCCTGCCCATGGCAGGGGTGTTGGTACTAGATGGACTTTGAGGTCCCTTCCAACCCAACCAATTCAATGATTCTATGATTCTGTGATTCTATGACATCTACAGCTTCATACATTCTGTGTAACAACATACAATAAATCATCATGGTTACATCTTTGTTGATAAACTGAACAGTACCAAGGCCCACTCTATGATCCTGAGGCCAGTGGGCATACCCTGGCCACATCCATAGTGTTAAACTCTCTTCCACTCAAAGCAGGATGGCCATATCCCAGCCACGTTGGAAATCATACCTGTCCCACGGAGACACGTGAAGTGCAGTGGGAAATGTATTTGCAAAAGTGCCGAGTGGCCTTGGAAAAAAAGCATGGCCAGGGCTATGCTAAAAATTTACCAGTGGGACAGCCAAGTTGCTGCGTCAGACTTCAGCACAGTTTATTTACTAGTATAAGTCAGCCATAGAAGAGTAAACCATGTTATAGAATCATAGACTCATAGAATCATTTAGATTGGAAAAAGACCTTTAAGATCATCAAGTCCAACCATTAACCTAGCACTGCCAAGCCCACCACTAAATCACGTCCCCAAGCACCACATCTACACGTCGTTTAAATCTCTCCAGGGATGGGGACTCCACCACTTCCCTGGGCAGCCTGTTCCAGTGCCTGACAACCCTTTTGGTGAAGACATTTCCCCTAATCTCCAATCTAAACCTCCTCTGGCACAACTTGAGGCCATTTCCTCTTGTCCTATCACTTGTTACTTGTGAGAAGAGACCAACCCCCACCTGGCTACAACCTCCTTCCAGGTAGTTGTAGAGAGTGATAAGGTCTCCCCTCAGCCTCCTTTTCTCCAGGCTAAACAACCCCAGTTCCCTCAGCCACTCCTCACAGGACTCTTCAGCAGCTTCACTGCTCCCTGCATAGCAGGGACCCAACTATTCAAGGGTCTCCAGTCTCACAGTGGTGAATAGCTGATGCTTAGAAGAGTGGAAGAACATGGTAAACATATGGTAGCGAGTTTGGAAACCCATCCAATTCCAGCAGCCTGAGGTTTGGGGGGTGTTGAGTTGGATACAGATCCATATCATTGTGCTGAATGCCCCTCAATGCATTTTATGGATTTAATGGAAGTATAGAATGATACAGGGTGGAAGGGAGCTCTGGAGGTCTTCTGGTCCAGCCAGCTGCTCAGAGCAGAGCAAACTTCAAACTTAGATTGACTGCCCTACTTGCTTTCTGAACACCTTTACAATTTCTTCCTCCACAACATCTATGACAATGAGTTGCACCATCCCGTTGCATGCAGTGTGAAAGAAGAATTTCTTTGTGCAGTGAATTATACTTTTGACATCATCTCCTACTTCTCTGGTTATGAGAAATGAAAAACCATAGTTCACTCTTTGTTAAGAAACTTACAGTGTTGACACTGCTGTCACATATCCTCACATACTCATCTCCTCCTATAGTGGAAGAGTCCCAGTATAATTACTATCTCACTATCTGAAAACAAGTCCCCAGCTTTCACCATCCTTGTTACCATTCTTTGTACCTCTTCTTGTCCTACTCTACGTGTACAGAGACAGGGACACCAGCAGTATGCACAGTATGCACCATGAAATACCCTCAAAACTGTTACAGGGACACACTGATTTTTGTCAGTGCCCATTCTAGCAAATCCTAACACTGAGTTTTCCTTTCTGACTGCCTCCACATGCTGAGGTGATTTTTTTTCTGAAGTGCTCCTTAGGAGTACTTCTTTCCTGGAAGGTGAAATTAAGTTTGCCATCACTGAGTCTCGTTTGCCATCTGCTTACGCTGCCACTCAGTGCTGAGATCCTTCTGCCTTGCAGACTCCTTGCAGTCAGCTTTCACGTCACTGCTCTGAATAACCTTCTGTCGGCATCAGAGCTCCCCTGGCAGCAGGGATCAGCTTGAGAACCCAGAGCTGTCTTGGGGGGGTTGTGAGGAAGAGGTGATGATCGGAGTGTCTGCAGGTGGCCAGCTCACCCAGGCTCCAGGGAAATGTCTGTTAGCTCCAGCGCTCCTGCCCATCAGGGTGAGAGGGGACAACAGAACAGGCTGCACTGAACATGGCGTTTGCTAAATTGATCAGAGGGATTTTGCAGTCGTGGTTCCCAAGAGGGTGATACATGGACATTGGGTCCTTCCCAAGCCAAGCCTGCTCACACCAGGGCCTCTCAGTTTGTCCGACCCCTCATGGTGACAGCTCTAGGGAGAGCAGGGAGAGCCATCGGTGCATCCTGGCCATGGCTCAGCTCTATTGCATGCAGCTGCATCCCTGCCAAAGGTTGAGAAAGGCCTGAAGCCCTTTGATATTGATCTTGTTCCCTATGAGGTCCCTCTGCCCCAGCAGATCTGTTCTATCTACTCACCGTTCGCTCCTGTCACACTCAATGATTTTCATTTGAATTGGGTATTGATACCAGATCTGGGGAGAGCAGAGCTTTGCCAACATACCCAGGTGCAGGGTGGAGGGGCTGGCAGTTGTGCTGTGCGATGAACCATGAGAGGTCCCGTGAGCAACAGGACCTCCCCCAGAACCCTCCTCTCTGCTCAGAACCGCACTATAAATATGAGGATCCCCAGCCTTGCCACTCAGCAGCATCCAGCTCAGGCTCTCTCCAACCATCCTCTCTCCAGCCTTGCTGAGATCCTAGCTCAACTCCAGCCATGAGGTTCCTCTACCTTGTCTTCGCTGTCTTTCTGCTGGTCTCCTTGGCTGTCCCAGGTAAGAGAGTGAATTGCACTGGAAGGTGAGCTGGACAACAGGGGAGAACCAGAGTGATGAGGGTCAGAGTGGGCCATGCTTGATAGGTTGCTTGAGCAAACATGGTCTTTATTGGCTTTAAAGGCTGTGATTTTGTTGCCCACATAGATGTGTTTGGTCCTTTGGGTATGCAGATGGCTGCTGGTCTTCTGCAAATGAACAGGTGACTTGGTTGCCCCAGGTTGTCTTAAATGGGACTCTATGCTCATGTGCAGAGAAATGAGTCTTTAAAGAAAAAATTACTTTAAAATACCGTAAGAGGCACATTTAAGATGTTTGAGATATTTTTGACACCTTCTAGGTCAAGGTGAGCTAGGTGTAACTATTTTAGCCATGGAGTACCAAGTGAGTGCTGGATGTCTTTTACAGACATCAGCCTCCTGGATGTTTCCTCTGCTCAGATGATGCCACCTTTTGTGTCAATCCAGTTCTGGGTATATCTTCAGGATCCAGTCCCCTCGCATTTTTAATGTGCAGTACTTACAGATATCCTGCCAGATATCTGGTTGTCACCTCCCTCTTCAATAACTGAAGGGGAGATTTGGAGCTCAAAAGGGCTCTCAGTATGATATCCATTCAATCTGGACATCATTTCCCAGCTATTTTAGGCCAACAGTCTCCCACCCTAGTGCTTAGTATTTGGCACTTGAATCTCTTTGAACACATGCAGGTCAGATTTCTGGTTACAACAGGAACTGCCACCTGTGAAACCCTCTATATTTTTTTGGAACACCGACTCAATTATTTGAAACTACTTTGGTGTTGCTTTTGCTGTTTTGCTCTGAGAACACCGATCCTGTCTCTTAAACAGAGGTGCAGGACATCTGTGCGGTCTTGCACAGATGAGCATCTTTGTGAAATTTGCTTTCGGGCTGTCTCTTGTAAGGGGGATGAACGTGCTCTCCTTGGGAGCATCTCTTTCTCAAACTGCACCCATGGCATCAGCTGGCCCTGTAGTCACCAGCCAGGGGCAGAAGGATGCAGAAGGAGTTTCTCAGGCCTGTGCTCTTCAAGGTCCCTTCCTGCTTCGAGTCGGGGCTTGGGCAGGAGTGGTGGACATGTGGGAGACTGGAGCAGGACCACCCCAGGAGCAGGGTCTTGTCCTCCTGCCCACTGCCACGCTTACACCTGGGGGTGATGGGAGGGCATGGCAATGGGGCACAGAGGCACCTCTCCTGACCCAACCGCTCTCCCTCTGTCTTCTCCTTGCAGGCTACGGGCAGATAAGGAAGCACTGCCCCAAGGTGGGGTACTGCTCCAGCAAGTGCACCAAGGCGGACGTGTGGTCCTTCTCCTCCGACTGCAAGTACTACTGCTGCCTTCCACCCGGCTGGAAGGGGAAATAGGAGCCGAAGCACCTGGGGAAGAGGAGGCACCGTGGTGGCTTTGGGAGCAGCTTCTCAGCTGTCTATCCCAATTGTCATCTCCTCTTATCAATAATTAGAAAGAGAGAAAAAAAAAAAAATTGTCACCCTCCTCCTCTAAAGAATTAAAAAGAGAAAAATAAAAAACATTGTCATCCCTTCCTCTAAATAATTAAAAAGAGAACAAAAGGAGATGTAACTCTGGTGTGTGTGGTATGATTACTTGTGTCCCCTTGATCCCACATAAAGCATGAAAACAGGTTCTCCAAGTCCAGCCCAAAAGGCCATTAGCAGCACGTCTCCTTTTTGCACAAAATTTGTAACAAAAGTGATAAACATATGGAGTTCTCCTCTCTGTTTCCCACAGTAAATTCAGTCAATGGTGGATGAAAAAGGTCTAGCTGGAATAACACCCTCCTGCATGTCCCTTTCCCCACAGAGCCTCATAGCAAGACCCATGGGTCTTATGTGCGGGAGGGAGCCCGGTTCAACCCTGGGGCTCAAAAAATCTGTATCCATCTGAAATCCTGGCAAGACTGTTGTTACCATGATTGGGTAATGAGCAGGAATGGATGGGTGCAGGTATTTCACATGCCCTTCAGCATCTTCCAAAGACCTTCTCTAGAAGGATCTTTGGGAGAGCATTGCTTCTGCTCTTCAGTTCCCAAAGGATTCTCTGCTCAGACCACCTACAAGACCATCTATTGGAGTCCTTCACAAGTACCTGCTGTGGGCATACAGCAGCCCTAGCAGGGTCTGTAAAGGGGCAGCAGCCTTTTCTGCTATGACGATGATGTCCATCCTCATCTGTCTTGGCCTGTGGAGTCAACATAGGTACCTTCCATATAGAAAACTGGGTCTTTGTCTTTTTAGTGATGTCCTGTTTCATGTTCCTGTGTACTAGCTGTGGTTTTGTGAGTGCTGGTAATGATCACGTCTACTGAAATCCTGTAGCATCCGAAGGTGTCCTTGGATTGTGGGGAGAAAGTGCCACAAGGTTGGAGAATCCCAAGCATTGTAAGGCAACACAAAGAAACAAAGCAGGGGTTGGTGAAATTGAAAAATGTAGATAGAGGGACCTAAAAGGGAACACTGAGAGACCACCCAGTAATGACCACAAGGTTGCTGAAGGCATTCAAGGAGCTACCTGCAAACATGATAAACCCACATTGACCCATGCAAGCATCCACCTCCTTCTCTTCCAGTAAATTCACAGCCAGCTTGAATAAAGCCGATACCATTTCCGATCACCTCTGTGGACCTTGGATGGGGAATGGATAAAAAGAAAGGTGAAGAGAAACACGTGACCAAAATCTCTGCAGCAGATTAGAAAAGGGGCTGCAAACTGCCCGTTTTGTTCCCCCACTCGGTTGTTCCTGGAAGAGGAACAATTTGGGGAACCTAACACATCTCTGACAGCATCAGCTCTGACTTCACAGTGAAATTTGGTGTTGTCAAAATACCTTCTCACCAACTCTGGAGAATCTGTAGTTCTCTATGTTGCAAAATTAGGCCACTGCTAATAATCTCCTGGGGCGTTCTCTGTGCCACCGATCCAGGACTTGATGTGGTGTATGTGAGCCCAAGTATTTTACAAGTGTTGAATCACTCATGTGACTTGGTACCCTGAAGTCACAGCAGAGGATTCTTCTTCAGCCATCATCTGAATTTCCCTTCTAATACACTTCCTTTGACCAGTGAATTTAATAAGAAAAGCAAAAAAAAAAAAAA